>OZ025290.1:239904316-240381816 GCA_964019185.1 Maratus speculifer | reverse complement strand
TACAGAGCTGCACAAACGCATTCACGTATCAATCTCATTTATTGAAGAAAATTACTGAAAGAGAATTTTCAACTCAGGTATATGCATTTTTTAAATGAGCTAAATTTTGGTATGCATGTTTAATAGATACAAATCTATCAAATTACTGAAGGGTGATTTTCAACTGAGGTATATGTATTTTTTAAATGAACTAAATTTTGGTATGCTTGTTTAATAGATACAAATCTACCTATTTACTGAAGGAAATTTTTCAAATGAGGTATATGTATTTTTTAAATGAACTAAATTTTGGTATGCATGTTCAATAGATACAAATCTATTTACTGAAGGGGAATTTTTAAATGAGGTATGTGTATTTTTTAAATAAATTAAATTTTCGTATGCATAATATTTAATAGATACAAATCTATTTACTGAAGAGAATTTTTAAATGAGGTACACTTATTTCTTAAAAGAACTAAATTTTGGTATGCATGTTTAATAGATACAAATCTATAGATAGTACAGTAGACTCCCTCAAATCCGCACAGCTTGGGACCAGAGGTTGTGCGGATTTTAGAATTACGGATTTCTGGATTTTTACGGATTTTTTGCGGATTTCTGGTCATTGCTTTGTTTACATTTTTTAAACAGGCATTTGAATGTTATTAATTATGAAATCAAAAGTATAATGAATGCTTACAATATACTAAAATATTAAAATAAGTAATAAACTAAAATAATAAAAATTTCGATAACTTTTTTAATGATTAAAATACTAAAAGCAAAGGTGAAGTTAATAATCAATAATGTACAATTAAATATTCATTATAAAGGTGAAATGTGTTTTTTCTAAATTATTCAATAAAACTTGCCTCAAAGGTACATTACTAATTCACATCAGGATCATAAAATAATGAAGCTTTATTTCAGGTTTAGCCAGACTTAATAACTAAAAAGCTTGATTAATACATAAATATATTTGGTAAGATTGTGATTACCAATGATATCATCAATATCTTAATTTTTTTTTTCAGAAATAAATTATTCTTTCTCCATAAAAAAAAAAAAAAAAAAAAAAAACATGAATTCAATAACCTTAACAAAAATTACAAATTAAAAAATATATCGAATTGATATAAAACTAAAAAAGTCAAATTTTGCACTTATATCTGAATTAAAAGTTTCATTGTTTACATCCATAAATTATGCGCGGATTTTAGAGAGTTGTGTATTTTAGGAGTGCGGATTTGAGGGAGTCTACTGTATTTAAAACTGCTGTTAAAAAAAAAAAATCTGTTCATAGATGGGAACAGTTGAAAAAATTGGGTTTTCAAATGTGTTATGCATTTCCATAGAGTTGAATTAAACATAATATTTGAAATTTTTAAACAGTACATTTTGCTACATTAATCTGAATGTCTCGAAAAATGTATCATAATCTATGCTTAACTCGTGATTCTTTCTTTCTTGTTTTTAAAATGTAATTGAGAATATAAACATAAAATATGCAAAAGTAAGATTTTTTGTATTACTTCATCGTTTGTTAAAAGATACTACTACAACTACAACTACTACTACTACTACTACTACTATTACTACAGCTACTACTACTACTACTACTACTATTACTACAGCTACTACTACTACTACTACTACTATTACTACAGCTACTACTACTACTACTACTACTAATAATAATAATAATAATAATAATATAACGAAGACCGAAAACAACAAAGAGAAAAATGATTTTATATAAAAAAATAAATGTAAATAGAAAAAAATTCCCATTTACAGAAATAAGAGATTTTTCTATTTATAATAATAATATAACAATAATAATAATAATAATACAACGAAGACCGAAAACAACAAACAGAAAAATGTTTTTATATAAAAAAATAAATGTAAATAGAAAAAAATTCCCATTTACAGAAATAAGAGATTTTTCTATTTATATATTGAAAATGGCTCAATGAAAACAAGTTGAAACATGTCAATTTTTAACATATTTTAAATGCTTTATTAATAAAGTAACGTCTTATAAGCAAAATAATTATTTATAATATAGGTTCTTACCTTTTCTTTGTTGAATATATATTATTATGATTGCGATATAGTTATTAATGGATGTAATCAAGACTTACTGCTTTTATATTTCACACTGATAAGGAATAAAATGTTGTAAAGAATGCCCTTATACTGAAGAGAATTCTGCTTCAAAAGAAAATGGGTACAGAACATTACTCGGACATTATTGTTGAGCTTTTTTATTTCAATCACAAGGAAATGATCGTTATTCGATTTTATTTAATATATATATATATGGGAAATCTCCTCCACTATTAGATCTGCATATTATTTTCTACGCATCGCAACTCTGATGAACAGGCTCTCAGTGAGGCAGACGATTTTGAAGAAACTATTAATTCCTAAGAAGCCAGACGATTTAAGCGGTAGAAAAAAGAACTGAACGGAAGAAAGGAGAATGGAATGTTTTTAGTTTTTAAGGGGTCAGGTACCTTTCAAATGGTCAAAATTTCGATTTTTTTTTTATTGCTTTATATGAAAGTATAATCTTTTAGATTCATATTAAAACAAACCCCATAAAAAAATTCGCATTAGAAACGAAGTTATGGGCAAAATAGTAAGGCCTCTTTTCATGAAACAGCGATATTTAAAGGGCTAGACTGTTTGTTTACATTTTGCACGCAGCAGGCGCCGGCCGTAGCTGATAAGATTCAAGGATTTCTACTCTTATTTTTCTTTACTCTGTGGTTATTTATTTTCCCTTTCCTTTCAGGAAATCAAGCAGAAATTAGCAACTGCTACTTCAACTTTAGATTCAAGCTATTTAGCTTGATTTAGAAATAAATCTATGCACGTTGTGTTGTTAACTCTTTCGATGCTGAATTTCTGATTTTTTTTATAGTGATTTGTTTGCGAATAAGTTTTATTTTAGCTTTAAATTAATTTTATTTATTTCGTTAATAATCTTCTGCTACAATGAGTGAAGTTCTTAGCGAAAACACACCTAAAAGAGCTTCTGGGATACGACCGAAAAAAAGGAAATTTACTGGTAATATATATACCAGAAAGTTGGCGAAAAGTGAAAATGATTCACTGAATAACAGTGCTTCACAGAGAAAACTTTCTGTAAACAAGGAGTTTGAATATAATTCTAGCTTTGATGGATATCGTATTATGGATGTCAGTCACATGTTTTCCATTCTGGAAAAATTTTTATGCTGTAAAGCTTGTGGTGGTGAAGTAAGTATAACAGAAGAAATTGAATGTGGCTTATCATCTAAAATTTCGATTTTATGTGAAAATTGTGCTGAAGTTATTAAATTTAAGAATTCTAAGAAGATCGGCGAAAATAACAAAATTTCAGAAATTAACAACAGATATATTTATGCCATTAGATCAATTGGACTGGGGTATGCAGCAATGAAACTGTTTTGTGGAATCATGGATCTGCCTCAACCGGTTTCCAAAAAATCTTACAATGCTGCGATAAAGGTGCTACAGAAATGCTCTGCATCTGTCGCAGAAAGATCTATGATATCTGCAGCTTCAGAAGAAGTAACTCTGACTGATTCTTCATGCTTAAACATCAGTGGTGACGGTACATGGAAAACTCGGGGTCATACTTCACGAATAGGTGTGTGCACTGTCATTGGTGACAAAAGCGGCAAAGTTATTGATACTGAAGTCCTTTCCTCATTTTGCAAGTCATGTGATACATGGAAACTAAAAAAAGGGACGCATGAATATAATTCATGGAAAAAAACCCATGAAAATGATTGCCTCAATAACCACGATGGATCTGCTGGAAAAATGGAACTAAGTGGTATGGTTCGAATATTTCAACGTTCAGAAGCCACAAGAAATGTAAAGTACATTGGATATATAGGTGATGGTGATGCCAAAACTTTTCAAGCCATATCAGAGGCCAGCCCATATGGTTCTGATACAAAAGTTGAAAAAATTGAATGCGTGGGTCACATTCAAAAGAGAATGGGCACACGCTTACGAAAACTTAAACAAAACAAAGTAAAATGTAGTGAAGGTAAAGCACTTGGAGGAAAAGGTAGACTTACGGACAACATCATTGCTAAGCTAACAGATTATTATGGAAATGCAATTCGACAGAATAAAAACAATTTACATGAAATGCGTAAAGCTATCTGGGCTGCATATTTTCATACTCGTTCAACGGATGCCGAGCCTCTACATTCATTTTGCCCTACTGGAAGTGAATCTTGGTGCAAATATAATAAAGCAGTTGCTTGTGGTACCATTAAAACATTTAAACACAAGAACACAGTCCCGACTAGTGTAATGGATACTATAAAACCAATTTTTAATGACTTATCGCAGCCAAAACTTCTGTCTAGGTGCTTAGGAGGTAAGACCCAGAACAACAATGAATCGATAAATTCTTTAATATGGAAATTATGTCCAAAAACACAAGGAGTAGGTAAAAGGATTGTGGAAATTG
This sequence comes from Maratus speculifer, assembly GCA_964019185.1. Taxonomy (NCBI): domain Eukaryota; kingdom Metazoa; phylum Arthropoda; class Arachnida; order Araneae; family Salticidae; genus Maratus; species Maratus speculifer. The sequence goes on along the minus strand of OZ025290.1, from coordinate 240,377,330 downwards.
CTACAAATGAAGCAGTTATTTTGTTTAATGATGGTAATCAAGGAAAAATGAATGTAATGCAAGAATTTGGCTTGACAGTTGGTGCACATGCTCGAGGATGTTTGAAACAGTTAGACGACCAAAGGATTGCAACTTCTAATTTACGCTTTCTTCAAAACACAAAAGAAGCAAGAAAAAGTAAGCGAATGAAAGAAATTGCTCAGAAAGATAAATTTCTCTTGCAGGAAGGTGAAATTTACAGTGCCGGTGCTTTTTAAATGTGTTAAGTTTTGTGAAAATCTTTGAGCAAAGTTTTTTTCCATCTGTTATCCCATGCGATGATACTTATCAAAGTATATGTATGTAAATTAGTGTTCAAATTTCTAAAAGGTTTATTTATGTCATGCAATAGAAAACATCAGAATGAATTTATAGATTTTTGTTTCACAAGTCTTCTAAAAAGTTTATCAACCTAATAATCTAAGTAAACAGATGATGTAGTATTGTTCTTGTAAAGGTAAATTTATTTTTATTTCTACTTTTATTTTTCTTGATTTAGTACACAATATTTATTATTTAATAGTTATTAAATTCATGTGTATAAATAAGATAAGTAAATAATTATATAAATTACTGCAATACTTAAAAATAATGTTTCATAATAAGTTTCTAAGTCAATCTTTTCTTTCAATTGAATTTTCACAAAAATAATTTTCGTTTTTACGCTTAGGATTCAATAGCGCACATGATTTCTCCGAAACTGTTGGCTAAAATTTTATAAAAAATTAACAGCTCATACAAAACATTCAAATGTTGAAAATGACGAATTGTTATCAGTGTCATGTAAGGATTTATTAAATAATGAATGGTTATTTAGAAGAATGATATGAGGAAAAATTTTTTCGTTTTTATGTTTACGATTCAATAGCGCGCATGATTTCTTTGAAATTGTTGGCTAAAATTTTATAAAAAATTAACAGCTCATACAAAACATTCAAATGTTGAAAATGACGAATTGTTATCAGTGTCATGTAAGGATTTATTAAATAATGAATGGTTATTTAGAAGAATGATATGAGGAAAAATTATTTTCGTTTTTACGTTTACGATTCAATAGCGCGCATGATTTCTTTGAAATTGTTGGCTAAAATTTTATAAAAAATTAACAGCTCATACAAAACATTCAAATGTTGAAAATGACGAATTGTTATCAGTGTCATGTAAGGATTTATTAAATAATGAATGGTTATTTAGAAGAATGATATGAGGAAAAATTTTTTTCGTTTTTTCGTTTACGATTCAATAGCACGCATGATTTCTCCGAAATGGTTGTCTAAAATTTTATAAAAAATTAACAGCTCTTACAAAACATTCAAATGTTGAAAATGACGAAGTATTATCAGTGTCATGTAAGGATTTATTAAATAATGAATGGTTATTCAGAAGAATGATATGAGGAAAAATTTTCTTCGTTTTTCCGTTTACGATTCAATAGCGCGCATGATTTCTTTGAAATTGTTGGCTAAAATTTTATAAAAAATTAACAGCTCATACAAAACATTCAAATGTTGAAAATGACGAATTGTTATCAGTGTCATGTAAGGATTTATTAGATAATGAATGGTTACTTAGAAGAACGATATGATGAAAAATTATTTTCGTTTTTACGTTTACGATTCAACTGCGCGCATGATTTCTCCGAAATTGTTGGCTAAAATTTCATAAAAAATTAACATCTCTTACATAGCATATAAATGTTGAAAATGATGAAGTATTACCAGTTTCATGTAAAAATTTTGTAAATAATGAATAAATATATAGAAAAATGTTGTATCAGTATATGTTATTTGTGTATTTATATTCATTTTGCATGTTTTATAGCACACTATTTACTATTTTTTTATAATGAAACTTATTGAATTTATGTTTTTATATAAATAGGTAAGTAAATAAATATATGTATACTTAAAAATCTAAAGATATTTTGCATAATATGTTTTAAAAAGAAATTTTATCTTTAAATTGGATTTTCTCAAAATGCTATTTTTTCAACTTGCGCGCATGATTGCTCGAAAATGGTTGGGTAGAATTTGATGAAATTTTTACAGAAGTTACATAACATATAAATGCTTAAAATGACGAACTACTATCACTTTTGTGTATGAATTTTTTAAGTTATGAATTATTATTTACAAAAAAAAGTGCTAAATTTTGTTATTTTTCATATTTTTATGTATTTTTTATACAAAGACAGAATTTAAAGTAACTAGGGTTCGTCATTTTGATTATTGACTATTTTTCTTTATATATAAAGTGATTTTAGGTCTTTATGATATTTTTTATGCATGTCAAGCTGCGCGCAAGACTATGTATGATTTTTCTTCGAGAAAAAAAGACCTTTTGTAATTTTTTAATTTAATTTTATGGTGAAGGTATAAAAATATTCCATGACCTGTAACAGTTACAGGAAGATTATTTAAATATGTGTTAAAAATTTGAAGTTCTTAAAAGCGATAGATTTAAAGATATTGAGATCAATACTGTATGCAAATTTTGCTTCTATTTTAATCGATCAAAGGTACCTGACCCCTTAAGTTGATGTAAAAAAGAATGTAAGATGAAGACGATTTCCCGTATAAGATGTAATTGATTAATTAGAGTTATGATTGTTTGCTTTGTAAATAGTCTTATGTAAATATCTTTTTTGTAAATATTAACGTTTAATATAAGTCATTTAAAAGTTTAAAAACGGTGTCAGAATTTAATTTACCTCCGAGTTTATTTACTTATGTGTTCAAAAGAACTTTTTAAAGAAGAATCTCCATAAATTTTGGTCTCAGTAAGTGAGATACAGACGCACGCCCACAGAGATGGAAATATATATATTTTTTTAATATCTTGGAAGCCGATATTTTTTAGAACTGTGATGGAATGTCAAGCCTACAAAGCTATTTCAGAAGAGGTATAAATTTGCGACGAAAGTGCTATCAAAGTGTGTGAAGCTGAGCATCTGATTATGAAGTGAGTTTATTATTTCATTTTTCTTTTCAATAATGGAAAAATTAGTTGATTTAAAGGAATTAGAGTTTTCTTTGAAAACTGAAAAATCAGCTAGTATTAAGATATTGCACAAATTAATTTTTGGAGAAATCGGTGACAGAAATAATCGACGTAGAATTCGGAATTTTACTGGGTTTACGTTTGAAGTAGATTCCGATGAATATCAAACTAAATTCAAAGAAATTAAAGATAATTTTTCTGTTAACGATTTAATTACCATTTGCAATGTTTTGTGTATAAATAATTCGGGAACTTTTGATGAAATTGCTGCCAGAATAATTTCTAGTTTATGTGATTTTAGTATTTTGAAAATTAATATGATACCCGATGAAGGTACTCTTAGTGATGACGAGAGTGCCGATGAATTTAATGACGATTTACAAGATAAAACTAAAAATATTTCAACTGTTTTTGAGAATAATATGAGAAATGATTCTGGTAGTTCTAATTGTGAAAGTAATGAAAATCAGAAAATTCTGATTCCTGATTATGTTATTAAACCAAGCATTTCTATTAATGATATTGAAAGTATGATTACAATGTTTGAAGGTACTCAAGTACAAAATATTAATAAATGGATTGCCGATTTTGAAGATATTGTTTCATTATTTAACGTTAGTGATTTGCACAAATTGATTTTGGCTAAACGCCGTATGACAGGCAAAGCAAAATTATTTCTTGAAAGTGAAACAAATATTAATTCGTGGTCTAAATTAAAAGCCCTACTCATATCTGAATTTGGTCAAACGTGCAATTCAGCTGAATTACACGAATTACTGTCCAAAAGAAAAATTAGACCACATGAATCGTTAGATGAATATTTTTTAAATATGAAACAATTATGCTCAAAAGGCAATATTGAAGATTCTGCCCTTATTCAGTATGTAATAAATGGAATTAATGACCCCATTTCTAAAAAATCTTTTTTGTATGGTTGTCCCAATATTGCTGAATTTAAACAAAAATTAAAGATTTATGAAAAAATAAGATCGGAGTATGAAAATGCAAAATTTCATAAATATGAAGGAGCTAAGCCTAAAATTAAATCCGAAGTTGAAGTTAAGAACAAATTTAAGCCTGTAAAACCAAATATGCGTTGTTTTAATTGTGGCGGGAATAATCATAAGAGTATTAACTGTGTAAATAAAGATAAAGGGCCGCTTTGTTTTGCTTGTAACGCTTATGGTCATAAATCATTTCAATGTAATAAATCTAAAGATACAAGTGTTAAAAATGCTCAGTCACAAGTAAACATTATTACATCCCAAGATTTAATTCTGAAAGAGATAAAGCTTTATTCTTTGCGTTTAATCTCTTTAATAGATACTGGTAGCCAAAAGACTTTGTTAAAGAAAAGTATTTATGATAATTTGAAGAACTTTGTAGAATTAAAACCTACGAGTATCTCTTTGACCGGTCTAGGAAAAGCCTCAATTAAACCAGAAGGTTGTTTCAATTCAGAAATCGAAGTAGATGGTTCAAAATTTAAAGTTACTATTTTTGTCGTTAAGGACAGTTGCATTAATTTCGATTTAATTATTGGCACTGATGTTACTCATCAAGGTACATTAACTATTTCTGAGAATAAAGTGAAACTGTTTAAAGCTGAAGTTCAGTCTAATGACTTTTTAGTTAATATTGTAAATGTTTCGGATGAGCCTAAAATTGATTTAACTCACATTGCTGACAAAAAATTACGTTCAGAGTTATACTCTTTAATCGAAAATTATGTACCAATTAAAACTAAAACAGTAGATGTTAAAATGAAAATTAATTTAACTGACGAAATCCCAGTTTGTTCTTCTCCTCGAAGATTACCGCCATGCGAGAAAAAAATAGTAGAAAACCAAATTGAGAAGTGGCTAGCTCAGGGAATAATTCGAGAAAGTTCTTCTAATTTTTCTTCGCCGGTTGTGTTAGTCAAAAAAATAAATAACACAATGAGACTTTGTGTTGATTACAGATGTCTTAACAAAAAGACAGTACGCGAGCATTTCCCCTTGCCAGTTATTGATGATGTAATAGACCAATTACATTCTGCCGAAGTATTTACCACCATAGATTTGAAAAACGGTTTCTTCCATGTAGATGTTGAAGAAGACTCGCGGAAATACACCTCGTTTGTTACTCATGAAGGACAATACGAATTTTTGAAATGTCCATTCGGGTTGACCAATAGCCCTAGTTTTTTTCAAAAGTATATTTATAATGTATTTCGAAACCTATTAAAAGATCACATTGTTGTCATTTATATGGATGATTTAATAATACCTGCTAAAAACGAAGCTGAAGGTCTAGAAAAATTAAAACTTGTACTCGAAACCGCATCGGAATATGGATTAGAATTAAATCTTAAAAAATGCAATTTTTTGAAGCGTGAAATTGATTTCTTGGGGTATAGAATCATAAATGGTAAATTGTATCCCTCTCCACTGAAGACTAAAGCAGTAATAAATTTTCCCGAACCAAAGTGTACCAAAGATGTTCAAAGTTATTTAGGATTGACAGGATACTTTCGAAAATTTATAAGAAATTATTCGGTTATAGCTAAACCGTTAAGTGACCTGCTAAGAAAAGATTCAAAATTTAAATTCGATATAGAAGAACAAAGAGCTTTTAATGAACTCAAACGTATTTTGTCGTCAGAACCAGTACTTTTAATTTACAATTCCAAAAGTGCGACCGAAATCCATTGTGATGCCAGTATTGATGGCTATGGAGCTGTTTTAATGCAACAATCTCCAGTAGATAATCAGTTTCATCCAGTTTATTTCGCCAGTAAAAAAACCACCGAAGCTGAACGAAAGTACACTAGTTACGAATTAGAAGTTTTAGCTGTAATTGAAGCCCTGAAAAAGTTTAGAGTATATGTGCTAGGTATCCCATTTAAAATTGTAACCGATTGTAATGCATTTAAAATGACTATGGATAAAAAAGAAATGAGTACAAAAATAGCTAGATGGGCAATAATGTTATCCGATTTTGATTATGTTATTGAACATAGACAGGGTAGCAGTATGAGACATGTCGATGCATTAAGTAAATATCCTATTTGTATGGTAATCCAAGATAGCTTAACTTTAAAAATTATCCAAGCTCAAGAAACCGATGACCATATTAAAACAATAAAAGAAATCCTAAAGGTGAAATCTTATGATGATTATCTAGTTAAAAATGATGTTCTTTATAAATGCGTTAATGGTAATGATTTATTAGTTGTACCGGAAGACATGCAAATGAATATAATCAAGGCCGCTCACGAAAAAGGTCATTACGCAGTTGCAAGAACAGAGAAAAGTTTAGAAAATGATTTTTACATCCCTAAAGTTAAACAAAAAATTGAGAAATGTATAGCAAATTGTGTTCCCTGTATTTTAGTTAATAGAAAATGTGGTAAACAAGAAGGCTTACTTCACCCAATAGAAAAAGAAGAAACTCCATTACATACGTACCATGTTGATCACTTAGGTCCATTAGAAAGCACTAATAAAAATTACAAACATATCCTTTCGGTCATTGACGCATTCACAAAATTTGTTTGGTTGTATCCCACAAAATCTACCGATGCTGCCGAAGTAATTTCTAAATTAGAAATCCAAAAATCTATCTTTGGAAATCCAGTTCGAATTATATCAGATAAAGGTCCTGCATTTACCTCTAAAGCTTTTGAAGATTATTGCATCAATGAAAATATTAAACATATCCCGATTACCACTGGATTACCCAGGTCTAACGGCCAAGTTGAGCGTCTAAATTCTGTCATAATATCTGTTCTGTCTAAATTGTCTGTCAATAATCCTAAAAAATGGTATACACATGTAAGCAACGTCCAACAGGTGATAAATTCAACTTTTCAGAGAAGTATAAGCACAACTCCTTTTGAATTGATGTTTGGTACTAAAATGAAATTAAAAAATAACATTGAAATTACTAGTCTTCTGAATGCTGAAATACAATCTGATTTTACAAATAATCGCGAAGATATGAGAAAAAATGCTAAAAAACAGATTTTAAAAGTCCAAGAAGAGAACCGTAAAACTTACAACCTCAGACGAAAGAAAGCTAACAAATTTAAGATTAATGATGTGGTTGCTATCAAACGCACACAACAAGGTCCAGGTTTGAAGTTAAAACCAAAATATTTAGGTCCGTACAAAGTCATAAAAGTAAAAAATAATGACACCTACGATGTAAAGAAACTTGGATTCAACGAAGGACCCATGGTCACCAGTACATGTGCAGAGTACATGAAGCCGTGGACGGACGAAGCTTGAAAAAAAAAAAGAATTTCACCGATTGTGACATTATACCAACTATGACAAACCACTGGATTGACAACTAAAAGAATTTTAACTTTATTCTCGAAAAGACGTAAGGTAAAAGAAGATGAAAAGACGTAAGAAAGAAAAAGACGAAAAGACGTAAGGTAAAAGAAGATGAAAAGACGTAAGAAAGAAAAAGACGAAAAAACGTAAGGTAAAAGAAGATGAAAAGACGTAAGAAAGAAGAAGACGAAAAGACGTGAAGAAGAAAAAAAAAAGAATACGAATTTATTTTGAAAGAAATTATTTAAATTTTCATCATGATGACTTCTTTTTTTCAATTTAGACTTTGGATGCTGCTGTGTTTTTTTTCTTTATCTTTTCAGATGATCCAGCTGCTGTTTCCAGCCAACAAGAATACATTCGAGGACGAATGCCTCATCAGTATGGCCGAAATATGGGAAATCTCCTCCACTATTAGATCTGCATATTATTTTCTACGCATCGCATCTCTGATGAACAGGCTCTCAGTGAGGCAGACGATTTTGAAGAAACTATTAATTCCTAAGAAGCCAGACGATTTAAGCGGAAGAAAAAAGAACTGAACGGAAGAAAGGAGAATGGAATGTTTTTAGTTTTTAAGTTGATGTAAAAAAGAATGTAAGATGAAGACGATTTCCCGTATAAGATGTAATTGATTAATTAGAGTTATGATTGTTTGCTTTGTAAATAGTCTTATGTAAATATCTTTTTTGTAAATATTAACGTTTAATATAAGTCATTTAAAAGTTTAAAAACGGTGTCAGAATTTAATTTACCTCCGAATTTATTTACTTATGTGTTCAAAAGAACTTTTTAAAGAAGAACCTCCATATATATATATGTATATATATATATATATATATACATATATATATATATATATATATATATATATATATATATATATATATATATATATATATATACAGGGTGTGTCCGAAAAGTCTGGAAACGGTCGAATAACTCGAAAAATACATATGAGATTGAAAAACGTAAATATACGTGTTAAATATTTTTAAATAAGCTACTCAGTGATACCAAATTTGACCTTCGCAACCGACCCCTTGGGGGTCAGAGGGGGTCCAACTTTGAAATCTTAAATTATAACACCCAATTTTTATTGCAGATTCGGATTCTACGGACAAAAATACGTAACTTTTGCATTTGATGTTTATTTCGAATCCTCGTTTATCACGGTGTAATTGAGCATATTAAATCGATACATATTTCGGCTTTTCCAACGGGATTTTCCCTAATCGAAACTAATTGGGGAGAATTTATGACATCAAATTCCTCGTCTTTTGCAATAATAGCGTTTCCTGAAAATCACCCGTGCTGATTATTTCGGTAGTGCTACACAGTTAAAAATTTGATCCATTTGCTCTAGCGTCACTCCACAACTTTTATAGAACATCTCTTTCATGACCAGTGAGAATGTTCCATAACACAGTAAAGTACACTATAAAAAAAATTGACCCTTTTGCTGCATCGTCACTCCACCGCTTTTATAGAAAACGATTACTTTACTGTGTTATGGAGCATTCTCATTGGTCACAAAAGAGATATTCTATAATAGCTGTGGAGTGGCGCTGCAGCAAATGGGTCAAATTTTTAACAGTGTAACACTACCGAAATAATCGGCACGGGTGATTTTCAGGAAACGCTATTATTGCAAAAGACGAGGGATTTGACGTCAAAAATTCTGCCCAATCAGTTTCGATTAGGGAAAATCCCGTTGGAAAAGCGGGAATATGTATCGATTTAATATGCTCGATTACACCGTGATAAACGAAGATTTGAAATAAACATCAAGTACAAAAGTTACGTATTTTTGTCCGTAGAATCCGAATCTGCAATAAAAAATGGGGGTTATAATTTAAGATTTCAAAGTTGGACCCCCTCTGACCCCCAGGGGGTCGGTTTCGAAGGTCAAATTTGGTATCACAGAGTAGCTTATTTAAAAATATTTAACACGTATATTTACGTTTTTCAATCTCATATGTATTTCTCGAGTTATTCGGCCGTTTCCAGACTTTTCGGACACCCTGTATATATATATGGGTGATTCTCAAAATAGGGGACAATTTATGTCTTTCGGCATACAAAAAAAAAAAAAAAAAAATTAGAGGTTTTCTGTCATGTTTTTATATTTAGATATGTTTGTCTTAATATTATTCATTATTTGCACTCAAGAATTACTCATTTTTTAGTTAAAAACACATTAAAATGACAAAATAAATGTTCGAAATGTCATTAGCATGGATGTCCACAGCAGTGTGCCTTGTGTATACTAGCATTTTTCAAGAGTTAATATCATGTTTATAAAATAAAACAAATGTTATTCTTTCTTTAAATTAATCAAGGAGAGGATTTATCCAATAAATTTCTTTTTAAAAATAAAATTATAGTATATAAAAAAAGAATTAAAGTTTGTCCTCCATACTCTATTTTCAAAACAAGATCATACTATAACAGCTGGTTATTAATCAAAATTTCATTTTCACATATGACAATAGTTTGAAAATATAAAGTTTCTCCATGGCAACAAGCAGCCATTTTATCCCAACCTGAAAATAGAAGCATGTATTGTATTTTAAGAATATAAGTTGAATATTAGGGGCGTACATCAATTGTATGTCATTAGAATGGATAATAATTTTCACGTTTATTTTATAGTTAAAATTTTTATTTTACTTATTTGCATAGAACTTTTGTGTTTTAAAAAGCCCCAGAAAGGACTATTGCATTGTGATTATATTATGGCTCATAATCTTATTTAAATTAAAATTTGTCATTAGCATGGACAAATATCAGTGTCATTAGCATGGTCTTTCTGTCCATGCTAAAGACTCCTATGTGCATAAATGTAACCAGTGCTTATATTGTATCCTTTATAAAGTTTAATTTTACATATAAATTTAGGTATTACATTTATTATCCCTAAAATATGCATTAAATCTGTCAGAAAATCACTAAGACAGCTTCTTACATTGTTAGTGTCAGAATGTTGCTCATGGAAACAAAGTTTGCTCTTTGGTAATGTTTTTATTCTCCTTATATATATATGTGTAAAAATGGAAACCATTTGCTGAAAAGGAAGGCTAATAAATATAGAAAAAATTATTTAAACAGGAAGAAAATAAAAATTTCTTAATATATTTATTCCATGCAATTTGTTTTGTCATTAGCATGGCTCAAAAAATACTAATTATTTTTTTTAAGTTAATTTTTAAATATTTAGCTCTGCTGACTACATGTAAAGTATACCCAATACTATATTAACAACACCTATTTTTTTCAGAAATTTTGCTAACAATAATTTTTTTAAGATTTCACTTTTGAAATTGTCCCCTATTTTCAGAAACACCCATATATATATATATATATATTATACATGTAGAACCATTATACAATACTACAATTCAACATCAAAATATGGAATAACTCATTAAATAACCAACTATATCAAACAGAGGAGATGGCAAAAATTGGAACAAAATTGGAAATGTGGTATTTAGCTCGTTATCAAGGGTAATGCTAAATAGACACATTAATTGCGATTAATTTCTGATTAAAAATCAGGATAAACCTAAAAATGATTTCTAATATATATATATAGGGGGAACTGGGGTACATTGATACATGAGGAACATTGATACAACCCCTTTACAGCTCACAGGGTCATTACAGGAAGTTTCACAACAGGTCCAAAAGGTGATGCTAATGTACTCTACTAAATACAGAAAGTCTTGGAATGATTCAATAGTTTATGAAATGGGACGGGTGATTTATTGTTTTTGTAGGTCAAAAGTAAATTTGAGTTGTACAATTGAAATGGTATTATACAACTGTTTCAGTATTTTCAACCGAAAAGAATACTCTTCCTGGCAAGTAAAGCTACTCTTTAACAGATCCTCATTCTTTATTGTTAGATAAATTATGAAGTGTTGGATTTGAGACTCATTTTATTCAAAATGGGTGTATGGGGCACATTGATACAGTCTATATCGGGCACATTGATACAACCTAAATCCTTTTCTAATTTATTTTTTCATTACCTTTTATTATTATTATTATTAATTTTTTACCATATACTCTTTAAGCCAACCATTTTTCGCCAAAAATTCCTAATATTAGTTTTTATTGAAGTGAAATAGCTCTAATTTCTTTATATTATTATTATTTTTTTTTTAATTTTGCAAACAGAAGACGTACGAACATTCAGCACCTAGTGCTAGTAGAACTAACAAAAGAAAAGGACGGCAGCCCGACAAATATTGAATTTATATCGATTCTCCAGAGAAAAAAATATCTCGACATGAGAATTGTTAAGTAAGAGAAACAAGCTGCAGAACAGCACAGGATAATTACATTATAAACAGAATTTTTAATATAATTATCCTTTATTTTCTGTTTATAAACCGATTTATAAACAGAAAACCTAATAATTTTTTCATATTTTCTAAGAAAGAAGATAATCCTGGGGTTGAAGTGCCAGATACGACAAAGTTACCACAGCCAACAATCAGACAAGGAAAAGACAGAACTTCCGATCATTATATATTTCATTTTGATTGCTTTAACCCTTTCCGGCGCACTACTCTTTAAAGTTGGAATTTAAAGAAAAAAAATTAGGCAGTCTATTTAGGCCTAGTAGAGTAGTTAGGTATAGTTTTGTAAAGATTGCATTAACCATTTTAATTATACAGCTGTTGCCGAAGTGGTAACCTCCCATAAGTAAAGCATTGATAAGCGCAGTGAGAAGAGCATCGCTGTGAAGCGCGTATTACAGTAAAATATTTTACCTATTATTTAAAAACAGTAGAGTTTGATCTCCGTGGTGCTGCCATCTAGAACTCATAAGAAATATTTAAAGTAGCCATTAGAGTAGTTTTTGAAATATTCACGGAGTTTTTGTGTCTCTAAAGAGGGGGAACTTTAGCTGTTGCCGACCCGGCAACACTGCACATTGAGGGGTTAATATTGCTTACAAATAAATTGTGGATGATTTGAATTTCTATAAATAAATATAAAATGGTTTGCTAAGTATTTTTCTATGAAAAATATGCATTGGTATTATTTTGTCTCTATTTTTCCCAGACGTATCAAAGTACCCCATGAAGTGTATCAATCTGCCCCGGAGATGGGGCCATTGATACAAATGACTTTTTTTGATTTTTTTAAAATTCATGCAAAAATAGTCTATGAAACAACGATTGTAAGTTTTTATATCAAACTACACAAGTTTTGCTAACACCACTTGGGAGAAAAACTTGAAATTTCTGCTTTCTAGACACCGAAAAAATTCTTAGAAAAAAAGCTGTATCAATATGCCCCAATTCCCACTATATATATATATTTACTATATACAGGGTGTTTCCATTTTTTTTTTTTTTTTTTTTTTTTTTTTTTTTTTTACAATAAAAGAGGGGTGATAGTACACATCAAGACAAACAATATTAAATAGGAGACCAAGGGTCCCAAACGTTTTCCAAAGGAGATAGCTGCCATTAAAGTTTAGGGACCAAAATTTCAAATAAACATAAAAAAACGGAAAAATCGGTCGATTGATTTGCGGTTTTCACTAAAATTATTCTTTATGTCGGCATTTTCTTGAAATTAAATTATAAAGATAAATTTCAAAAAATGCCGATAGAAGGCGCTTTAGACTTTGGAGTAACGAACAAATATTTTTTTGCCGGTATTTTTTGCATCTCATTAAATGTTTTCGTAAACTTAGACTCAAACTTAAATTTTGAGCTCAAAATCTGAAAGTGGGAGTGGTTAAGTAGTACAAACTGAACTGTGTTCAGAGAGTTTAAATTTCAAATGATTATAAAAAACGGAAAAATTGGTTCATTGATTTGCGGTTTTCACTAATACTCTTCTTTATGTCGGTATTTTCTTAAAAATAAATTATAAAGATATATTTCAAAAAATGTCGATAGAGGGCGCTTTAGACTTTGGAGTAACGAACAACTATTTTTTGCCGTTATTTTTTGCATCTCATTAAATGTTTTCGGAAGCTTAGACTTAAACTTGAGTTTTGAGCTCAAAATCAGAATAGTAGGGAGTTGTTAAGTAGCACAAACTGAACTGTGTTTAAGGGGGGGGGGTGTTCAAATTTAAAATAATTATAGAAAATGGAAAAATTTGTCGATTCGTTTGCGGTTTAAAATAAAACTATTCTTTAAGTCAGTATCTTCTTGAAAAGAAATTTTAAAGATAAATTTTTAAAAATTCCATTAGAGGGAGCCATCAACTTCAGAGTAACCAACAATTAATTTTAACCATTATTTTTTTTGCTCTAATTAAATGCTTGCAAAAACTTATTAAATGTTTTTCCGAAGCTTAGATTTAAACTTAAATTTTGAGCTCAAAATCTGAATAATTAGGAGTAGTTAAGTAGCGCAAATTGAAGTGTCTTCAGGAGTTGAAATTTAATACTCCCCCCTCCTCGAACACAATTCAGTTTTTCGCTACTTAAACACTCCCAACGATTCAGAATTTGAGCCTAAAATTTAAGTTTATGCATTTGAAAACATTTAATGAGATTTAAAAAAAACAACAGTTAAAAATAGTTGTACGTTACTCCAAAGTCTAAGGCGCCCTCTATCGGCATTTTGTGAAATTTATCTTTAAAATTTATTTTCAAGAAAATGCCCATTTAAAATTTAATTTTAGCAAAAACCGCAAACGAATCGACCAATTTTTCCGTTTTTTATAATCATTTTAAATTTGAACCCTTTGAACACAGTTCAGTTTGTCTACTTAACTACTCCCAACTATTCAGATTCTGAGCTCAAAGTTTAAGTCTAAGCTTACGAAAGCATTTAATAAGATGCAAAAAATAACGCAAAAAAAGAGTTGTTCCTTACTTCAAAGTCTAAAGCGCTCTCTATCGGCATTTTTTGAAATTTATCTTTATAATTTAATTTCAAGAAAATGCCGACATATAGAATAATTTTAGTGAAAAGCGCAAATCAATCGACCGATTTTTGGAAACATCCTGTATATATTACTAACTCGTATATAAGTTGATTGTCTATTATCCTGCCAAAAATTATTTGACTTATAGATGAGTATATATGGCTAAGGCATATATTTTCATATTAACCGAAAACCAGAGACTGATACACCTGAATAAAATATCGCCAAAGATTTTACTATTTGAAGCAGCCATTTCTAGAACACTTCCAATTGAAATATGTACCACGAAGATTTCTATTTGGAAATACTGCTATTTAAAAGAACAGACTAGTAAAACATTTATCAGATAGCAAAAAAATTTTTGCTAAAAACATAGAACATCTACTCAGCATTAGATATGATCAATCAAAATTCCTTTACAGTCATTCTTTTTTTGCCTTTTTGAAAAGACACCTAAACCATCAAACGCATTTTTTGAGGCAACCCACCTCACTACGAAAGCCTACATTTTTCAGATATCATCTATGATTTGATGATAAAAGCAGGCATTTTCCCCTTTTATGGTTTAATATCATCTGTAATCATTCTGCCGCAGATTAAATGTACTAAAAACATAGTAAAAAAAAAGTTGAAGATTTAGCGTGATATAAAGTGTTATTTGGATATCATAAAAGGTGTGTTTCATTTACACATCATTGACGCCCCCTCAATTTCAGTAACACGATATAATTTTCAGTTTCAGATATAACAAAGTATTTTATATCATAATGGTCATTAATATCTTTACAAATTTCTAGTTCCTCGAATACTTACAATGGAATTCTACATAAAATTAGATGAAAGCTGAGTTAAGCTGAATCTTCTGCAGATAAAGTCTTTTAGAATGATAGATAAATAGTGAAATTATATATAAAAAAATTGATTTAGCGATAATCACACAAAGCTTTCAGTCGAAATGAGAACTTTTCTTGACAGCGATGTGTCATTTTACGTCATTAACTGTATTGAGTCAGATCCACATTGGAAGTTTTTGTTGAAATATGGCTGCTTCCTTTAAAATGGTAATGTAATTATCAATGATTGTAGACCTTAATGTAAATCAAATGGTATTTCGTATCATTAAACTAATCAATTTAGAAACGTAAACGGATGAAAAAAATAATATATTACAATACAGAAAACTTCAGGTAATATATTTTTAGTCTTTGTGATGGCTAGCGGATGGTTCCGCATTGTATATAGAACTTGGAACAAGAAGCTCCAATGATACAATCTCACTTAGAGTTACGAGTGAGAGCCTGAAAATAACTTTCCCCTGTCGACTGTGGGCAAAGATGTGTATGAAATTAAAAAATAGAATGAGACATTAAAGATAAGGCATATCTTTATTTTTCCGCATAATTACCAAGTACGTTGAGACGTTAGTCATGCCGCTTTATAAGCTCCGAAAAGCCCTCTAGGAAGAACTCTGGACTTTGTATACGGAAGAGGAGTTTAAGGGTGTATTTTGATTCAAACTGCTTAGTTTCCGATATTTTTTTTAATTCATTTTTGCTCTTAGATGCATCAGTCTGGCAAATTGTCTTTTTTTAGATAGCACTCATGCTGCCGTGATTGTCGATTCTTTGATAAATGCAGACAATATTGCAAAAAAAGCAATCAAAAACGGCATTTTGAACCGATTTTTCTGAAGCGGAAGATTTTTGAACGAAAAAAAGTGTCATATTGAGAAGATAATTGTTTATAAATCAAATTCTAATGAATTGAGCGCAAAACGACATCACACGGCACCTTTTACGTCTCTTCAAAAATCTCCTCAGCAAGTTTCATGTTTCTACTTTTTAAAATGTGTCTGAAATTGTATCAGAAAATTTCGAGCTGTTGAAGGTGGGAAAGTGTTTTTTAGAATACACCCTTAACGACTTGTCTGTATGCAATGCCCTGATATTTTCCTGGAGTATTTTTTACAGCTTATCATGTGGTATGACAAATGTCTCAACGTACTTGGTACTTATATTGACAAATAAAGTTGTGTCGTATCTTTCAAGTCTCATTATATTGTTTGACTTTGAAAACACAATTTTGATCACAGACGTCAGGGGGAACTTGTTTTCAGACT
This sequence comes from Maratus speculifer, assembly GCA_964019185.1. Taxonomy (NCBI): domain Eukaryota; kingdom Metazoa; phylum Arthropoda; class Arachnida; order Araneae; family Salticidae; genus Maratus; species Maratus speculifer. The sequence goes on along the minus strand of OZ025290.1, from coordinate 240,360,938 downwards.
CCCCCTCGTACTATTTCTGTACTGTTAAAAATTTCTGTGAAGACATAAAAAAAAAAAAAAAAAAAAAAAAAAAAAAAAAAAAAAATCGAGATTATAAATTAACACTAGTTCTCTGTTAAATGCATTTTATAGAGGTTCGCAGTCATTATTTTATGGACATTTTTTCTCATCTTACATCTAATTCCCTGTAGGGATTTTCATGTCTTTTATTTTAAAATGTATTTACCTCTGTTAAAACTTGTAATTTAAAATGCACACTTTTCAAAATCTTTTATAGTTTTAATAGACATTATAAAGAAGAAAATTCAGTTTATTTTTATTTATTTATTTATTTTATTTATTTATTTTTTTTTTTAACTTAGAATAATTTAAAAAGGGAAAAAATCATCTTGTCTGAGTTAATGGGGATTTTTATAGTCAATCATAAGTATCAATAGATTTTTCCCCATTGAATCATAAAAGATGTGCTTTATACACAGCAACAACAGCTTCTATAGCTCAGTGGTCAGATGTTCTCCTGCTGTCAAGCGGTTTTGGGTTCAAACCCCAGGACGGCTAGGAACGAATTGTGTAAAAATTAAATGGTACAGCATTTCAAATTTACTCGAAAAAGTAGTATCTTTTTTTATCATTGCAGATTGAGTAATTCCCTAATTTTGAAAACTAAATTAAATTATTATAATTAAAAATACATTTACAGAGTCTTGTGTATTTTTAACGAAGTTAATTTACAGAATCTATTATAACTTTGCCGTAGGGTAACATCCCCAGTAATCGGCATGCACCAGTGATTGGCACATCCTACAAACATGTTCTAAAATAAGATTTATATCCTATCTTTTAAAAATGTACGACCATATACCAGTTATATGCTCATTTACTTTAAAGATTATAACTTCGATTTATGCTACTAGATGACAATAGTGCCTAGGAAAGAGAAACAATAATGGTTTGTATCAAATTAGCCATTTTGTTGCAAATTCTTCTTCTCTGGCTTAAGAAAGGCATGCTTTTCAATTTATTATTATCTGATTTCTAATATATTTTAAATTTTAATTGAGAACAGTTTTGTTTAGTTGAAAAGGGTTACTTTAATTGTGTAAAAGTATTTTTGACACAAATATTTGGATTTCTGAATTAATGATAGATGCCCATTAATGGTGCTTCAATGTTGCTAGTTCCAAGTAATTGGCACCTATTCCAATTAAAAGTGAATCGCAAGATTTGAGATTAAACCTTTATTTTGGCAGTACTTTTAAAGTTATAGACTAATTTTGTTTATCAGTTATTTTTATTTGAAAATATGAAATATCAAATTGGAATCCATTCAAGCTTCATATGACAATTACTGGGGACAGCATGGCAATTACTGGGTATTAATATAAATATATTGTATTGTTTTAAAGTGTTCCCATTTCAGACTAATATGCTGGTTTCTTACTCAAACCTGAAATATGGCATCTTCATCTACAGTAAATTCATTTAAAGCGATTGAATCCAATGCAAAATATAAAGTTCTTTTTTTATATAAACATGTGCCAATTACTGGATTACAAGGTGTCATACATTGGTGACCTGTGCCAATTACTGGCGATTACAGCAACATTTTATAGATATATTTTTATAAAAATACTTTTTTAAAAATTTTTGCTTTTATTGGGCAAAATAGATGCACAGATATGCATTCGTTGATTTAAAAATATTTGCAAGTAAATATTTCATTTCTTGGTAATGAAAATTAAAGTAAGTTTAAAGACAAATCCTTAATGTGCCAATTACTGGGGATGTTACCCTATAACTACTCTGTTATTTAACAGAATCTCGACTGTTCTAATCTCTGTAATTTTGCATAAAATTTTAGATAATGGATTTTCAGTAGATTCTCTGTAATTTCACAGGCAATTTTTTTTAACAGTATGGTGCATTTCGGATTCATATTTCGCAAATTAAATGGAACTAGAATATGATCAGAAGTGCGTTTACACATGATTGAATAATTTTTTAAGATTCTGAACAACCATATAAAAAAGCTTACTGTACGAGTTACTTCAGTTATTCTACAATTATCGATACCTTATTGTATTGATTACCATTACGATACTGCAAAGTGATCATCATCTGTAATCACTTTGATGGAGATGAAAATCAGTTTCTTTTCATCATCTGCATTGAAAATTCATTACATTTTAAAAACATCGGTAGAAAATTAATCAAGTCAACAAAATTTTGTGGATTTTTTGTATTATCGAGAGTTTATGAATTTCATAATCAAAATGTATTTTATTTAAAATAAATGAAAAGGTTTCTAATACAAATACGGACATTGAAAATGCTTAGATCAGTTTTTATGTAAATGAGATAAATGTTTTTGTGGTTAACCATCTAATCAGTGTGGTTGACTTTTCCAGACGAGATCAGTATGGAATTGTCGCACATATTCAAAACCGGGTATATGTATTGTTGATATTACCAAGCATGCTTTAAAGTAAACACCAATTTCATATAAAAAAAATTACACAGCCATTATCTAAACAATTTTATTTTTACATAAAGGTCTGGTCTAATCTACTTTTAAACATATTTCTGAATATATTAAAGTACTTAACGTGCGAATAGACGTATCATTCTACTACTATGAGTATTGACATCTTTTTTTGTTGTTGTTGTTGACACGTCGTGTTTTTAAAATTTAATGGCTTTTAAGGGAAACTAACTGATGTACCGCAAAAGAGGAATATTTCCGTGAATTAGAACTTAACTCCTTATCTCCTGACCCATTGTGGATGCGCCGCATATTTTTGGGAATAAACTGCAGAAGAGTCGAGAAGAAATGATTTCGTGGAAAAATGTAGAAGGATGTCATTATTTCTGTACGCAGTCCTATTGTATCGTACCACCAGCTTTTGTATCACATCTCTATAAAAATCTGCCAACTCTGACACTTTGACATTGTCATCTTCGTTGCAGCGTTGGCCGCTATAATTGCAGAAACATGTGGTAGTTGATTTGATACTAGGCCAGCCAGGGCTGTATGAAGTTTGATGAAGTTGGCTCCAAAGACATAAACCGATGGATCCTGAGTTCGATGAGCCTTATGTGGACGAGTATTATAAGTAAAACGGCCATGTACTAAGCATGCCCAGCATGCTCCGATCTTTCTTCGGGATTACCGGAGGCGACGAGGAAGATGACATAAACACGGCTGTGATGCAATGCCAGCTCAGTAGGTGGTAGATTTTGGATACAAAAGCTGGTACCACAATACGATAGGTGTCTTAATAGAGGCAGAAATTTTGTTGAAAAGTAGATTATGTTTCAGGTTTTCGTGTAAAAATAAAATTGTTAAGAAAATGATCTGGTATTTTATTTTTTCCAATATCAAACCCGAATTTTATATAAAAACACATCTTCTATTTATGTGGTGCTGCAAATCAGGCGAGAGGTTAAAGCGCATTCGAAAAATACCGACCAGGTTGTAAATAATAAGTGAAAGCTAAATGCTATTTTTTTTTTTTTTTTTTGGAGCTCGCTACAGTCCCAGACATAACCGGGTACAGGGTAAAAAAGTTTTACAAAGAGAACATTTCTGTAAACTGTTCTTTTTTATTAAATTTCATTGGCGCGTTGTACTTTAATTTTTTGACTGGACATGCAGAAATTACGTTAAATATTAAAAAGTTTAAAATGAACAACTTATTATTCCTTCGCCTTCCTGTAATAAATCCTACATTTGTATGTTTAAGAAAGGAAAATATTTAGCTAGCAATTTTTCTTTCTTCATCTCTGTCAGGTTCTGATGAACAATATACTATTTAGAACCATTGTTATATGATATTTTATTTTTGCTTGTGTGTTGTACTGGTGTCACTATCAGTGTACTGCAATTTTAAAGTAACATTTTTTTTTTTTTTTTTTTTTTTTTTTTTTTCTGGAAGTTACTCCGAGCATGCTTGAGTTAGATAGTATTTGTGGAAAGAATGTATTGTATATCAATAGAGTTGAGTTTCTCTTGCCATTCAAAATACATACCTGAGATAAGGCAGACAAAAGAATTCAGTCACTACATCCTAAAAGATATGCTACCTATTAAAAGACATCCCGGAAGGTGACATTTTGAGAGGACAGGTCTTTGTTGATAGTTGAGTACTCGTAAGCTCTTTTGGAGTGGATTTGGTTATCTAATGGAGTCAGTTCTCGTGTGGACACTTTTTCATTAGTAGAGCTTTCGGAGAGAACATGTTTCAAGTTGAGTGAGGCTGTTGGAGGATTGAGCTGTTGTACTGGGAAATTAAGAGTAATCTCCGATAAATCTAATTTAACTAGCATAGTGTGAGAGAGATATAGAGTAGTTTAACAGTACACAGAAAGTATTTGCTGTATTTAACTTAATGTCAGACTGGATCACATATATTCGAGTTCATAATTATAAATATTGTTTTATTATTTATAATTAAAGTGTAAATAAATTGTTAGTTAAGTTTTATTGAATGAGTTAGTATTCTTGTTGATAATCCTTCTCACTAAGTGGCCGGTATCATTTAATTAAATCGGTGGTGGCAGAATACTAAAACAATTAAACTTTCTTTAAAGTTTTGTGGACTAAGGAAGGAAGAGTGTCACAATCTCTTTCTCTTTGTGAGAAGCAGGGAAGAAAAAAAGAGAAGATGTTTATTTTGACCGAGAACTAGCCAATGAAACAATGAAAGCGAAGCGAAATCAATAATTTCATAGCATATCAACCAATTATTCTGTCTAAAATGCAAGATCAATTTCAAGACATATCTGTTCCAGCTCTCTTACACACAGATATTCGGATAACATACCTTGTTTGATAAATGATCTAATTGGCAACACTATATAGCTGAATATAACATCTTACTCCAGTGAGAGATCATGAACTTCCTAATCAAAACGTCCTTTAGCTTAAATAAATGAAAGGGCTTCAGAAACATGATATGGATATGGGATAACATGTTTGCATCATTTTTTACGAAAATAAGATTGATGGACTCGTCTTTTTTCTGTGGTTAACAATCTAGAATAATGATGCTTGGTTTCAAATTGATTATAGATCAAGAGGAAGTTACTCAGCATAACACATTTGTATGTATTTAATCTAAATCCTGTTTTTGATAGGAATAAACAGAAAAAATGATGTACCTCGAACATATAAAAACTATCATATACTCATTTAACAGTGGAAAATAAGGGAATTGAAAAACGTAGATTACATACTCATTAACGCATATTTTGTCTTTTAAGGCGGTATTTAAAAAATATTTTCCCACGCTTAATAAGTCAAAAGTTTCGGACGCATTTTCAGACTCATTTTTGAAGAGGAAAATGTGAAACTGGCTGACATGATTTTTAAAGAGATGCAAAAATGTATGTCCTGTGTTTTCAGATTGTGCTAGATTTCTCTAGATTATGTGCAGATGATTTAGGATATCACTTTTATGACATACGAAGTGAGATATATCTGCTTTCAAAAGGTTGGAATTGTAAAAGTTACTGTTGATAGAATAAGCGTTGTTCCCAAAATGAAACAAAAAGATGAGGGGCTGTATCCATACATTTGTTGATTAATTTTAATGTAGCACACACAATATTGCACGTACTACTATATTTGGATACAGCCTCTCATCTTTTTTATTCCTAATGGGAACAACGGATTTTGAGCTTATTCTATCGATGATAATTTTCTGAATTTTCAAGCTATGTTTTTGAAACTTTCACAAAAGTTGCTCTATATATTTAGCTAACACATTATGAAAATTATATTTTGATTGCTCTCACGTATGCACAGTGAAACATTATTTAGTAATCCTACTCATGTTTCGTACAAATTTTATTATTTTTAAATTCTGATTATAGTATTATGTACAATGTTGTTTTCAATATTTTCTGAAAAAATCTTTTTTATATTAAGATTTTTGAAAATTATAAGCAAAAATCTTGGCAAAATTTGGAACTGTTTTTATAAAAACCTTAATTACTTTACGAGTATACCTGCTTTCCTTAAAAAAGGAACACAAATTATTACAATAAGTCATTTAATCATAATATGCAGTTTGAATGTTTTTGTTTCATTAGTTTTGACAGGATTACCCAAAAGATCTTCGTTCTTTTTCAATTTGTTGACGATCCCCTATGGAATTTCGGGGAAAAAAACTTTGCAGAAATATATGACCGGAACTATTTTGTTTACGCATCAGGATTTCAGGATAATTCCTCGTGTATTTTTTTAGATATTTAACAAAACGTCTAAAATTGTAAGTGGCCAGTCATCTTTGGCCACATGTAATGTGGTAGCTCAGTCGTGATTTGGGTAGACTTTAATACGAAATAACAAACATGATGGTCTTTCACCGAGACATGAACTCCTTTGACTGTCATAACATTCTGTGTAATAATTTAATGCCAATTAAAGATAAACTTATGGATTAGAATTTGGCATAGCTTCAAGATAACATTTCTGTTCGCACAAGTCTCTGTCAACTTCAGATTATCTGCAAACAACGTGAAAACTTTAGACATTTCGCCTAAAAGCTTTGACACTAGGGTTGCCATATTTACCTCAGAAAAAAACGGGTACCGTCCTATTTTATACTAAACTACGTTGAATGTGCCAGTAATGTTTTCGGTAACGAATTTGTTTAAAATAAGGTAATTCCTTTATTTAATTATTAATATCCAATTGTACTAGTATGACATTATTCTATGAACACTGTTCAACTAATTTAGCAGTCATGTATATCATTATGACTGAAAAAATAGTTAAAATATAAGAACAAAAATAAAACATCCTGCAATTTAATGATCATAGTAAAAACTGATAAAAATGAATGTTTTTATTAAAGCATAAAAAGAATTAATGCATCAAACAAAATGTAAAACTTAAAATAAAAGTTGAAATGTTTGTAATGTAAATACTTATAGTGTATAATAATGTCAAGTTTGTTGAAATATATTTTCCGATCTAATAATCCCCGAATCAAGATACTTAACGAACTCTCCCATCTGGTGCGATAAGAACGAAAAACATCATTAAGTTAGAATTCACACTAATGATTATCGAAACTTACTTCTGGGTTTTTTCTGTGCCATATGGAAGTTACAAAAGACATATGCAATATTTCCAGTCATCAGAAAGTGTTTCCAGAACTTTATGCATAAACTATATTACGAACTGATAGACGTTTTCTAGTATGCTTTATTCTTTGACTTTAAAAAATAACCCATTAAAATTAATTAGCTGATTGCACCATAATGTGTAAGTGTGCTTGTTGTTAATGTTTTGTAATGTAATTAAGCATATGTTACTTACTCTATATTTGACTCTCGCACCGAGAGGTCATAAGTGTCTGCTGCTCCGTTAAAATTTGCTATATTAAATATTCTTTATTTCTTTCTTAAAGTTAGTAGTAATTACTTCGACTGCTTCTTCATGAGTGTATACTGAATTAATCCCCACCCGGGGCACATAACATCATTTATTCAACGTCAATAAATGGATATACACTGTTAAATAAAAATGCCACATATTACAGATCGTGCACCACATCCCTGGATTAGCCGGCATACCTGAACTGGATATCTATAAAAGGTAAGAGAATATTTATTTATTCCTTTTGCTTACCTGAATTAAATGTTGAGAACTCGCGCCAATTAAATGTTAGGAATATTTTCCAACAAATATTGATTATGTCGACCGATTTCATGATGTCTCACTTTGCAATTAAATAAATATAGATATCCAGTCAGATAATAAAATTAGCTAAACAAAACCCGGTAATCCGAAAAAGGGAAAAAATATCTAATTAATTTTGAGGAAAGAAAAACAATGGCCTTTGCAAAAGATAGTGCAGCAATTGAAAAACTTAATTCCAATAATTATTCTAATTGGAAATTTAAATTGGAAATGATTTTAATTAAAGAAGAGCTTTACGATGTCATTACTGACCCAGCTCCAGACCCATTAACCGCAGGCTGGATAAAGAAGGACAAAAAGGCAAGGGCCCTTATTAACTTAAGTATTGAAGATGGTCAAATAATAAATGTCAAACATTTAAACACGGCTCGCGAAACATGGGATACTTTAAAAGATATTCATGAAAGATCGAACCTTTCCAGTAAACTACACCTTCTTCGGAAATTGTATAGCACCAAGCTAAACGAAGGAGGGAATTTAATTGTGCATATAACGAAATTACTGGAACTTATCGATAAGTTGAGGGCGATTGGAGAAAATATTACTGATTCTCATATTTCGGCGCTCTTTTTGTGCTCGTTGCCGCCGTCATATGATACACTAATTATAGCTCTGGAATCGAGAGCTAGGTGGGGCTTGTTGAGCTCAAGCTAGTGATGGGCGATTTCGATTTTTTAAATCGATTTAATCGATACTATGGCCAACTCGATTTAATCGATACTTTAAAATTTTTAATCGATTTCTCTGAAGGTTATATAATTTTCATTTTCCTCCAAAAGTCGAAGATAAAATAGGCGGATGTGCCAATTCCAAAATTTCAGTGTATTAGTTTCTAAGATAGAAGAATTATAGAAACCTCAGAACCCCCCCCCCCCTCCTGCAAAATAGCGTTTTTTGTTGAGTGATGTATACCAAAAATTGATTAGGATCAATTTTTATTAGGTACCAGCTGAATCTGAATTTTGATGAAAATCCATGAAAGCGCGAGATACAGCTATTGGGAAATCATAAAAAATGCAGCATGTCAGCGCCACCTGGTAGGGCAATTCACACCAAGAACTAAATAACACTAATCTATGTCAGAGATTTACTGAATCTCAATTTTGATGAAAATTCGTTCTTGAAATAGCGCTATTGCGTTAATCATGAATAATGCAGTATAGCAGCGCCATCTCTTAAGCGATTTCCACCAAAATATAATTAGCATCAAATAATATCAAGGACTAATTGAATCTAAATTTATATGAAAGTCCGTGCATTAGTTCTTGAGATAAGGCTAAAATGGAAACAGGGGCGTGCGAAAAGAGAGCTGCGTCCGGTTCAAAGCTCCAATTTAGCCTCCCCCCCTATTAACTTTTTTTGTGATAGGCTAGAAGTGATGTTAGTAGTTATAATTTGGCGCCCCCTAAATTTACGTGCTCAGAACGACCGCTTCCTTTCGCCCCCCCCCCCCTTTTCACATGGCGCTGAGTGGAAATTGTGAAAAATTCAGTATAGCAGCGCCATCTGGGAAGCTATATACATCAAAGTGCAAAAAACATCAATTCATGTCAAGGACTAACTGGATCTAAAATGTGATGAAAATCCGTTCATTCGTTATTCAGATATAGCTGTTGCGCAAATCGCAAAAAATGCAGCATAACAGCGCCACCTGTTAGGCTATATACACCAAAAATTAATTAGATTCAGTTTATATCAAGGTCAAACTAAATCTAAAGTTTTGTGGAATTCCGTGCATTTGTTCTTGAGATAGAACGGTCAGAAATTTTTGTCGTATACAGACTCACAGAGTGACAGACACACACAGATAAATATTTCTTAAAAACCATGAAATCGTGTTAAAGACCTTCTAAAATATATAAATCCATCGAAAACGGGAAGTCAAAATTTTTCACGAATCTAATACTCTCTTCTTGTAAAGTTACAAAAGAAAGTAAAAATGTAAAATCGATTCTGCCCGTAAGATCGATCTTTAGATTCGATTTCGATCCTTAGATTCGATGTCGATCTTTAGATTCGATTTCGATCTTTAGATTCGATGTCGATCTTCAGATTCGATGTCGATCTCTAGATTCGATTTCGATCTTTAGATTCGATTTTGATCTTTAGATTCGATTTCGATTTTTTTTTCTTTTTCTAGGCTAAATCAGTGTTGAATGCAGTTATTTTTCTGCGACTCCGGAAGAAGGCATCATGTTTTACAGCTCTGTAAGAGAGGGGGAATCGCAATTTGTCCATTAAAAAACATAAAATCTCATAACTTCTGGGGGGGGGGGTAATCCCCTGCGGACCACTCCATTAATTCGACACTAGGTTAAATCGTTATATTTTTGTTTAGAAGTCCAGTTATTTGAAGTATTAGTTTATTATGTTTTATTTTTCACGCTCATCTCTTCCAATCCTCCCCTTCCGCGTCAGTTTTAACTTACAGGGCCGTTCGAAATATGCATACAGTTTTTAAAATGTCCAATTCTCGGTCTATTTTATTTTAGATCCACATTTTAAATCCTTGACAAAAGATAAATAAAGGGTTGCCCTTCCGCCCGTTTGGGGTTTATCTGCGCCCCGCCGGGGGGCATATTTTTTTGTTTCTTCAAAAGAAACAAAAAAATTTTGAGGGGGGGGGGGCTTGCACCCTCCCCGAATATACACCTTAAAATTTTGCTCATTTAATTCTCTACCATTTTTAACTTAAAAGTTTAAGCTACATGGCACCCCCAGAGCTGTGGAACCCCCCCTGTCGATCACTCACCTAATTTTGCTTATTTCTTCACTTTACTTCAATCTTTAAAAGGCTATAACTTTGCTTCTATAGGAGTTACAGTGATGAGAAAAATTCTAGTATAGCTAACCATTTCTCGCCGTTCTTTTTGCTATTCCAGTTTCCCGGTTTCCCTTATAGGACCTTTTTTTTGGGGGGGGGGGGGCAGAGGGGTTTTTTCTCATTTCTTGATTCAATATGTCTATTGAAAGCTTATGCTTCATACATTACAAATCTAGCATAAGAAATTTTCTCCCATCATTTCAGGTCACGTTACGGACCCATAATATGTTAAAATTTTAATTTTTCTAACATCTTCGAAAAAAAAAAAAAAAAAAAAAAAAAAAAAAAAAGAAAGAAAAACATTGATACATATTAGCGAAACTGGGGTTCGAACCCGCAATCGTTTGATTGCACACGTAATCCCTAAGCTTATTGGCCACCGACTACTCAGCAGCGCTATTATTTCTTTAGATTGTCATCTTTAAATTCGTAATATCTTTTGAATGGAATGTCCGATTTGAATAATTCAAAAAGTAATCTACAGATATTGTAACAGGCATTAATACAAAATGATTTATTTGGATAAGGATTAAGGTATCGATAGTAAGGTCTAATTTTGGTTGGTGTATTTATAGCGTTTTAAAATGTAAGAAAGTAGTTATAGTGAGTTAACTACAATAGCTGGACATATGGTATCGCGCGGTTTTTTTTTATTATAGAGATTAATGTATTCTTTAATATTATAGAAACTTTTTTTATTCATTTAAAAGTATTTTCTGACGATTCAAAATTATATATCCTAACGATTCAAAAAATACACACGTAATTGTTCAAGGTTTCACTTCTATCTCAGAGTGCCACTATTTTTTTATTATTACTAGGGGGGCCCCGCCCCCCTGCGCGCTATGCTCGCCAACCCCCCGCGTAAGCGCTTCGCGATTCCAAATTATTGGCTACCCCTGCTTTCTGCGCTCGCCAATACCCTATGGTATGAATAAGCAGTTGCAGACCTTTCAAATGATGTGTCACACGACTGGTGTTGTAAAGAAATTAAAAATGTGCCCCCCTGGAGGGCAGAGTGGGAGGCGACCCAAAAGACATCCGTAATATGAATAAGCAGCCGCAGACCTCTCAAATGATGTCACATGACTGGTGTTGTAACGAAATTAAAAATGTGCCCCCCTGGGGGGCAGAGTGGGGGGTGACACACAAGACATCCATAAAATGAATAAACAGTTGCAGACCTTTCAAATGATGTGTCACACAATTGGTGTTGTAAAGAAATTACAAAATGCGCCCCCTCTGAGGGCAGAGGGGGGGGTTGCACACAAGATATCCATAATATGAATAAGCAGTTGCAGACCTCTCAAATGATGTGTCACACAATTGGTGTTGTAAAGAAATTAAAAATGTGCCCCCCTGGAGGGCAGAGTGGGGGATGACACACAACACATCCATAATATGAATAAGCAGTTGCAGACCTTTCAAATCTTGTGTAACACGACTGGTATTGTAAAGAAATTAAAAATGTGTCCCCCCCCTGGGGAGCAGAATGGGGGATAATACACAAGACATCCATTACATGAATCAGCAGTTGCAAACCTCTCAAATGATGTATCAAACGACTGGTGTTGTAAAGAAATTAAAAATTTGGCGAAATATTACAGTTATCGCCAAGTTGGCGTCACTTTTGACAACTAATTTTGGTCGCCAAATTTGGCGATATATCGCCAAGTTGGCGATAAACTTGGCGATTGTTGGCGATGGTAACCTTTCCTCTCTTTATGGTAATCCATATGGCGATGCATAGACGGAGCCTTTTCCTGATTGGTCTATTCGACTCATGGAAGGAGTGGACAACCCGGATTCGTTAGTTCCGGAAATCTTCCACATCAGCATCATTCCAGGAGTCATTCCTTTTAAGGCTAGTTTTTTTTTACTATAGAAGGATTTTTTTTTTTTTCATGTTCGCCCGTCCTACCGCCCCCCCCCCCTTCCTCACCAATCTTAACTTACAGGTTCGTTCAAATTATGACTGCGATTTAAAAAAAGTCTAATCCTCGTTCTATTTTGTTATAAATCCATATTTTGAAACCTCAACAAAAGATACATTTGGGCCGGGGTCGCCCTTCTGTCCGTTTGGGATTTATCTTGCCCCCGGGGTGGGGGGCATATTTTTTGTTTTTCCACACCATCTCATGTAACATATCGTTATAAAGCTTTTATCTCCTCGTTTTTTTCTGTTACTACCCCTCTCTCCACCTAGTTACATGCTCTTGGCACTTTTTATAGTTTCAAAGAATGCATGTTCCCCGCAGGCCACCCCATGAATTCAACACTAAGTTAAACACTATATCTCTGTTTAGGAGCTCAGTTATTTGGGTTATTAGTTAATTATGTTTTTTTTTTAAGTTCGTCCGTTCTAATCCCTCGCCCCCCCCCCCCTCCTTCCTCGCCAATCTTTACTAAATGGTATTCAAAGTATGCATGCAATTTTTAAAATGCCCAATTCTCATCCTCATTTTAAAACTTCGACAAAAGATACATTTGGGCTATGGTCGCCCTTCCGTCAAGAGTGGGGTTTATCTCCCCCCCCCCCTGGGTATGGGGAATATTTTTTGTTCTTCCAAACTATCTCGTGTAACATTTGGTTGGCATTAGAAAAAAAATAAGTTTTTTTTTTTTTTTGTCTATACTCCTTGTTCCCCATCCTAGTTACACTCTCTTGGCACTCTTTATCCTCGGTTTAATGCCAAGTTACTCAGTGTTGTTATTAGTTGAGTTGTCTCTCAAATTTGTCAAAGTTCTTGTGTAAGTGACAACCATAAGTGACAATCATTTTAAAATTTAAAATTCTTATTATCCGACTCTAAAATCTGCAATAGCTTAATTATATGCCTCCCTAAAGGGTGATGGTAGGGGGGGTGGGAGGTGGTAATTACGGTCCTGCTGATTGTCTAAGTTTTGGAATTAGTAATTTGGATATTCTCTGTATGAATCTGAATATCGAAATATCGATTTTAGTATCGATTTTAGAACTGAGAAATCGATTCTTATTATGATCGATGTTGTTTTATACGATATCGATTTTAATCGATTCTCAAAATTTCTAGAATCGCCCATCACTAGCTCAAGCCATATGGTAGGCCTCCCCACCTAACTGAATCTGAAACTGAATCTGGAATCGAGAGCAGAAGTAGAATTAACACCCAGTTTTATTAAAAGTAAACTGGTCGATGAGTATACTCCTAGAATTGAAAATTCCGAAAATTCGGAACTTAGCACTAAAGCGTACAAAGCTCGCGAGAAATTAGTTAACACAGATCGCAAGAAAGGTAATAAATTCTGCACGTTCTGCAAAATGAAAAACCACTCATACAGTGAATGCTGGTTTCTTAAACGGAAAAATAATAATAATCCCGTACAACATAATAAATTTTACAAGAATAAAATTCATTCCACTTCTCTGTGTTTTGAAGAAAATGTCCCAATTCAAACCACGAAACCGCAAGATGAAAATCAAAGGAAAAATGAAGATAAAAACGTAGCTTTGTTGATCGATCATCCCGTAAATAAACAAACCTTTATTATAGATAGCGGAAGCTCCAGCCATATTGCCAATTGCAAGGAAATGTTTTCAAAAATGACCAGCACCGCCGAAACAAATGTAACAGTCGCGAACGGAAACAAGTTAATTTCATATGGCTCAGGGGAAATTATAATTTACACCGGAATAAACAACAGGCAAATCACACTTCATGACGTACTCTTTGTGCCTGAAATAGAAACTAACCTGCTATCAGTAAGCAGGGCCACGAAAAATGGATGTGAAGTAAAATTCGAAAAAGATACGTGCGACATTATACATAACGGGGAATTAATTATACAAGGCAAATTGAAAAACAATTTATATGAAGTGCAAATAAACAATTATAATCAAAGGGAAGGTAATTATGTCAACATTACACACAACTGCACAAATACAAAATGCATTGATTTATGGCATAGGCGGTTAGGCCACAGAAGCTATGAAACAATTAAAACCATTGTACAAAAACAACTTGTAAACGGAATTACAGTAAACAACTGCAAACACAATACACAATGTGAGGTATGCATAAAATCCAAAATCAACGACTCCCCATTTCCCAAGTCGGATGCACATAGATCCACGAAAAAGTTAGAATTGATACACAATGATGTATGCGGTCCAATAAATACACCCACCATAGGGGGAAAGCGTTATTTCATTACTTTCATTGACGACTATTCTAGATTTTGTGTAATTTATCTTATGTCGAAAAAGAGTGAAGCATTTGAAAAATTAAGGGAATACATCTCGACCGTCAAAAATAAGTTCGGAAAACCTCCAACCGCCATCAGGTCAGACAACGGTGGAGAATATATTAACGATGAATTAGAAGAGTATCTTAAACATAACGGAATCGAACACCAGCTCACCGTACCATATTGTCCGAGCCAAAATGGCGTTGCTGAGAGAAAAAACAGGACACTATTAGATATGACTCGAAGTATGTTAAGTGAAGCGAACCTTCCACACAAATTGTGGGGAGAAGCAATTTGCACCGCGAATCATTTACAAAATCGCTTACCTTCGAAATCCATTAACACCACGCCATACGAACTTTGGCTAAACAGAAAACCTAATTTAAAATATTTAAAAGTATTCGGCTGTACCGCTTACGCATATATTCACAAATCTAAACGCGACAAATTGGATGACAGAGCAGGAAAAGGCATTTTCGTGGGTTACGACAACCGATCTAAAGCATACAGAATGGATGATGACTAGTGACTAGCGTGATGAACTAGTGATGGAAGAGTCATCTTAGCTAGAACCGTAAAATTTGCGGAAAATAAGATGCGTGATTCAAATGCTGGTGAAAGTTCAAATATGAATGAGTTAACGTCAGAAATAAACAAACAAACACCTCAGAGCGACACAAGCGTAATCGAATTCGATCTTACACAAAACCAAAATCTTTCGGACACACCATCCGCGTCTCAACATACACAGCAATTAAGACGATCGGAAAGACATAATAGAGGCGTGCCACCGGACAGGTTTGCATACGCAGTCCGGCATGATCCAGTATATGAACCTAAAAGTTGGCAAGATATGCTAAGCATCGAGAACCCACAAGAAAAAATGAATTGGATTGACGCAACGCGCGACGAAATGAATTCGCTTATGAAAAATGAAACCTGGTCCTTGGTAAAACCACCACAGGGAGCTAAAATTATTGGTTCCAAATGGACCTATAAGGCTAAATATGATGAATCAGGGAAGGTAAAGCGTTACAAGGCAAGATTAGTAGCTCAGGGATTCAAGCAAAAATATGGGATAGATTTTGACGAAACGTATGCTCCGGTAGTTTCACACACTACTTTAAGATGTTTTTTGACTGCCGCAGCCTATCATAACCTTAGTATAAAGCATATTGACATTAAAACCGCGTTTCTGCACGGGGAACTAGAAGAGGAAGTGTATATGTCACAACCCGAAGGGTATGTGAACGCAAGCGAACCGGAAAAAGTTTGTAAGATCCGGAAGGCAATATATGGGCTGAAACAAGCAGCTCGGGCCTGGTACACAAAAATTAGTGAATCTCTTAAAGAATTAAGTTTTACGCAAGCAAGGCAGACACCTGCCTGTTTACCCGAGGACAAGGGAAAACACAGTCTACATAGTTGTCTATGTAGACGATATACTCATAGCAGGAAACAATGTGCAAATTAATGATGTCATAAATAAATTAAAGGAACAGTATACACTTGAAGATTTAGGTGAAATCAATAATTATCTGGGGATAAAAATTAAGAGAACACCGAATGGCTTCAATCTTAACCAAACATCTAAAATTTTGGAAATCGTGAAAAATTTTAATCGGAAAAATCAAAACCTTACGGAACACCTATGGAAACGGGTTTCTTAAAATCAGATAAAGATGAGAATCCCATGCCTAATAACACAAAATATCGTCAGGCGATCGGCGCGTTATTATACATTGCTACGATTACAAGGCCAGACATATTATTGGCCGTAAATGTCTTGAGCAGGAAAAACGAAAACCCGACCGAAAAGGACTGGAAGGGTGTCAAACGCTTGATCCGATATTTGTATCACACCAAAGATCTGAATTTAGTAATAAGCACCGAACATGCACCAATTTTGGAAGTGTACACCGATGCCGACTGGGCCGGTGATATGCAAACTCGAAGATCAACATCCGGAAATTTATTTCTCGTAGGAAATACTCCCATTCAGTGGATAACAAAACGTCAAAAATGCATTGCACAATCCTCAGCAGAAGCTGAGAATGTAGCAGCAGCGAGTGCCATACAAGAACTAATGTGGATATTAAAGTTCTTGGAAGACTTGCATTTACCACAAAATCTTCCTATAACAGTCTACGAAGATAATTTATCATGCATAAAAATGATACAAACAGAAAAATACACTAATAAATCAAAACATATTGATTTAAAATATCACTTGATCAAGCAAATGAAAGAAAATGGAACGATAGAAATGTGTTACTGTCCAAGTAAATCGATGCTAGCGGACATCCTTACGAAACCGGAACCCAAGCCTCAGTTTCAAGAAAACAGAGAAAGGTTGAAACTACAAAACAATCTTGATTAGGGGCTTAAGGGGGAAATTGTTGAAATATATTTTCCGATCTAATAATCCCCGAATCAAGATACTTAACGAACTCTCCCATCTGGTGCGATAAGAACGATAAACATCATTAAGTTAGAATTCACACTAATGATTATCGAAACTTACTTCTGGGTTTTTTCTGTGCCATATGGAAGTTACAAAAGAAATATGCAATATTTCCAGTCATCAGAAAGTGTTTCCAGAACTTTATGCATAAACTATATTACGAACTGATAGACGTTTTCTAGTATGCTTTATTCTTTGACTTTAAAAAATAACCCATTAAAATTAATTAGCTGATTGCACCATAATGTGTAAGTGTGCTTGTTGTTAATGTTTTGTAATGTAATTAAGCATATGTTACTTACTCTATATTTGACTCTCGCACCGAGAGGTCATAAGTGTCTGCTGCTCCGTTAAAATTTGCTACATTAAATATTCTTTATTTCTTTCTTAAAGTTAGTAGTAATTACTTCGACTGCTTCTTCATGAGTGTACACTGAATTAGTCCCCACCCGGGGCACATAACATCATTTATTCAACGTCAATAAATGGATATACACTGTTAAATAAAAATGCCACATATTACAGATCGTGCACCACATCCCTGGATTAGCCGGCATACCTGAACTGGATATCTATAAAAGGTAAGAGAATATTTATTTATTCCTTTTGCTTACCTGAATTAAATGTTGAGACAGATAAAGCTATAATTTAATGATGAGGTTTAGAACTCGCGCCAATTAAATGTTAGGAATATTTTCCAACAAAGTTCAAATAATTTAATACTACCAGTGAATTCAAAAATTCTTAGTTAACATCGCACCATTCTCCCAATGTTTTTTTTTTTTTTCTCATTTTGATGCGAATCAAGTCGTTTTTCCATTTGATATGCATGTGCATATAACTTTTTTTCGGTATAAAAGGAATGGAATTTTGAAGCAAACTAATAAAGAAAATTTTTTTGCAATATCAAAAATATGAAGTGGTAGAAAAATGGAAGAAATCGTCGTACCGGACAAAGATAATGATTAGCCCCAAAATCCCTACAAAACGTACAACTTACGAGAAAAACGTACAATTTGGCAATCCTACTTGACACTAATCCTATAGAAATCATGTGGGGAACCTTGATTCTCCAAATTTATGCCATAAAGAACAAGCAGTTTCATTCGATTTTTGAACTGAAAGTAGCATTTTTCGAAAATCTGAAAACATATACCCATTTTCACAGCTAAAAACTGACCTAATCCTTTCAAAGCGATGTTGACGAAAGCTAAAACTTAATCCTTAACTGTTGTGGCAAAAATTGTCTCATAACTATTGTAAGCAGTCTGTCAAACCCACTTAATCTAAAGATCAATAAAATGTTAAATTAACTCTCAGAATACTATTTATGTATTAAACTTTATAGACAGGACTATTATAAATGAAATTAGTAATAGTGCTCCAAATGAAACAAAATTTGATCAGTATCTAAAGTTAAAATAAAAATTACATTTTAACACTAGAACCGCGGAAAGTTTTACTCAAGTTTTAGAAAAAAAATATTTCACACCAGAATTTTTATCTAAGACTGTGTAACTTATTTATTTTTTATTATTTTTTGTGCATGTATATATAACTTTTTTTTTTTTTTTAATAAAAAAAGGTTTCTGGCTCGAATCGACATGTATTTATTCGGTACGGGTCAAAATGACCCGTCACCGCTGCTTATTTTCCGATTTATTTTTAAATTCATTTGTGCTCTCAAATGCATCAAACTGGCAAATTGCTTTATTTAGAAAGTATACAAGGGGCCGTGATTGTCAATTCTTTCATTTTGAACCGATTTTTTCGAAGCGGGAAATCCGGGAAAGAAAAAAAGGGTCATACTGAAAAGGTAATTGTTTATAAATCAAATTGTATTGAATCGAGCGCAAAAAGATATCACACACACAGCACCTTATACGTCTCTTCAAAAATCCCCTCAGCAAGTTTCATGTTTCTACTTTTGAAAATGTGTCTGAAATTGTATCGAAAAAGCAAGCAAGGCAGACACCTGCCTGTTTACCCGAGGACAAGGGAAAACACAGTCTACATAGTTGTCTATGTAGACGATATACTCATAGCAGGAAACAATGTGCAAATTAATGATGTCATAAATAAATTAAAGGAACAGTATACACTTGAAGATTTAGGTGAAATCAATAATTATCTGGGGATAAAAATTAAGAGAACACCGAATGGCTTCAATCTTAACCAAACATCTAAAATTTTGGAAATCGTGAAAAATTTTAATCGGAAAAATCAAAACCTTACGGAACACCTATGGAAACGGGTTTCTTAAAATCAGATAAAGATGAGAATCCCATGCCTAATAACACAAAATATCGTCAGGCGATCGGCGCGTTATTATACATTGCTACGATTACAAGGCCAGACATATTATTGGCCGTAAATGTCTTGAGCAGGAAAAACGAAAACCCGACCGAAAAGGACTGGAAGGGTGTCAAACGCTTGATCCGATATTTGTATCACACCAAAGATCTGAATTTAGTAATAAGCACCGAACATGCACCAATTTTGGAAGTGTACACCGATGCCGACTGGGCCGGTGATATGCAAACTCGAAGATCAACATCCGGAAATTTATTTCTCGTAGGAAATACTCCCATTCAGTGGATAACAAAACGTCAAAAATGCATTGCACAATCCTCAGCAGAAGCTGAGAATGTAGCAGCAGCGAGTGCCATACAAGAACTAATGTGGATATTAAAGTTCTTGGAAGACTTGCATTTACCACAAAATCTTCCTATAACAGTCTACGAAGATAATTTATCATGCATAAAAATGATACAAACAGAAAAATACACTAATAAATCAAAACATATTGATTTAAAATATCACTTGATCAAGCAAATGAAAGAAAATGGAACGATAGAAATGTGTTACTGTCCAAGTAAATCGATGCTAGCGGACATCCTTACGAAACCGGAACCCAAGCCTCAGTTTCAAGAAAACAGAGAAAGGTTGAAACTACAAAACAATCTTGATTAGGGGCTTAAGGGGGAAATTGTTGAAATATATTTTCCGATCTAATAATCCCCGAATCAAGATACTTAACGAACTCTCCCATCTGGTGCGATAAGAACGATAAACATCATTAAGTTAGAATTCACACTAATGATTATCGAAACTTACTTCTGGGTTTTTTCTGTGCCATATGGAAGTTACAAAAGAAATATGCAATATTTCCAGTCATCAGAAAGTGTTTCCAGAACTTTATGCATAAACTATATTACGAACTGATAGACGTTTTCTAGTATGCTTTATTCTTTGACTTTAAAAAATAACCCATTAAAATTAATTAGCTGATTGCACCATAATGTGTAAGTGTGCTTGTTGTTAATGTTTTGTAATGTAATTAAGCATATGTTACTTACTCTATATTTGACTCTCGCACCGAGAGGTCATAAGTGTCTGCTGCTCCGTTAAAATTTGCTACATTAAATATTCTTTATTTCTTTCTTAAAGTTAGTAGTAATTACTTCGACTGCTTCTTCATGAGTGTACACTGAATTAGTCCCCACCCGGGGCACATAACATCATTTATTCAACGTCAATAAATGGATATACACTGTTAAATAAAAATGCCACATATTACAGATCGTGCACCACATCCCTGGATTAGCCGGCATACCTGAACTGGATATCTATAAAAGGTAAGAGAATATTTATTTATTCCTTTTGCTTACCTGAATTAAATGTTGAGACAGATAAAGCTATAATTTAATGATGAGGTTTAGAACTCGCGCCAATTAAATGTTAGGAATATTTTCCAACAAAGTTCAAATAATTTAATACTACCAGTGAATTCAAAAATTCTTAGTTAACATCGCACCATTCTCCCAATGTTTTTTTTTTTTTTTCTCATTTTGATGCGAATCAAGTCGTTTTTCCATTTGATATGCATGTGCATATAACTTTTTTTCGGTATAAAAGGAATGGAATTTTGAAGCAAACTAATAAAGAAAATTTTTTTGCAATATCAAAAATATGAAGTGGTAGAAAAATGGAAGAAATCGTCGTACCGGACAAAGATAATGATTAGCCCCAAAATCCCTACAAAACGTACAACTTACGAGAAAAACGTACAATTTGGCAATCCTACTTGACACTAATCCTATAGAAATCATGTGGGGAACCTTGATTCTCCAAATTTATGCCATAAAGAACAAGCAGTTTCATTCGATTTTTGAACTGAAAGTAGCATTTTTCGAAAATCTGAAAACATATACCCATTTTCACAGCTAAAAACTGACCTAATCCTTTCAAAGCGATGTTGACGAAAGCTAAAACTTAATCCTTAACTGTTGTGGCAAAAATTGTCTCATAACTATTGTAAGCAGTCTGTCAAACCCACTTAATCTAAAGATCAATAAAATGTTAAATTAACTCTCAGAATACTATTTATGTATTAAACTTTATAGACAGGACTATTATAAATGAAATTAGTAATAGTGCTCCAAATGAAACAAAATTTGATCAGTATCTAAAGTTAAAATAAAAATTACATTTTAACACTAGAACCGCGGAAAGTTTTACTCAAGTTTTAGAAAAAAAATATTTCACACCAGAATTTTTATCTAAGACTGTGTAACTTATTTATTTTTTATTATTTTTTGTGCATGTATATATAACTTTTTTTTTTTTTTTAATAAAAAAAGGTTTCTGGCTCGAATCGACATGTATTTATTCGGTACGGGTCAAAATGACCCGTCACCGCTGCTTATTTTCCGATTTATTTTTAAATTCATTTGTGCTCTCAAATGCATCAAACTGGCAAATTGCTTTATTTAGAAAGTATACAAGGGGCCGTGATTGTCAATTCTTTCATTTTGAACCGATTTTTTCGAAGCGGGAAATCCGGGAAAGAAAAAAAGGGTCATACTGAAAAGGTAATTGTTTATAAATCAAATTGTATTGAATCGAGCGCAAAAAGATATCACACACACAGCACCTTATACGTCTCTTCAAAAATCCCCTCAGCAAGTTTCATGTTTCTACTTTTGAAAATGTGTCTGAAATTGTATCGAAAAATTTCGAGCTGACGAAGGTGGAAACGCGTTTTTTCGAATACATCCTTAAATTGTAAAACTTGAAAAACTCAGCTGTTTGTGTGTCCGCTAATAACAATTATGGGTTAAATGTAATCAACGGTTTATTTTATAACCCAGTTATCTTGTAGGTGCAGTTACCCTCAACTTACCTTTATAAAAATTGTACCCTATGCTTTCAGAAAAAAAATGTGATATGCAGAATAAGTTATATGAAACACCAAAGGCAAAAACATAGAGTGGCACGGGGTAGCGAAATAATATGGGACCAAGGTTGAAAGAGGCCAGAAAAATACGTGTTTTTCTTTATGTTTCACATCTAAATTAGCGCAGAAAGTATAGAAAGTCAAAAATTCTTATTTGGCGCGCAATCCATCAGCGTAGTTCAGAGGCTATTTCAGTCAAGCAAAAAGATCCTTTCACTAATGCTAATCATATGAAGAAGTGTATAAAAATATCTCGGTTATATTTCGGAATTTTAATATTTATTTGTATATTTTAATTAATTAATTAATTAATTTTTATTTATTTATTTATTTATTTATTTATCTATTTATTTATTTGTTGCATTGAATATAGCTGATATTAATCTGTACGAAGGTCGTTTCTTCGTTTCTTTACTTTTCGGATTTTGGTTAGAGATTTTTTCTTAATGAGGACTCTTTCATTTTCAAAACCGAGTTCGACAGTAAAAACATCTTTAAAAAAAAAGTCTGCAATCAAAAATGAAAAAGTAAAAAACAGTCTGCATACAGATTGATCTCAGCAATCTCTTGCAAAATAAATAAATATATAAATAAATAAATGAAATAAAATAAATAAATAAAATAAACAAATAAAAATAAAAAGTAAAATAAAAAATATTGAAATGCAACCGAGATAGCTTTATGAATTTCTTCCGCAGGATTAGCATTAGTGAATGCGTCTTTTCATTTGTTTGAAATAGCCTCTTAAGGAAGATTAAAACACAATATACTATTTTTAAAATTTCAGTCGCACGCTTTTCACTCTAAATTATTTAATTTAACGGCTTTTAATTTCTACTACTGATATTAGAAAAATTTCTAAAACAATTTTCATTTTATTTTATTTATTGAATTTATTTATCTTCAAACCTATACTGGCTTACATAATTAACTCCAAACTTTAAAGAAACAATAAATATCCATTATATTTCTCATCGATTGCATATAAGTGAAGCCGCGAATAGAACATTTAAAGGAATCAGAATTGCCTGGCTCGCAACGCAGGGAGGTCGCACAGAAAATAGCCTTTTAAAACTTCTCTTTTGCCTCAATAAAAAGTAAAAAAGCATTCCCGCCTGCATGCTCTATCAAGGAAAAGCGAGGCCCTACAATCACAGCAAAAAATATCTTGTCATTTGCGCTTTCAGACGTTTTGTCAAATATCAAGAAATATAGGAATGACTCTGAATCTCCAGATGTATAAAATTTGGGACCGTTTTTATAGAAACCTTAATTTTTCTACGAGTGTACATGCTATCCGCATAAAAATAAACACAGTTTATTACCGTAAGTCACTTAATCATAATCTGCAGTTTAAGCGCTTTTTCTACATTAGTTTTGACAGGGTTATTCAAAGAATATTATTAATAGATATTCGTTCTTTTTCAATTTGTTTACGGTCCCGTATTGGATTTTGAAAAAAAAAAAAAAAATCTTTCCGAAAATACATAACCTGTACTAATTTGTTTATACATCTGGGGTTTCAGAATCATTCCTTATGTTAGGAAATCACGCGATCAGCAATGAACAGTGTAGAAAAAAGAGAAAAAGAGAAAAGAAACATTGAGTTGAATTGACATTTTAATACTTTGTTTTATTTGCACGCTCGTAGGCGATTGTCTCATGTAAAAAGAAATTGTGAAAAACAAAATTTTGATGTATTTTGTGGCAACAGCCTGTTTTCTAATTTGAAAAGATAGATAAATTAAAAATGTTGTTGGTCTTTTTCCATATAAGTTTTATTGCTTTAGACTTAGTGTTTTTACTCACCGTAGGTGCTGTGATTCATCGCAGTAATACGAGTTACTAAAGGTACTAAATGTGAGTAACATTTTCCATTAAAAAATTTAAAGTTTATCGAAAGATATTAAATAGTAAAAATTAGAGTCGTAGAGGTAACAATTACTATCGTGTTACGATTAGTATATTGTCCATACATAAAATTATTGGCGTCCGCGACAGGATTGAGTTTAAACAAATATATTTATCAGATTCATTTTAAAAGTATTAATAAAGTTTAAATGAAATAAAGACTTCCAAATGTTTAAATCGGTTAAAGGTTTTAAAAGAGAAGATTTAATCTTTTTGGCTGAGCAATTAGGTGAGAAAGTATCGTCAACGGCTACTCTTTCAACGCTTAAGGATCTAATTTTGAATTCTAAAGAATACAAAACCGATCCAGAATTTGTACAAAACGTTTTAGAAAATGCCATTTCCGAAAGAAAGGAAAAAGAAAAACTCGAAGTACAAGCAAGGAAAGAAGCTGCAGAATTACAAGCAAAGAAAGAAGCTGCAGAATTACAAGCAAAGAAAGAAGCTGCAGAATTACAAGCAAAGATTGAATGCGAAAAGTTAAAATTGGCACATGAATTAGAGTTGGCGAAACTTCAATTGCTAGTAAACAGCCAAGGTGAAGTTCTTAATCCAGTTATCGATACTTATGGAATGAGAAGAAAGTTTACATTACCAAAATTAGAGTTCAGAAAGTTTGGCGGTGAAATCATAGACTGGTTACCGTTTTGGTGTCAATTTAGACAAATTGATGAAGATACAGAAATTGCGCCAGAAGACAAATTTCAGTATCTCGTGCAAGCAACAATTGCCGGCTCCCGTGCAAGAGAAGTGGTAGAGAGCTTTCCGCCAAGTGGTGTAAACTACGCCAAAGCAATTGAGAGTTTGAAAACCCGCTTTGGTAGAGAAGATATATTAGTAGAAGTATATGTGAGAGAATTACTCAAATTGATAATATCAGTACAAACGAAGGGAAAGTTCTCGTTGACATCCTTATATGATAAGTTGGAATCATATTTACGGGCTTTAGATACCTTAGGTGTTACAACTGACAAGTGCGCATCGATCTTATATCCACTAGTAGAATCCTGTTTTCCAGCAGAATTTCTAAAGGCATGGAATCGTTCGAACATATCAACGGAGAAAACGGAGGCGCAGGACAGATTAAATAGTCTTATGCAGTTTTTGAAAACTGAAGTAGAAGGTGAAGAGAGAGTGTCACTTGCAGTAGCTGGTTTTGGTTTAGGTAAGAATGAAGATCGTAAATATGTCGCCAAAAAGAATCACATTAATTTTGAACATAAAACTAATAAAACTTCGACAGCGGCAGGTCTGTTGACTACCTCTTCCGTAACAGAGAAAAAATTAGCCTGCATTTTTTGTCAGGGAAAACATGCAAGTTCGGAATGCTTTTCTGCTAGAAAATTAAGCCTGACAGAAATACAAAAAATCGCCAAAGAGAAGAGATGCTGTTTCGTATGCTTAGTACCAGAACATACCGCTAAAAGATGCCGCGCGATGATAAAATGCATTATTTGCAATAAGCGCCATGTGCCATTACTGTGCGATCAACGTAAATCGTCCGGTAAAGAAACTCAAGAAGGAGCTGAAGAGAAATTTAAAAAAGATGAATTGAATTTGACAAATGTTAGTAAGAAAAGCGCCAAGGTGTTCTTGCAGACTTTGAAGGTGAAGCTAGTTTCAGAAAGTAAACAAAAAATTGTTCGTATATTACTAGATTCAGCATCACAAAAATCGTACATACTAAAAAGTGTAGCAGAAGAAATGAATTACAAGCCTATTCGGCAAGAAAAGATAATCCATTCTTTGTTTGGCGGTATTACTACTCAAGAATGCCAACACAACTGTTACAAAATAAGAATGAGAGATTTAAGCGAAAACTTCCGGTGCAATTTTGAAGTACGAGATCAAGTTAGCATATGCGGAGACATTCAACCTGTTACACAGGGGCCATGGTTAGAAGAATTAAAGGAAAGTGGCATCATGTTAAGCGATGTGAGTCAATGTTGTGGTGCCATAGAAGTTTTAATCGGAGCTGATGTTATGGGGAAAATGTTAACTGGACAAAGAAAAATATTGTCATCTGGTTTAGTTGCAGTGGAAACGTATCTTGGATGGACATTAATGGGAAAAGTACCATGTGAAGAGGAATGTTCATCTGAAAACTTGGCGATGACAGTAACATCGATGTTTGTGAAAGAAGCAGATATTTCAAATCTATGGAGGCTTGATTTAATTGGAATTACAGATCCTATAGAGAAGAAGTCAAAAGAAGAGATAGATCGCCAAACTAAGGACTATTTCTTAGAAACAGTACAGGTAAACGATGAAAATCGTTACGAAGTTTGCCTTCCTTGGGCTGATGACGCAGCAACACTTCCAGATAACTTTAATTTGGCGATGAAACGTTTAGTAAATACCACCTCCAAGTTAATCGCTAAGAACATGTTTCAACAATACGAAAATGTCTTTAAGGATTGGATGAACGAAGGGATTATAGAAGAAGTTCCTTCTTGCGAAACGAAATTGTACGGTAATTATTTGCCGCACCATCCAGTCATAAAAGAGAGTAGTACCACAACTCCGATTCGTCCTGTATTTGATGCGTCAGCAAGATTCGCGAATCATCCATCTCTCAATCAATGTCTACAATGCGGACCCAACTTGATTGAGCTAATTCCAGATGTTCTTCTACGCTTTCGAGAAAGAAAGCTTGGTTTAATTGCAGATATTAAGAAAGCTTTTTTACAAATCAGCATTTGTGAAAAAGATCGAAATTTTCTACGTTTTTTATGGTGGAAGGACTTAAAAGAAAATAAATTAATGATCTTCAGGCATACCCGAGTTGTATTTGGTGTGAAATGCAGTCCATTTCTTCTTTCATCAGTCATCGAATATCACATCCGAAGGACTCCAGATTTTGCTGAAAATTTTAAAGATAGACTGTTGCATAGCTTTTATGTTGATAATGTCGTAACCAGTGTAAACAGCGAAGAAGAATTGAAAAAATTTATCGAAGATTCTAAGACGCTTATGGCGAGAGGTAGTTTTGATCTCAGACAGTGGGAGTACACAGGTGATCGCCAAGAAGCGCCAAACACGAATGAAACCAACGTTTTAGGTCTCATTTGGAAGAAGGATACCGACATGTTAAAGATCAACTTAAGTTGGTTACAAGATTTCGACACAGAAAAGATCACTAAACGCAGTATGTTATCAGCTGTGCATAAAATATTTGATCCATTTGGTTTTACGTCGCCAGTCACGATTTGTCCGAAAATAATGTTGCAAAGAGCCTGGAAATTAGGTTTCAAATGGGATGAAGAGATAACTGGTGAGTTACGTAAAGAATTTTTACTGTGGTTCAAAGAATTATCAGTTTTGAAAGATATGGAGATTCCAAGATACATGAAAATGACTCCAGGAAACATAAAAGCGTGTTCACTTCACACATTTGTAGATGGAAGTAAAGATGCTTACGCAGCAGTTATATTCCTGAGAATAGAAATTGAAAGCCAAGTCGAGTTAGTTTTCATTGCAGCCAAATCAAGAGTCGCGCCTTTGAAGAATGTCACGATACCAAGAATGGAATTATTGGCGGCAACTATGGGAGCTCGTTTGGCGCAAACTATTGTAGATGCTCTCGGTTGGGAAGAGATGAAGAAGTATTATTGGAGCGATTCATCTACAGTACTCGCTTGGATATCCCGAGATGACAATTGGTCAGTATTTGTACGAAATCGAGTTCTAGAGATCAGAAGACTAAGCAGTCCTTCATCATGGCTGTATGTGCCAAGTGATAAAAATCCTGCAGACCTGCCAACTCGCGGATGTAAGGCCGGACAGCTAGCTGCCAGAAGATGGTGGGAGGGTCCAGCTTGGCTGAGACATTCAACAGAGTTTGGAAAACATCCGATCTCTACTGACCAAGACTATGATGAAGACGAAATTCGGAAGGAACGAATAAAGTCAGTTTCCATGATAACGAATTCTGGCGTTAAACAAGATAGTTGGTATTACAGATATTTCTCCAGTTATGTAAAAATCGTACGGATGGTTGCATGGATATTACGTTTCAGGCATAACTGCAAAAGTGCAGAAGTGAAAAGAGAAGGAGAACTGACGTCATTTGAGTTTAAGGAAGCTGAATTGAAGACTCTACGCATGGTTCAGAAAGAAGCATTTTTTCCCGAGAATGATAACAGATTGCGTACTTTACAGACATGGAAGGATGAACAAGATATAATTAGACTACGCACCAAAATAACGAACAGAAAAGACAGTGAAGATTTCCTGAAACCTATAGTCCTGCCAGCAAAACATGAAGTTGTAAAACGGCTCATTTATCATGTTCATGTAAAACATTGTCACGCTGGACTACAGATCCTACTTAATTTATTGAGAGAGAAATACTGGATACTTAATGGTCGTAGAAATGTAAAACAAGTGTTAGCACAGTGTGTTGTGTGCAAACGATTCAGTGGGAAAAGTTTATGGAGAGATAGTGCGCCACTACCGGAAAATAGAATAAAGGATGCTAACGTGTTTCAAATTACAGGAGTAGACATGGCAGGTCCGTTATACTTGAAGAAAATGCAAAAAAGTTGGATATTGATATTTTCCTGTGCAATATACAGAGCGGTGCATTTAGAGTTAGTGACCGCTGCTTCGACAGAGGCATTTTTAATGGGACTCAGGCGATTCATAGCACGGAGAGGAAGATGTGCTGTCATTTATTCCGATAACGGCACGAACTTCACTGGATCAGCTAATTTATTGAGAAGCCTAGACTGGTCACGGATACAGAAATACAGCTCTGTCAATGCCATTGATTGGAAATTTAATCCACCAACCGCGGCGTGGTGGGGCGGCTTTTGGGAAAGACTTATCAGAATAATGAAAGATCTCCTCAAAAGAGTATTAGGTCATGCTTACCTCACCTATGAAGAAATGAACACAATTTTGACAGATGTGGAAAGTGTAATAAATGCAAGACCGTTAACATACCTGTCGGAAGACGCAACAATGAAACCTATCTCCCCATCTATGTTTCTACAAAGTATAGAAGAATGCAGTCTCCCAGACCTGGATATTGTGGAACAAAAATCATTAAGTAAGAGATTGAAATATCGGCAGTCATTGCAAAAGGAGTTAAAAGATCGCTTCAGGTCCGAATATTTAGGTGCATTAATTGAACGAGCAAAGAAGAAACACCAAGAGCAAATTATAGCTGTCAATGATGTTGTATTGATCGGATCAGATAACAAAAAGCGAATTGATTGGCCTTTAGGTCGAATCACTGAACTTATACCTGGTAGAGACAAGAAAGTTCGACTCGTAAGAGTTCAAACATCACAACATGAGCTTTTACGACCTATACAAAGAATATATCCACTAGAGATAGCTACGCCCACTGACTGTCCGAAACCAAAGACTGTCCACAACCAAGTGAAAATACTGAACAAAGCTACAATTTTGGATGCATCCTCAAGCAAGGAATCACCTAGACACAGCAGAGCTGGAAGGCTCCTGAAAATTCCCGAAAGACTGATTTTATAACAAGTGACTCTGATCAATTCCTCTAAGTTTAGAATTAGTTCTGATTATACAAGATAATCAGAAGGTGGGAGGATGTTAGGAAATCACGCGATCAGCAATGAACAGTGTAGAAAAAAGAGAAAAAGAGAAAAGAAACATTGAGTTGAATTGACATTTTAATACTTTGTTTTATTTGCACGCTCGTAGGCGATTGTCTCATGTAAAAAGAAATTGTGAAAAACAAAATTTTGATGTATTTTGTGGCAACAGCCTGTTTTCTAATTTGAAAAGATAGATAAATTAAAAATGTTGTTGGTCTTTTTCCATATAAGTTTTATTGCTTTAGACTTAGTGTTTTTACTAGCCGTAGGTGCTGTGATTCATCGCAGTAATACGAGTTACTAAAGGTACTAAATGTGAGTAACATTTTCCATTAAAAAATTTAAAGTTTATCGAAAGATATTAAATAGTAAAAATTAGAGTCGTAGAGGTAACAATTACTATCGTGTTACGATTAGTATATTGTCCATACACCTTACGTATATCTCTAGGTATTTAACAAAACGTCTTGTCGGACGTTCCTCTCAGCCCGCACAACTTTGAAAAAAGTCCGTGGTAGTTATAGCTGCCACCACCGATATTATTAGGTGATATCGGTCACCCACTGTGAGGATTGTGTAAATGAACACTGACGCTGTCAATTAACTGAATTAACAGTTTATTTAGAATATATGTACACACTAAATACACTATTTACAATTATATACAATTACAACTCGGATATAGGTGATCCGGTTCAACATTAAATTAAATACAGTAAAGGTTGGCTGTGTACTGTTCAAATTACACCTTCTCCCTCACACTCAATGCACGTTAGATTCACGTTACTGGAGATCAACGAATCTCCCAACACAAGGTTACTCGGCCTACACTATCCGGCCCAGAGTACTACACACAAGGACGTCTGTTTCCCTTACTCTCCAGATACGAGCTCAGCCTACACACTCTGCACTAGGACCTCTGTCCTACACACCTCCAGTTACGAACTGCTTACGCTCTACAACACAGAGCACTCTCTACAAGGACCTCTGTCCTACACACCCTCTAGGTACGAACCCCAGATACCAACCGTTCCAAAAACTCAGACAAGACTTGCTCTTCTCAAATCACTGCTTTCCCCAATATAAATCCCCCTTTGGAGCTTATTCATTGCACGCAATCCCCATTGCTTTCTTGATCAGTGACATGTTCCTTGTCTGCTCATCATCCACATACCTCACTGAAGGATGAACACGCCTCTCAGCAATCTCCTCTTTCTCCCAACACCACCTGTACATGATTACTAGTCGATTCTTCCTTCAACAAAGAAAGAATGTCACCTTGAAAATTCTAGTACACAGCTAGTACAATACACAAAATATTAAGATAAAGAATAACGGAAATTCCAATCTTTAACAGAAGTGGTCTCAGAACCTGACACGTTTAAAATCGCAAATGTCAAGTTTTTTTTTTTTTTTTTTTTTTTTTTTTTGCTGTGACTGCAATTGTGGTCGGCCAATGCGAGCAACTGAAAGCCTCTTTTTCAGTTGCTATCGAATCTCGGGTGTTAAAATTGATTTTTCGAGTTGCGTTTCTAGATGCTATTCCCTTGCTCTTAGTCCTCAAGCCATGATCAGCGCCCTCTAAAATCATATCATGAATATTATCAATAGTTTGCTTACAGATCGTTCTCAGCTATCCCTTAATTAAAAAAAAAATCATTCAAATATATAAATACAACCGAGATATCTTTATAAATTTCTGCCATAGGATTAGCATTAGCGAACGCGTCTTTTCATTTCATTAAAGTAGCCTCTTAACACTTTCGGCACACTGTACCCAGTCCGAGATACCTAATTTCAATACCAAACTTGCATATTGGCACCAGTAATATTTAAATAAATTTTTACTTTTATAATGAAAGCTTAAATTACGGGAATCTTAATTTCTAAAAAAAGTATTTTTTTTAATTTCAGTGAAGTCGATAATTTCTCATTTTACTAACAGATTTTGTCCGTGCCGGAAAGGGTTAAGGAAGAATAAAATATTGTATACTATCTATAAAATTTTACCCACATTTTTTTCATTCAAATTTACTTAAAGGTGTATTTTGATTCAAACTGCTTACTTTCCGATTTATTTTTAAATTCATTTTTCTTTCAAACGCATCAAACTGGCAAATTGTCTTATTTTAAAAATATGCAAGGTGCCATGATTGTCTATTCTTTGATAAATACAGAAAATATTGCACAAATGCAATCAAAAACGGCATTTTGAACCGATTTTTCCGAAGCGGGAGATCTGTAAACAAAAAAAAGGGTCATACTAAGAAGGTAATTGTTTACAAATCAAATTCTAATGAATTGAGCGTAAAAAGACTTCACATGGCACCTTATACGTCTCTTCAAAAATCCCCTCAGCAAGTTTCATGTTTCTACTTTTAAAAATGTGCCTGAAATTGTATAGGAAAATTTCGAGCTGCTGGAGGTGGAAAAGCGTTTTTTCGAATACACCCTTAATGTAATAGCTTTTAAGTTCTACTATGGATATTAGCAAAATTTCGAAAACAATTTTCAATATTTTTATTTGTTCAACTTATTTATCTTCAAAACCACACTGGTTTTACATAATTAACTTCAAGCTTTAGAACAATAAATATCCATTATATTTCTCATCGATTGCGTGTAAGTGAAGTCGCGTATAAGAACATTTAAATGAATCAGAATTGTTCAGCTCGTAACGCCCAGGGAGGTCGCACAGAAAATAGCCTTTTAAAACTTCTCTTTCGCCTCAATAAAAAGTAAAAAAAAGCATTCCCGCCTGCATGCGCTATCACACGAAAAGCGAGGCTCTAATTGTGGTCGGCCGATGCGAGCAATTGAAAGCCTCTTTCAGTAGCTATCGAATCTCGGGTGTTAAAATTGGTGTTTTCGAGTTGCGTTTCTAGATGCTTTTTCCTTTCTCCTAGTCATCAAGCCATGATCCGCGCTCTCTAATAAAAAGCCGACTCTGTGTTATGCGAGGGGGGATACGAAACACATCGCTTTGTGCTGCGGATAAGAGGGAAGGCGAGGATCATTTGGTTCAAAGAGATAGCTTATTATTTAAGCAAGAGTGCTGCCATCTTTTGGTGCTTTTGAGAATGATTTGATTGTTTTCACAGGGATTTTATTGTGAAATATTGATTTTTAGATTTTTAGCTCTTTCTTTCAGGCAGGGCCGTAGCCAAGGAGGCGCTATGGGCGGCTCAGCCCCCCTAATATATTTTGAGCCTCCCTGGAAAAGATTCCAAAGTCACTAAATGAATTTCTGTTCGAAAAAATTCAAATGAAATTCCGTTCAAAAAAGTAATTTAGTTTATAGATTCTTTCACAACTTTGCAGAATTACTTAATTGTAACTAAAATAACTATTCCAACAATTCCTCATCCTATTTGTACATATGAATCTAACATGATGTTTCATTTTGCACCAGTTATACACTCAAAATTTTCACTTTTATACAGGCACGTAGCCAGGGAGGGGGCTAAGGGGGCTGAAGCCCCTCCCGAAAGTTTGAAAAGACTTTACAAAATTATCTCCATAATAATAAAATAAATTTTGTTTGTCTTTATCTTTCATTATATTAAAATTAATTGTATTTTTAGCTGTAAAAATATCCATTTATTCAATTACAGTTACAGTAATACTTCATTATATCGGTCATTTGGATATATATATATTTTAAATCGATATTTACCGCAAAAAATATAAAGTTTTTTTAAAACGCAATTTTAACTAAGTGTAATTCCGTATCATTAATTTGACTAAGAAAAATGAGTGTAACACACATATGGTGTATTAACTTTAGAAGGCAGATATAAAGCATTTACTTGCATGTTATGATCTTCCTTAATTTTCTTTATCTACATGCATATAAACGAAACTTATATGTACTATGTACCGAGAAATGCTAAAATGCTTTGCAAGGAAGGGAGCATAAAACTTGAACAGCCGCCTATAATGTAAAATCACTTGAAAGAAATATAATTTTAAAGAAAGCATCTGATAATGATGTTATAACTGTAAAACGCTTTTAATTAAAAAGAAACTATTAGCATGGGCGTAAGAAGGGGGGGTCCAGGGGGTCCTGGACCCCCCTAGAATTCTGACTGGACCCCTTATTAAAATTTTACAGTGAAATGGAGACTATTTTTTTGAAAGATTACTTAAAAGATTTCAAAAGCAGTAATTCTTTAGATGATAAACAATATAAACAAAACCGAATAAAACGCAGCTTGGCAAATTTTCTATACCACTATTTAAAGGGGCGGAGGGTGCAAACTCAAAGTTTCATAAGCGATAAATATCGACAAACATGTCAGACATGAGATTGATTCTGGTCTGGAACTTGGGAGGTCTTGATATTTACATGCCTAAAGCGAGAAAAGGGATCTTTTATTGTTCGTCCATCGTCCTACGATAAGGCAACTGTTTTTCTTTTGTATGAGTTGTCCTTGGAACTCAGGAAAGAAAAGAAGTCTCACTGTACGATCTGTAGAACTCTGAACCCCGTCCACTTAAATTCTGGGAAGTTACGTATAGAAATCGATCGGATCCCCTCTTCTCTCAAAGATATTAATCTAACATTTAACTAAACCATTTTGCATTGGTTTTGCGCTTTCTCTGTAAATTGCTTGTAGATAGAACTGGGAACATTAGAACACAACTAGAACATTATCGAATCACGGAAAAAAGCGTCCCCGGAAAAAAGCGTCCCGGAAAAAAGCGTCCCCGGAAAAAAGCGTCCCCGGAAAAAAGCGCACCGGAAAAAAGCGTCCCTTTTTACAAATCACATATTTAAATAAGTCTGATAATAGTACACATGATTAATCTTAGAATATAAACACTAGAATGAGACGGTTTTATGAAATTTAAGTCTTTCCTCTATCGGGACTCAGATGGGCGGGAGGGGGGGGAGGGGGGGGGGGCTTTAAAAGTTATCTCAAAACCTGTCATTGCTTTAATGAAAAAAAAAAAATTGTAAGGTACGAAGAACTAGATAATAAACTTTAGGTACTTAAATGATTTTTTTTAATTCAGTCTCCCTTGTTCTCCTGTGGAGTGGAACGGGGGGAGGGGAGAGGGTATCTACAAACTTTGAAATATATCTCTTATATTTATTTTTTTAATATTATTTATAATTTGATTATTTTTATTATAAAATTACATATTAATATTTTATTATATTTTATATTACATATTTATATTTATATAATATATAACATAATATATAATAATAAATATATTAATATAATATAATAATAATACAGAATAAAAATTTATAATAAATAAGTAATAAATTAATAATACATAAATATAAATTAAATATAAAATTAAAAATAAATGTAATTAAATATTAAAAATTATACTTATTAACAAAAGTTTATTTAAAAATGATAATATTTTATTAACTCATAGTAAATCAATAAAAATAAATGTATTAATAAATAAAATCAAATATTAAAAATCTAGTTTCATCAACAAGAATTAATTTTAAAAATGATAATATTTTATTAACTTATAGGACATAATAAAAATAAGTGTATAAATATATAAAATTAAATATTAAAAAATCTACACATTAACAAGAATTTATTTAAAAAATGATATTTTATCACCCGCCATTACTGTGTGTGTAAAATACTATTGTTAATTTGTTGTGTGTAAAATACTATTGATACTATTGTCATATACCTCCAGCAATCTCGTTACGTATCCCCATGGGTACGCGTATCAAAGGTTGGGAACCGCTGTCCTACGAGAATGATATAAATGAGACATTTGTTGCCACTTTAATTTTTATCATTTATTTATCCACAAGTTCAATATTTATCAATTCCTTGTCACTTTTTTCTGATCACTTTTTGCGCTCTTGTTTTTCCAGTCACTTTTTTCCCTAAATTCTAAAAAACATTCCGAAAAAATGTTATCGTCTAAAGCAGTGATAGATTTGGAGTTTGTAGGCTCACCCCC
Organism: Maratus speculifer; assembly: GCA_964019185.1. Taxonomy (NCBI): domain Eukaryota; kingdom Metazoa; phylum Arthropoda; class Arachnida; order Araneae; family Salticidae; genus Maratus; species Maratus speculifer. The sequence goes on along the minus strand of OZ025290.1, from coordinate 240,325,031 downwards.
CCCCCCCCCCGCCCCCACAGAAGAACAAGGGTGGCTGAATGAAAAATATATATATGAGTTGATATTACTATGAGTTAATAAAATATTATCATTTTTAAATAAATTTTTGTTAATGAGTATAATATTTAATATTTAATAATATTTATTTGTGCATTTTTTTTCTTTAATTTTATATTAATTTATAATTATGTATTATTTATTTATTATAAATTATTTATTAAATATTATTATTATTAATCTATTAATTATATTATTAATTATTTACAATTAATATATTATATTAATATATTAATAATTAATATGTATTATATAAGTATAAATATATAATATAAAATGTAGTAAAATATTAATATGTAATTTGATAATAATCATAAAAATAATAATCATATAATATATAAATTAATTATGTATAATTTAAATTATAAATAATCAAATTATAAATAATATAAAAAAATAATGTAAGAGTTTGAATAAATTCAGAGTTTGTAGACAATCCCCCCCCCCCCCCAACCACCACCACAGAAGAACAAGGGAGACTGAATTTAAAAAGATCATTTAAGTACCTAGTGTTTATTATCTTATTGTTCGTATCCTACAATTTTTTTTTTCATTGAGGCAATAACAGGTTTTGAGATAACTTTTAAAGCCCCCACCCCCCCACCTTTGCCCATCTCAGTCCCGAGAGAGCAAGGATGCTCAAATTTCATAAAACCGTCTCAATCTAGTGTTTATATTCTAAGATTAACCATGTGTACTATTATCAGACTTATTTAAATATGTAATTTTTAAAAAGGGACGCTTTTTTCCGGTGCGCTTTTTTCCAGGGACGCTTTTTTCCGGGACGCTTTTTTCCGGGACGCTTTTTTCCGTGCGCTTTTTTCCGCCTACCACTATTATCACCCATCCCATATAATCTATGAAAGAACAGATAATATTCAAGGTGAAAAAAAAGAGAAGGAACGGTAGAAATGACAGATGTATTGTTTTATCCAGTAGTGACCATCCCCCCCCCCAAACCTAATGATGCAAATCCCCCCCCAAAAAAACCCTTCATACTTTAACATCCCCCCCCCCAAACATAATACAAATTGTAAATTATATTCTACTTATAATCTACTACACCTTCAAGAGATAGCGAAATGAGAATAGCAGAATGAGCTATTATTGCCCTTATCTAGAATTTAAAGAAAGAAAACATAGGAACATTTCTGGAATTAAATTTTAAAACATTAAAAAATTAAAAATCTCCCCCCCCCAAAAAAAAAGTACTTTTTCTCAAATCCCCCCCCCCCCCCAAAAAAAAAAAAAAAAAAAAAAAAAAAAAAAAAAAAAAATTAAATTGTATGACGCATCTTGCGTCACCAAACCCCTCTCTGGGCACCCCTAGTTTTATCTACTATTATTCCTAACTTTTTCTTTCGTTAATTTTGCATTCAAATACACACTGTAAAACATTTGTGTAACGTTACTCCATAAAATTGGTGGCAGCGGCAGCTACGACTTCCATTTTAAGGAGTAATTTTTTACTTATATAATGGTATAATTTAAACATATATTACTGGTGTAACTTTGCAATGTTACACCGGTTATATCGGTTAAAGTACCCCACAAAATCGGAGGCAGCAAGGCTGCCACCAATTTTATGGAGTAAAGTTACACAAATGTTTTACAGTGCGGGCGGATTCAGTATTTTATTCATAGGAGGAGTGTGGGGTTCATAGATCCTTTTTGAGAGGAAAAGCTCATATCTCTTCAGGGTGTTCTTAAACCAAAAAGGGCAACTTTGTGACACATGCTTTATTTTTGTTCGGAAATGCATAAAAATAGCAGGCGTTATTATTCAGAAACTGTCTAGTTGCACTCAAGTTTCTGTTTTTTTTAAAAACACAATAGATTTTTCATAACAAGTCTTCAAATTTGACACTTTTGCGCACATTTCCCGACGAAAGCAGAAAAACCGGTTGAAAAGCAGGAGAAAAACGGATGATCATGTGATCAAAATAGCTTAGAACTAAATAGGTAATTTAACTATCATAAAATGGAAAAATAAGTTCGATTCGAAATCGCTTCCATAGTCAGGCCTTCCAATGTTATGTATTTCTGTTAAAAAATGGCTTTGTAAATGTGTCAAAACGTTTTGCGCTTGTTGAGCGGAGCAGTTGAGAACACCCTTAACCTTCCTACCCTGTTGAAAAAAAAGTTACGTTTTACCTGAATGGGTCGATTAGACCCAGTTTACTTGTTTTTATTTATTCTACCTCAAAACAAGTATTTTCAACTAGCTTTATTTTAGATATTATTTTTGTATTCACTATTAGAGACCAAGATTTTTCCTTACCCCCCTCCCCTCCCACTTTAACTGCACCCCCTCCCCCTCTTCCTTGCAATGCTTTGTTTGTATAAGCAATAATTTGGAAAATAATAATAAAAAATGTACATTAGAAATTTGTTTTATTTCCATTGTTTTGATACATTTTTTATGATAAACAAGATTTACAGTACACATTTACATGCTCCTGGCAAAGAAAAGATCAGCATGAAGTACAGCTCGTCTGCGTTTTTCGATCTCTCTTTGGACCACATTCTTTACATCTTCCACGTTTAGCTGAACTAATACTTTCTTTTTTTTCACCTGCTGCATTAGACAATTGCTCCTTTATGGTTACTCGGATATTTTGTTTCATCCTAATATCTCTGTGAGGTTCGATCAGCTGTTTTCCAAGTTCCTTTAGAAAAAGCCGCCTTTTGTATAGTTTGTTTTGATTGCAAGAAGGATTTACATGCATAAAAACAACAAATGCATTTATTGAAGCTAGATCAATTAAATTGTAAAATAAACACACAGGCCATCGCCTAGTGCCCCTTTTGCATGTATATGCAGCAGCTAATTTATCAGTAGTATCTACTCCACGTTTAGTTTCATTATAATATAAAATTATTTCCTGTTTCTTTTCTTTCTCATTTGAAACTTTGGCCTCATGATGCATAGTTGAAAGGAGGATTACCGATTTGTTTTTGTTTTTTCGGCACATACGAGACAAGGGTCATATCTTTTTGAAACCCGAATAATGAAGAAAATATTTCTAGCTCACGTGATGATTGAAACTCAGGAGGAATAAATGGTTTATTTTTTCTTAGAGTACCAATAATAGTTAATTTTTTCCCCAATAATTCTTTAGCAAGAATATAATCCGTGAAAAAATTATCGACCGTAATATTTCGGGCTGTACGCACAATAGAATTTGCTAGGCGCAACACAACATTTCTATCTTGATATTTTTCTCTCTCACCATCTGAAGGCTTTCCAGTATAAATCTCAGCAGCGCAAACATAAGCTGTTTTGACATCAGACATCAACAACATTTTAATTCCATATTTCCCTCTTGGCTTTGACGGTATACATTGCCTAAATGGGCATTTACCACGGAAAGGAACAAGCCGTTCATCAATTGTAACATTTTCGTACGGAATGAACATCTTTGGCAACTGAATAACAAACATATCAAACAATGATCTTATTGCAGCTAGCTTATCTAAACAACGCCGATTTACTCTACTTTCTTTGTTGTCAAACCTAAGAAACTCTCTAATAATTTCAAAACTTTTCAAAAACATTGTTGCACGAAAAATGTCGCGGCCCTCTTCTTCGCTCCATAACTCTTTCAGAGATTCCCCTGCTGACTTATATACACCAGCTAAAATTAGCAAACTTGTAAAAAAATATATAAAAATAACTAACTAAAAAAAAAAAGAATGGATAAATTTCAAACCGCGGAATCATTTGCATTTTTTTCATTTTATCTATAAATTATTCTATTTGAGTTTAATTTTTTATCAATGTAAGCTTCAAGCTCCTCAGCAGAAACCAATGTATATTTTTTATTCTTTTCTGAGCATACTCTCTGCATTTCTCTGTTAGTTTCTTCTAGAATTAATTTGAGCATCTCATCTGTAAAGAACAGCGTCATTGCTGACAGAGGGTGTTCAGTTATCCTCTGACCTGCAAAACGTGTAGGACCAGGATTTAACTTCATGATGTTATGTTGCCTATAAAATAATAATAGAAGTCAGAAAATACAAACGAAAGTAAAATATATAAGAACAGGAGTGGTGCTAAAGTATGCATGACGGGGGGGGGGGGGGGGGGGAGTGACTAAGATTCCTCTAAAGGGCATTTATTTCTTTTCCTAACATGCAAATTTTGAACAAATATCTATCAATTTCCTCGAAAATAATCTTTTTTTCCCTGATGGTAGAAGGGGGGGGGGTAATCCAAAGGTGGCACAACCCCTGAATATGAAAAAATATATATAATAAGTATCAAATTCAATAAATATAAATTATGAATAAGTACATACCGTTCTTTTGATGTAGGTGGAGGGGTTTTACACCATTCAGTTTTGTTGCGACTAATAAAGCAGGATGGAGACGGCACTGTTTCATTCTTCTGTATCGGAAATATCTGTTTTCTCTTCCTCCTCTTCGATGGACAAATGATCCGATTCATCAGTTTCAATCAAATCATTATCACTCTCTTCATCAGATTCCTCACTAGGTAACTCTTGCCAAAGCTTTCTAATTTCATCATCAGTAAGACCGCTCTTATTACGTGCCATATTGCATAAAAAATGGCGAAACACTCCAACACAACAACATTACTTTAGAATATTAGTATAGTAGCGCCATCTACCAATCATTATTTAAAATACACACTATCTAATTGTTTTCCATGCATGAATATGCGATTAGTGATATGGGTCGATTAGACCCATTCAGGTAAAATGTGACTTTTTTTATTTTGGCTAAAAAAAATAATTTCGAAAGTCTGAAAAAATTATAAACTGAAGATATTTATCTGTTTGAGGAATACTTAAAATATAAGAGCTCTTAGTTAAAACCCGACAGAGCTATTATGAAATAAATAATACAAATGGGTCGATTAGACCCATTCAGGGTAGAAAGGTTAAGCTCACATTAAAGGCAGCTTCCATATCCAAAACAATTAATTTTCTGATATTTTTGAAAAATTATTTTCATTCGTAAATACAAAACGATGGCATTACGAAGAAATTTAATAATTTCATTTTCTTATAAAGACATAAAATTATTTTAAAAAAATGAGCATTTTAAACCAGTTTTTAGGGCTTTACAGTTAGAAAAATGTCGTCATAAGGGAGCTCCTTTAAATTCCACATTTTAATGAGATTTCCTGAAAAACACATTGTCTTTATCGAAAAATGGAAAACGCTAATCTATCACATTTATTTTGACTAATTGCATTTGAAAATTTTCTTTTACAACTCAGAAAAAAAAAAAAATGATTTTATGGATATGTCAGAAATTAAATATTTTAGATTTAAGTAAATATTTAGAGAATCGGAAAGTATCTCGTTGTTGAGAAAGAAGAAACTTCGAAAAAATTTAATATATATTTAATTTTTAAACTATCCTTTAAAAATTTTTTTCGTTCTGGAGGGGAAGAGAGGACTGGGGGTACATCATGATCTTCGTGACTCTACTCCCTCCCCCTCCTTGGATTATCAAATAGACTCCTTGTGTGTAGCCTTGAAACAGTTAAATGGGAAACATCTTATGTTGTTTATATTTTACTTTACCCTGCTTTTATACATGCATTAATATTTTACATGATATTTTTATGCATATTCTCAGCTTTTAAATGCTATTGATGTGTTTGTGTGTCTGCGGAAGGGTAGGGGAGTAAACACGAAATCCCACTCTTTGTCACACTAGTGTGTCTATATACAAGTATGTGCATCAAATAAGTGTATGTGTATAAAAGTATATGCATTCTATATAGAAGTAATGAATGTCTTTCAAACGCTTAAACTAATTCATATAAATTTTACAGCAACTTTAAATTAATTTAGAATTTAGTTACATTTACTAAAGGTAAAATAATTGTAATTTATTCAAAAACTTCATTGCAAATGACTATTCTTTTTTTATGGTTTTAACAATAATTTTCAAACATGATTTTTATTTTTAAATCTATCTCTATCGTCTGCAGAGAATTAGGAAAAACAAATACCATTTACTTTTAAATTAACCTCTTTTTTAGTCACAGGCTATCAAAGCCTGAGAGCTTATGTGCCCTCCCGTTCTGTATGTATGTACGTACGTTCGTGTGTGCGTACGTGCGTAACGCGATAACTCTTGATAAAAATATCCAATCCACTTGAAATTTTGTACATAGGTATATTCTGATAAGACGCTTCCCTGATTAGTTTTTGGAATGTTTTTTCGATATGTATAATAGGGGGAACGAGGGGATCATGCCCCCCCCCTTAATTGATATGAATGAGTTTTTCATGCAGAATTTATCAGATTTCATTCAAATTTTAGCATAGGATCATTCTGATGAGGGCACCGCCATGGTTTGTTTTGCGAGTTCATTGGATAAGTCTAAAAGGGGCGAAATGGGAAGTACCCCCCCCCCCTTTAATTAAGGCTAATGAGGTTTTCCCGCAGAATTTACCGATTTGCTTCAAATTTGTGATATAGGTTCATTCTGATAAGGCGCTTCCTTGATTGGTTTTCGGAATTCGTTGAATAAGACAAATCGGGATTGGTGGGATTACTCTCTTAATTTATTTAAATGTTTTTTCTTGCAGAATTAACCGATTTGCTTCAATTTTTGGATACAGATTCATAGTGATAAGATGTTTCACTAATTAGCTGTGGGGTTCTTTCGTAAAGTTTCGTAAAGTTCTTGTTTAAGGGGTACTTGCGATTACCCACACCCCTCTTAAATTTCTATAAATGGGTTTTTATGCAGAATTGTCCAATTTGCTTTTAAGTTTGGATGTAGGTTCTTTCTGATAAGGTGAATCTCTGAATGGTTTTGGACGTTTAATGGTTAATTATAAAAGAGGGGGAATAACTACTCTTAAATTACATAAATGGATTTTTACAAAAAAATTTCCGATTTACTGTGAATTTTGGATATAGATTTTTTATATGATAAAGCATTTCCCTGATCAGTTTAGGAGTTCAATGATTAAGTATAAAAAGGGGAAAGGGAGAAGTTGTTTCACCTCTTTAATTTGTTTTTCGAACGGAATTAACCCTTGAAAATATAAGGCTGTAATGGACAATTAGTATGCGTAGCCTGTGGGCTCAATGCCATCAGTTTAACTGGGCAATATTATTTTTATTGTTGGTTTGTTTGTGTTTATGACGGCCAATTATCTACACTTCGAATATAGGTTCTAAAGTGGGCAATGCCCTCCATAGGGGTCTTTCTAAGGAAACCTAACTCGTATTTACGCAAGGAAATCCAAGGTTCTAAGAAAACCTAGGAAAACTCCGAACGGTTAGGCTGACGGCCGCGCTGGGTTCGAGTCCAGCATCTGCCGTCTGTCAGTTTCGGAAGCAGAACCTCTCGGCCCCTGGTGGGATATATTAACTTGAATTATTGTGCAAAACAGATATAAAATGAAACGTGAGCTCATATAATATTATAAGCATTTGAAAGTTGTATAAGTGAGGTTATTCAAAGTGTCTTTCAAGAATGAATTTTTTTTTAGACTTTAAAAATAGGAAGTTTCTTTTTGAAATAGAATATTTTGTGCCATTTATACTACACTTTTGGATAATTTCTGTGATACCTTTTTAAGATGCATTTCCGAAGCAAAGATAAATTTAGCAGGGAGATTGTTTTTATTGGAAAATAAAAGGTGGGGGGAACTGCTTTTATTGAAAAAGTAAAGAGGGGTGGAATTTAACAGCTAAACCATTCAAGATAATATTTGTTTTAGAAAATCAATGACTGTACTTAGCATAAATTTATCAGTTACATTTGGAAATACATTGTTAATGTATCTAAAGTTAAAAAAAAAAAAAAAAAGCTATTATATATGCAGATTTAGATTTAATTTTATTGTAAAGGTATCGGTTAAAATGACAGTTCGATTATAAGAGTTTGGCGCCACTGTATAGATGGAAAGAATTTCCACCTTTTTTCTCATTTCCCACTTTCATACCTATATAGCTTTGGTGGGAAAAAGTTTAAAAATTGTTTTTCCTTATTTTGAAGCAAACTTTTTCGAATATTTCGATGGGAATTGAACATTATAGGAATACAATTACATGCCCCTGAAAGGTTTAATAAAAACAATTCATCATTTCATTTCCTGCTTATACGCCATAATGGATCTTCATCATAAAATTATATAAACATAAATTTAACAAACATGTAATTGAACTACGCTCTTAATCCCTTCGCGATGGGAGCCTTTTACGAAATTTTAAATGTTTGGTCAATGTTTTTAAAAAAACAAAAATTTGTGCTTTATTGAATCGAGAAAATGCTCCGATTAAATACGGCAAATTTTACAATACATTTTTACTGGTGGGGATACACGAGAAATTTTAAGCCTTTTTGTGTCATGTATACGTGTCCCCAAGGGGTTAAACAACTGAACTGTACAGAATTGAAATGTTATTGTTTCGAAATTATCAAATGGTACCGCGGCCCCCCCTAGAAAAATTATCTAGTTACGCCCATGACTATTAGAATGTATTTTTGAAAAATAATGATGCAAAGAAAAACAATATGGTATCGAAAAATCTTCAAAAAACGCCACGGTGGCATCTCCCATTCTCTTCACTGAACAAAGTTTCTGTGAATTATTTGCATGTGAATCTTTAATAGTAAGAAAATATGCGTAAAGTAGCTGATTTGGCTGGTTAATTTTCTTTGTATTTTGTAGAACTTTCAACTTCAGGGATGGATACCTCTATCTAGGAATTTTTTTTTAAATTTTTCATAGTACCATCGGAGAGTGTTTTATATCCCGTCGGCACACGTTTTTGGATCAAATTTACATCGATTGTGAAGCCAATTTACAGATGTAGGCGGGTGTGCTGGTGGGCTAGGGGGGATATTTGTAAAATCAGTATAGAGACTTTTGAATTGTGTCTAGGGAAGAAGTAAAAATTTAAACAACAACACTGACTCAGTTTACAGCCAAAAATTTAATTTAGTAATTGAAGTGAAGTGTATTCTGAGTTAAGAGTGTATTCTGAGTGAAGTGTATTCTGAATTTTATCAAATACAATTTCTGGATCTGACAAACTTTTTGAGCTGCGTATTTAATTAAGGATAATACAGTATTTTGTCAAATTGCTAGATAAGATGGAAAGAAAAATGTTAATGATTGTTAATAGAATCTTTTAAGTAACTAGAAAATATGATATGAAATGGCAAAAATAATTTTTCAGACGAGTACTTTTTTAAAAATTGCAAAATCACAAAACAGCACCATGGAGGCACTAAATCTTGAACTCACTTACGTAAAGCCAATTCCAATAATATCAACTTTTTCTGGCAGCAAATCTTATTTGGAAATTGAAATTTACAATTGTTTGGATGTTAGCATTCGAAACAAATTGACTTTGGTGGGGATTCGTCAAATACTCATTATGAGCCTACAGCATGGTAAGCAAATCGATTCGTTATTGCTATCTAAATTAACTAGGTAGCGTAGTGGTCATAGCTTCGAATTCCTGACTGAAAGGTCCTGCGGTTCGATTCTTCACATCACCAAAGACCCACCGAGTGTATGCAGTGTACGCGCTCCTAAAATAGAGGCGTTCTGAAAGTCCTGTGGTCGGTCGTAGCAGTTACCATGAGTAATGATCTCTGGAGAAACTTTTCCTTCCCTTCAGAGACATATCGAAATTGAGGAGGTGGCGATGTTTCGTGCTGCTATCTATTGAGACTTTGCCGAACATATTCCGGTGCAGAAGTCTGTCTTTCTAACCCCTGGGTGCAGTTCAAAGGAAGCTCCAGCAACCCTCCTGCCTTTCAGGCACACGTCAACAACAGCAACAGCAACTTAACTTGAGATGACTTGGATGATGCCACGAAGATAAACATTTTTGGTTCAATTTTAATTTCCAAAAAAACCTATAGAGTTTTCCAATAACTGTAGGAAAGAAACAAAAATAAGAAAAATGGAAGAAAGAGCCAGAAATAGTATTTCCTTTTTTTACATATTCCCAAACACATTTATTGTAATCTTGTTTTTTGTTTTTTCACTAAAAAATAGGTACAGAACGGACACAAAAAACCAGGAAGACTAGTTTCTACATGTTTTAGAAATTGAAAAAAAAACTAAATGTGTTTTCTTATGCAATTTTTATAAAATATGCAATTAGATTACCACAAAACGATGTTATTTTAGCAAACAAAAAGTAAGATTTCTTTAGGAATACAGCAAATTAATATTTCATTGTTGAGTTTTCAAAGAGCTTCAGGAAAAGAAGAAATCAGAACAGCTCTTGGACCAATACTTGAAACAATCTTATTTTGTGCCGAGAAAAATACGCCACTTTGAGATTACCACGATGATGATCTTATAACGGTAGATAAATCGATATAAAAAAAGACTGTTAGCTAAGAGTCTTTTAAATTTTGAGCAGTCTGGAGAGAATTAATTGAAACGCCATATTATAAATATCCATAGAAATGTATTTACTTCACCCAAGACATTTAGAATAAAATCACTCAAATGTCCTCGGATACAGTTACCGAAGAATTTGTTATCAGACTAAATAACGTGATCTGTTTTGTTAATACAGACAAAACGCGCAGTTTAATTGCTGATGAAACTCAGGCGCAGAACAGCTTGACATTTGTGTTAAATATGTGGACTATTAAAAAAGTCACAAAACAAAATAATTCAAAAAAAAAAAAAAATCTTTTAGGTTTTGTTCCAATAAATGTCTTCTCCGCCAAAAATTCAAGAAAAGTAATATTACAACATTGTGATGAATTTTGTCTTGACATATATAAATGAATCACAAAGGCGTATGGTGAAGCAGCTAATAAATATGGTCTTGATAAATCTTAGCGGGGTCCTTTCCAAAATTATTCAGAGTATCCAAAAATTAGATACGTTCATTTTGAAAGCCATTTTTTAAATCTTGCCTTGTCCAACAGCATGCTGATTCCTATAATCCGAACGTATCATGGACTTGTTAAAGCAGAGACACAAGTTTTTAAAAATCACCTAAAGGCAAATTTAGGGTTTCAAGAAGCAATTGCATAATATACCCCATTAAACAAAAGAAAATGACTTCTCCGCATTTGTGCTACATAATTTATCGAGAGGCATGAAAGCATATTAACTTTTGTTGAGCTACATATAAATGCATTAGCTCAGAAAATATTTTGAATAACACGGATTTTTGGCAGATTTCTTTGGAAGCTGGAGCTTTTTTGGCAGTCGGGAGAAGAAGGATTTTCTCATAAGCCTGTATGTTTGTGAGAAAGTTTTCTGTCTGACAAAGTTATAGAGAGTTCTTCAAGAAAAATTTCATGACATGATATCGGCTGTAACTTAAGTTAAAAATGTCCTAATTGTTTTACATAAATATAGCGAAAAATGCAGTAGAAATCTTTTGCGAGATATTTTATTGTGCATCAAAACTTCGGAAAGACATCTTCCAAACTGAAATAAATATCCCAAGACTAATATTTAGACAGACAAATTTTCAAAATACATCCGCTGAAGAGTATTACAATATCGCTGTCTTTATTCACCGTGTAGAAAGTCTTATTGAAATTTTTCATGATAAAGTGTCAATGTAGCAAGTAGAAGCTGAATATGAATTAGGATGCAAAAAAAATTTTGACACCAACACAGAGGTCCTAAAGTTGTAGTACTGCGTAATGTGACGATTTCAATAATATCAAACGCTTGTTCACAGTCTTTGCTGAAAACCCAGTAACAACAGTCGGTGCTGAAAGATCTTTTTCGACAATGAAAATAATCAAATCTTTGCTTCAAATCATTATGGCCAATGAGAGATTGAATCACTTTGCAATGATTTTCATTCATTGGGACATTCCAGTAGATCTTCATAAGTTAATCAGCACCATGGCTAAGAAGAAATTACAATGATTGCTCCCGTTGTATAAGTAAATTTATTGTAACAAGAGTACTGCATTTATAATTATTATAATCAGAGATTATAAAATACAAGGTTGATTTTTATGATTAAATATTAACTTTTCTTTGGAAAAAATAATGCGAAAGAAATTAATTTCATTTGGATCAACAATTTCAACACTTCGCACTCGCAATGCGACAAACTCTTCCACGCTACTATTAATCCTGTGTTTTAAATCAATTCATGTTGCTTGTTTGTATTTCAATATTTTTTAACTTTTTTCTCATAGGATACTTGAGGCTCATCTCCAATTTTGTGCTTTGTAGGTTTCGCGGAATTTTTTTCCTAAAAACTATCCGGTTTCCGAACCAGTTTGTAAACTGGAAATGCTTTTGAATATCAAAAATTGCAACAGAAATGGAAAAAAAATTAAATATGAAATATCAATATTTGACATGGTTATATAGTATCCTATGCACAAACACATTTTAAGTATTACTTTAATTTACTTTTATTTAATTATACAAATTATTTTTGTAAGATCAGAAAAAAATGTCAAGATTCAGCCCCTCCCGAAAGGAAATCCTGGCTACATTTTTTTGTAATATTTTCTGAATTTATTCAAAAAAAAAAAAAAAAAATAAAAGACAGACATGGCATTTTGAGTAGTTTCTAAGTAAGAGAATCTGCGAGTTTGATGCGTTTGAGAGCAAAAGTGAATTCAAAAATAAATCGGAAAATAAGCAGTTTGAATCGAAATACACGGAGTGGAAGAACGTCATTAACTCAGTTACTTGTAAGTTGAAATATAGTGACTGTGGTAACTAATCAGGGGGAGCATCTAACCCGAATTTACCCCAAATAATATTTGTCGAAATATGTGAAAAGCAGGCATTGTTTTGTTTGTTTGTTTGTTTTTTCTTTTTAGATGCCATCAATTATCAGTTATGCTTTTTCAGCTGCGTAATAGAATTTATATATGCAAAACTAACAAAATTATTTTAATTTTATGCTGTTAATTTAGCGTATTTGTCTTTTGGACATGTTAGTCGAACACATTGAACATGCAGCTATTTACTTGAGAACTGATTGCATCAAAGATCGAAACCACTGTTTTATATTATTACAGATTTGAGAAAGCTGAATAATATGCTGTAAAAACTACCTCGTAACATTTCGGAAAATTATGTTCAGAAAAAAGAAGACTTTTGTTTTAGAAATGCTTTTTTAAATATCCGAAATCTATCTATTTCTGCGATAGCTGATGATAAAAAAAAAAAAAATACTTTTCGGTTATCGCGGATAATTCGAAAGAGGCATATCATATTTTTGAAAACCTTCTTGCTATAATAAAAAACATTTCTCTCTCTCTCTCTTTTTTTTTTGTTTTTTTAACCTTCGATAATATAAAACATTCTGTTCGAAGTATTCGAAATGCGGTGAGTCACAATTTAAATCTCAAAATTTGCGATGTTGTGGTTATCCAAATAAATTTTGATTCTGAGATATTTCCGAAACCGAAAACCCTGTTGTTTCAGTTCAGCTGACAAAAATACATATTTGAAGAAATTGAGAAGTTGAAATTTATCCCCCCCCCCTCCCTTTCGAACACAGTTCAATTTTGCGCTCCTTAACCCCTCCCATCGATTCAGAATTTGAGCTCAAAATTTAAGTCTAAACTTTTGCAAGCATTTAAATTAGATACAAAAAATAACGATTAAAAATAGTTGTTGATTACTCTAAAGTTTAATGCGCCCTCTAACGGAATTTTTTGAAATTTATCTTTAAAATTTATTTTTAAGGAAATACTGATATAAAGAATAGTTTTATAGTGAAAACCGCAAACGAATCGACCAAATTTCCTATTTTATAATCATTTGAAATTTGAACCTCCCCCGCGCCGCCCTTGAACACAGTTCAGTTTGCGCTACTTAACCACTCCCAACGATTCAGATTTTGAGCTCAAAATTCAAATTTAAGTAATAAGCTTCCGAAAACATTTAATGAGGTGCAACAAATAACGGCAAAAAATAGTTGTTCGTCACTTCAAAGAGTAAAGCGCCCTCTATCGGCATTTTTTGAAATTTATCTTTATAATTTATTTTCGAGAAAATACTGACATAAAGAATAGTTTTAGTGAAAACTGCAAATCAATCGACTAATTTTTTCGTTTTTTATGTTTATTTGAAACTTTGGACCCTAAACTTTAATGGCTGCTATCTCATTCGAAAAACGTTTGGGACCCTTGGTTTCCCGTTTAATATTGTTTGTCTTGATGTGTACTATCACCCATTAAAGTTTTGCCCAAGAGTTTAGATACACCCTGTATGTTTGCAGCAGTAGTTATGTTACATACATCTGTAAGTTATATATAATATAACTTTATTTATCTTATATACATATATATATATATAGCACCATAGTTATCTTATAATATCAAACATTAGTTTTACATAACACATACACCCATAATTATTAAATAAAAAACAAAACACTACGTTAAAAATTCCACTTTTTCTTTAAAAAAATTTCTTTATTCCATTAAGTCAATATAAGTTTATGCCATCCTGATGTAAAATAAATAAGTCCGCAATTAATTATATATATATATATATATATATATATATATATATATATATAGCTGTAACCTCTCATTAAGTTGACGTTACTGTCACCTGCCCGCGCACTTGAAATTTTATCATCATCATCATCATTATCAACCGTTTTCGATCCACTGCTGGATGAAGGTCTCCCCCAGATTTTTCCAATGTTTTCTGTCTAGTGCTTTCGTCATCCAATTTACACCAGCCACTTTTCTAATTTCGTCACTCCATCTTACTTGTGGTCGTATTCTTGGTCGTTTTACAGCTCTGTGATACCCTGTAGTATATTTGTGCTCCATCTACTGTCTTATCTTCTTGCAATGTGCCCAGCCCATTTCCATTTTAGCTGGTTGATTCTTTCAAGGATGTCAAAAACTTTTGTCTGATTTCTTATCCAGGATATCCTCTTTCTGTCTCTTCTAGTTATGCTTAGCATATATCTTTCCACACTTCTCTGTGTAGTTTGTAGTCTTTGTATCATCCGTTTTGTTAGTGTCCATGTTTCTGCTACGTAAGTTAATGCGGGTAAAATACGTTGATTAAACACTTTTCAAACAAAGAGGCATATTACTCTTCAGAATAATATTGTTCTTCCCAAAAGCAATAATCACCTATATCCGTAAACCTACATAAAAGCTTCACATTCTCGCGATCTCTATAAACGATTCTCTGATGAATTACGTAATTTTAACCACGAGTTCAAACAGATAAAACAAAAGCACGTGTTTAAAGTGCCCTGTAATTTCTGGCTAGGGGCGTAAAGGAAAAGGGACCCATGGGCCCATACGAGTCAATTGACGGACGTTGAAGTGACATCGACGCTCCCAGTGAAGTTCTTTTATTGAAAACTGTTTAGTAAATATTTGAGAATGATTGGAATAAATTCAATATAGAGCCATATTTAGCTAATATAGAGGACTTTCACTGAAAATAAAATCACTATAAGACACGTATTACAACAATTTCTTCGCTTTCCTAACAGAACAACTATTTCTAAACATCAATTTACGGAACTTGTACTATTTTAATACGGAATTTGTACTGTTTCCGGAAAACTTACCGCGTTTATACGGGTTTGTAATCTCAAAATGTTAGTTACGGAAATTGTACTGTGTTCTCGGAAAAATGAAACTATTCCGTGAAATTTCATGGGACATTTTGTGTACATTAACGGATTTTTTTTTACAGTGTAGTTATTTAATAATATGAGACATTGGTTTTACATAACACACACCCATAATTATTAGATAAATGATAAAACATCACGTTTAAAATTCCTCTTTTACTTAAAAAAAATTACTTTATTCCATTAAATCAATATGTCTCTGTCATCCTGATGTAAAATAAACAAGTCTGCAATTAATTATAAAAAAATTATAGCAGTAACCTCTCATTATTTGACGTTACTGTCACCTGCCCGCGCACTTGAAATGTTGTATAATAACCTATATCCGTAAACCTACATAAAAGCTTCACATTCTTATGATCTCTAATAAACGATTCTCTGATGAATTACGTAATTTCAACCACAAGTTCAACCAGATAACACAAAAGCGCGTGTTTAAAGTGCCCTGTAATTTCTGGCTATGGGCGTAAAGGAAAAGGGACCCATTGGCCCATACGAGTCAATTGACGGACGTTGAAGTGACATCGACGCTCCCAGTGAAGTTTTTTTTTACTACGCCATTTTAGCACGGGTGTCGTCGGTTTTTCGAGTCTGTCGCGGTTAACTCCCGTTGCCTTTTGATTGATAATGTGGTGGAAATTTCGTATGCCTACGCAATCCAGATAATTGGAGAGCGGTTTAAAATCTTGCACCTTCTACGGGGAAGGCAAAATAAATCAAAAGATTTATTTATAGATCGAGTTTTGACAACGTGAATCTCATGAGCTCAGAAGTAAGGAATCTCGAAACAAGATACCGGAAGCAGTGGGAAATTAATTTTATCAAAGAGATTTTTTAAAATTTTCTTCAGTTGTTCAAAAAGAACAACTTTATGACATAAGTTTTAATTTATTTTTGTTCGGAAAGGCATGGAAACTATCAGGTGTTTTTGTCCAGAAATTGCTTAATCACACTCATTTTTAATTAAAAAAAAAAAAAAAATTCATTATTACTTACCCATCATACATAGTATAGGGTAAGTCTTGCAATCGTTTTGAAAATCGAAAAATTTTTTTGACGGATTTACACCTTTTAGACACTGGAGATTTCGAAAAACATATTTTTAGAAAAAAAATTTGCCGTCCGTCTGTCTGTCTGTCTGTAAACGCTCTATCTCACGAACAAATTGAGATAGAGACTTGAAATTTTGTATGTACTTAGTATGTAAGAATGGGACGAAGCCTATTGAATATCAGCAAACTCGATTATCCGGAACTATTTTTTCCGGATTCTCGAAAAATTCGTTCTGATGAAAGGTATATAAAAATTTTCGAATTTTTTTATTTTAAGAAATGCATGTAAAAGGCAATAAAAAAACACAAATTTTGCATAAAGAACGAAGTCGATCGGATTATTAGTTGTCGAGATATTTGTAATCCTGTTTTCCACATTCTTCGATTTTTCATGATCCTGTATTTCATTCAAATTTCAATTCAGAGGTATATTTTAATTGAAAATGAGACGCTTAATTCGACGCAGCAAATTGTTAGTTAATATGATTATTATTTTTGGAGTTATAAGGATGTTTCTTTTACGTAGTTTGGTACTTCTTGAGTAGTTTGGCGTTTTATATAATTTGTTGAAATTGGTGCATCAGCAATTCATTAATAGAGTATTACTATGTGTATTAACAACATTTAAAATTAGTTTTGGAATTGAAATAGATTGTATAAATAGTTTTCACATATTTTATTTTCATATGCATATAAATGTTGGGTAAGTATTACGGTAGCCTCCAACGACTAGTTTTCTATTTTTATTTATTTATTTATTTTGTGTGTGTGTGTGTTTAATTCAATAAATCGTCCAGAAAACACTGTCAAAGTGGGCGGTTTGAACAGTATTTCTACGCGGAAAAAAAAAAAAACTTTCAAGCAGGGGTGAAAAACGTATTTGTGACGTGATCAAATTCGCTTAAAACTCAGTATGTAATTTGTTGATTTAGAAAAAATGGAAAATACGGTTCCATTCCAAATCGCTTACCTTAGACAGGCTTTTTATTTTTTATCTTTCCTTAAAAAATGAATTCGTAAATGCTTTAAAACGTTTTGCACTTGGAGCAGAGACGTTGAGAACAGCCTTAACTCCTTGAGGACAAGTGACAGCTATACGTGCCACATAAGGTGCTAAGAATCCTTGATTATTCTCACCACTAAATTTTTACTATAAATTTTGCATTATTTAATCCGAGCATTTTCCCGAATCAATTAGACAAAAACATCTGTTTTGAAAAATTGGTGATAACAAATTAAAAGTTTTGAAAAGGCAGCCTTCCCGAAGAGATTAAAAAAAAATCTCGGGCAAATTTACACTCTGAACTGCATAACTGAACAGAAATCTAGAGGTTCACTGCTTGCCGCGACCGAATCAACCCTTTGACGTGCGGGATGCACGCAAATAATGAAGAGTACAAATTACTTGATATTAACGTCATTTTTTAAAACCTTTCCGCTAACTTTTTTATTATCTTAACTTATTTCTACACTTTTTTTCAGATTTTTATGAACAATAGTTTATAAATTTTTTGTGTTTCTTCTTGAGCTTATTTAAAATTTTATTTTAAAGCAGGAATGAATTTAAATATTTATGACAAAATTAAATAAAATCTGAAACTTTTTAGCTCATAGGCTATGAAAGCCTGAGAGTACTATATACTCGCCGACTGAGAGCCGACTATATACTCGCCGGCTCTATATGTATGTACGTAACACGATAACTCTTGAAAGAAATATCCGATTTGCTTCATATTTTTTTCTAGATTAATTCTGATAAGGCGCTTCCCTGATTCCTTTGGACATTCGTTGGTTAAGTATAAAAGGGTAACGAGGGGCTAAAACCCCCTTCAATTTAGACAAATTGCTTTTTCATGAGGAATTATTCGATTTGCGGCATATTTTTATGTACCAATTTATTTTTATGAGGAGTTTCCCCGATTAGATTTAAAGGTTCATTGGTTAATTATAAAGGAGGAAAGGGGGAAATGTCCCCCCACACCTTTAATTTAGATAAATGATTTTTTCATGCAGAATTATTGGATTTGCTTCAAATTTGATATACCGTTTTATTCCAATATGACGGTGCGAGGAAAGCCAGTGTTTTGCCATAATTTTTCTTCTGAATGTATTTTATATTTATATGTGCATCGCTGCACATTTAGTGTATAATAAAATATACAGAGTTAGTGCTTCGTTCTATTGTGGTTCTTAGTGTATTTATCATCCTATTTAATGAAAATATGAGAAATATTGACTACTATTAATACCAAATTTGATTTTAGCTGGAACTTGGGTGTACACAATAGATTAAATTCACACTTACTAGAAGTCTAGCGAGTTTTATTACTACAGTCATTTTTCTTATGAATAAAAGATATGTATGTGAGATTTCCAAACTAAAGTACTCGGCGAGCTTGCTGGGGGACGTGAAAATATTATCAATAATGGCGTAAATCACAAAAATGGTCAGTAAAATCACAAAAATGTCAAAAATGACAATGTAATTTGTATCGATTTAATATATGATTATGACACGAAAGATTATTAATGAAAAAAGTATATTTTTATCTTAGCTCTAATGTAAAAGCACAGTATCCAAAGGATGCATAAAATTGATTTTTGAAGGTTTATATTCTCAATATTGCAATAAAAATTCGTTAAAAAGCCCTAAGATATCATAGATTTATATTGAATTAGCTATCTGCAATCAGCACTAAATGGATGAAAAAAACAGAAAAAAAAAAAAAAAAGAAGAAATAACTACGAGAATCAGTCAAAAAATGGCCATAAAAACCAATTAGATTGCTTCTTGAAAATAAATCCATTCAAAGTAAAATGCCCGTAGAAATAATTGAACATTGATGTACGAGAGTTCATCGATCAATATTTTCTGTTTATAAGTGCCCAAATATCAGATTTGACATGATTTTAGTAAGCTGGAGAGATGGAAGCAAGTAGATTTAACAGACATGGGGCAGAGAAGAGTCTCATATCTTCACCTTGTTAAAATTTCATTTCATCGTGATAGTACAACTACACCAACAACGATTCTATCACTGACCTCTTCCCCATATTACTTTCAGCTAAATTATGTCATGCGTTGTTTATAATTTCCTTATAATTAACTCCCTCAAAGTGAAATCATCTTGGAAGATGGGAACTAGGTGTGAAAGAAATACTTTTTTATCCATAATTCGCAATCCATCACAAGGCTTTAATAAAAATGTTTACATTGAGCTGCGCGCCAGCCATTTAACCTTCTTTGATGAATGACTGCCTAACTATATGTTCCCCTTTCAGAACGCGCCTTGCCATTTGCATCAGAAAGCTATGAGCGCAACACGACGGAATATGAAACTTTCCTATGAAAGTAGCTTGACCTCGGAGACTTGACTTTTTTTATTTATTATTATTAAAAGAAGCGCAATTTCGGGGCCCTTGGTTAAGTAGCTGGCTCTAGAAATTAGCATCGGTAATACGCGTTTTGCCCTGACCCGAGTAATTCTGGCCTATAAGTGATCGGTGTGATTACGGTGCGGCATTATGGTTAATGCGGGGTCGTGAGGCTTGATAAAATTTCGGACGAGGGATAGATATCAAAACGGACCGAAAAGAAATATAATGGCGGTTTTAATAAGATAGAGACGAAATTGTATACACACCCTTGTGTTACATGTACTTTAGGATAAAATTTATTGAGGTGCGAGTAAATGAAACATGTGATCATGTATAATGGGATAATATGTGATTAAATTGACAGTTACCTAGATAGTCGATCATTTTTAAGAATTGCAAAGTTTTTTTTTTATGACACTTATTTTTTTACATATACTTTTATAATAATTCAAACCGTTAAAGCATTCAAAAGTAAGCTGAAGGATCGTACATATTATTTCTGATGTTAGTATCCTTTTTGCTATGCAATTACAAAACCTGTATTTTGTTAAGACGATTCTCAAAAAAATATTTTCTCCCGCTTAACAACGCGAAACATTCGCACACGTTTCAAAGTAATAAAAGTATGATTTTTGCAGCAGTGGATATTGAAGTAATTTATACTTGAACAGTTTTTTAAGTTTTACAATAAATTGAGGCTATCTTGGTTATAAGCGATTGTTAGTTGAGGATAAATTTTTTTTCTATGTTTCGATGCTGTTGCATTCCGAAATTCGGTTTACAACGACAACTATGATTACAGGAGAATGGTTGATTTACTATATGTAAAGACTACAGGAAAATAGTATATTTTATAGCTTCCATTACCATAGAGGTTATAAAATATAACTTTAAGATACTAAAAAAAAAGCGTCAGTAAAAATTGATATTATATCTAATATTATGATTGATTTTATGAAAAGCGGTATGCCACATTATTCACTTAAAAATGAATCTTTCCAAGTGTTTGGAAAAGCGATACTGAAACGAAATAACGAGTAATTCTGGCGTAAAAGTGATGGGTGTGTTTATGTTTGTTTGTTTGTATAACTTAACTGTCTAAAAAAATAAAAAAATAAAAACAAGTGGGTAAGTGTGATCGCAGATCTCACAGAGGGTTTCGTTTAATATCTCCTCCAAAACACTTTATCATTAATGTATAAAATTGAAGCTGGTGTCATACACAATTGAAGTGAAAAAACTTCTTTAAACACCATAAAATAAGTTAACTGCGCAAGGCCTTTCGAAAGAACTTAGTCTTTCTTCGTCAGGCGCAAAAAAGACGTGCGTCTACTATGAATGTAGCGGCAGTAATGATTACTTTATCATTAAATTAACAAACGAAAAACAGTTTCTCGGCAATATTTTGGCTTTTCTTCGCCAATCGCGCCAACCAGAATAGAATATATAATTTTTCCTCTAAACGCTGCCTTGATTGCATCATTTCTTTATTTCTCTATCAGAATTTGCAGACTCAGTGAAGCTATGCAAGTGAATAAAATTATGGATAAAAGTAAAATATTGCAAAGCTTAGCACAAATTTAAGGGAGACGAAACTGGTCATCAGAGGCGGTTAGTAATTTAAATGAATAAGAAGTTAACAAATAAATAAAATATTTCACTTCGCGTGTCAAAATAGATCATAAATAGGATGAAAAAAAAATAAGCACGTGATTTATTTAATCAATTAATTTATTTTGCATACATCATACAGCACGATAGTGCTGGTGAGTTAGAGCTCAGTGGCTCAGCCGCATCTCTAATGTTAAAGTCCAAAATTTGCTTCTTAATAACTTTGGACCCAATCGTCCGATCGCGACGAAATTGAAAAGGCAAAGTGTCCTACTCTAGTCCTCAAAGTTTATAAAAAATCATCCGGATCCACCGATTAGTTATGGAAATCCAGAACTCCTTGTTTTGTCACTTTTTTCTCGTGAAACAAGAAAAAATGACAAACAACTCAACTATAACCCGAACAAGGAAACATTCAGCGACGTGCAATAGCTTGTTCTAAAGCTTTTAATTTAGATATGTGCCTTTCGAAAGTCCTGTTAAAAAATATCCAATATTAAGGAAAGGTATCCATTTAAAATTTATACAACGCTATACCTGCCATACTTTAACATTATTGAAATCTCTCCTTTTTAATTGCTAATTGAATTATTTCTTTCGAGCTGATATATATATATATATATATATATATCACTTTCTTATGGACACAATAACTTCTATAGTTCTGCTCCAATCTCTTCCAAACTGATACATAAAATCAAGGAGTATAAAATCTCGGTTAAGTTCGTTAATGGGCAAAATTGGTCCAAGGGGGTGGAATTAGGGAGAGTTTTTGTGAAAACCGCAAAAACGCCATAACTTCTTAATTAAAATAGATATCGAATCGGTTTAAAGTTTATATTACTTCTTAAAAATGGGCCAAAAGTTTATGCGTGACAGATTTTTAATAAATTTAGAAATGGGCTGAAGGGGCGAAAAAAACAGGGTTTTGGGAGAAAAAAATTTATAACTTCGTCAATTCTCAAGATATTAAGTCCAACTAAATTTTTTATAAATGTTCTTAAAATTATCTAAAACTTTGTATTTGCAAGTTTTTGATAGGACCAACTTTTACCGATGAAAAAAATTAAAAACGAAAAGAAAAAGGGGGGTGAAAAAAGAAAAAATTATATAACTCCGTCAGTTTTTAAGCTATTAAATCTAATTAAATTTACTTTACATCTTCTCAATAATATCTCCAACTTTTGTATTAACAAGTTTTTCATAGGACCAATTTGTATAACAAAAATAAATTAAACAAAAATAGCAGTATCAGAAAAAATCTCAAATCCAAACTGCTTATATTCTGACTTATTTTTAAATTCATTTTTGACTTTAAACGAACCCAAATGAAAGATCCTCTTATTTAGGAACTATATAATGTGACGCATTGGTCAGTTTTTTGATAAAGACAGAATATATTTCAAAAAGCTTGCCAAAAAAGGTATTTTGAACAGAATTTCCCGAAGTGATCGTGATTGAGGAAGTATTCAAATAACAAATTGCGTTTTTTCTGACTCATTTTTAAATCTATTTTTGCTATCAAACGCACCCAGCTTACAGTTCTTCTTATTTAGGAACTATATAATGTGAGGCATTGGTCAATTTTTTGATAAAGACAGAATATATTTCAAAAAAGCTTGCCAAAAAAGGTATCTTGAACAGAATTTCCCGAAGTGACCGTGATTGAAAATTTGAGGAAGTATTCAAATAACAAATTGCGTTTTTTCTGACTTATTTTTAAATTCAGTTTTGCTCTCAAACGCATCGAATTGACAGATTCTCTTATTTAGGAGATGGATAATGTGCCGTATTAATCAATTTTTTGATAAAATCTGAACATATTGTTTAAAATGCTGTCAACACTTCGCACAAAATTTCTCGAAGTGATCATGAATAAGAATATAGGTTGTATTCAAATAACAAATTGCGTTTTTTCTGACTCATTCTTAAATCCATTTTTGCTTTCAAACGCATTCAATTGACAGTTTTTTGTTATTTACGAACTATATAATGTACCGTATTAGTCGATTTTTTTAAATAAAATAAGAATATATTTCAAAATATGTTGTCAAAATGGGCATTTGAGCCGAATTTAGCTTAAGATGTTTCTTATAAAACAAGTTCTTAGAGAGAAATGAAATAATAAATTTTTCAAAAGAGGCCAAATAAAGTTGTTAAACTAGGTTTATCTGTAATGAAATTTTATTTTTTGTTGTTGAAATGAGCACTCTTCGAAATCTACCTCCGCCTATAGGCCAAGCCGACAGGGATTTTTTGAAATTGTCGTCATTCGAAACAGAAAACAAATATTTTTCATAAGCATTATAAACTATAACTAAATATGTGTTAAAACAACATCGCACCTTTATTTGAGTGTTTTTGACGTGAAAACAGTTACTACGATACAGCTATTTCAATTGAAAAGGGATAATTTAGAAAAAAAAAATCTTCTATATTTATAAAAATAACGATTTGTAAATGAAGCTATGAAAATCTGTGTACATACCTATGGTCATAAGAAAATCTGCGTAGATACCGAGAAACTGCAGTGGGACTAACATCTCAAAGGGGCTGTTCTGCGCCAAGTTTCGCCGTTTTTCGCCAACTTGGCGATATATCGCCAAATCTGGCACCCAAATTTACTCGCCAAAATTGAAGCCAACTAGGCGTCAAACTAATATGTATACTGATAACTTTAAACGAATACTGATAATAGTTAAGGTTTGTTAGTTGAAAGTGATTAATTAAATTCCTGAAAGGATCTGTAAAAGCTATGAAATCATATGAAAAACTGGAGGAACCAGAGAGAAAAATAGAGCTTGATTAAAAAAAAAGATGTTACAGTAAAAATTGGAAAATATTTTCAATCTAAAAATGTGCGTAGAAAAGAAATGGAATCAGATGATCTGTATAAAGCTCATGAAATAGTCAAAATATTTGTTAGATGAAAATGTGGACTGAGCTTTACTGGTGCCTTATATTCAAAATTATAAAATATTATCCACTCAGAATGATTACAGAGGAAATTAGTCAATAGAATAAATTAATGTGTTGTCTCAAAGCTAAACAAAGCTAAACTAATATAAACCATGAAGTTATAATTAAAATATAACATAAATATAATAAGGTTGTTGAGGAATTGATGTAGATAAATATGTGTGAATACAAATATTTAGTACACGGTTGAATCGTATCTGTTCAAGGTTTTGAGTTTATTTGGAACTTTGATCATCCACTTATGAAAACCGCTGGAATGGAATTGTGTCCACACTTTGTACAAGAACCGTTCTGATACTTATTACATCAGCCTGTAACATATAGTTATAAACCCATATTTTTAAACTGGTAATGGATGATTGAAATACGGAGTGAGTAAAAATGCCTTTTTTTTCCTGATTGATTTTAAGGCACCAGTAAAGCTCAGTCCTCATTTTCAGCTAACAAAAATTTAAGCTATTTCATAAGCTTTACGAATCATCTGATTCCATTTCTTTTCTACGCACATTTTTAGATTGGAAATATTTTCCAATTTTTACTGTAACATTTTTTTAATCGAGCTCTACTTTTCTCTCTGGTTCCACCAGTTTTTCATATGATAATAATTTTATTTAAATTTGCTTGCGACAATTAGAAGAAATGAAATTTCAATTTTGAAATTTACGTTATTATGCAAATTTTTAAAAGTGTAAAAATCACACATATTCAATCTTTACACCATCGTATAGGAAAAAAATGTACTTTTACATGCAGTTTGTTTGAAAGCTGTACCTTAATTTATTTTTGAGATATTAATTTTTTTGTAGTTTATAATACCAATTGTGTAATTGTGGCAACAGAAGTTACAATATTCTATTCTTTTAACAGTGAAAGAAATGGAGTAATTAAAAGAGAGAAAACAACAAAAAAAGCATGAACTGGTGAAATTAATATTAATATTTAAATTAAAATAATAATCTTTTTCAAAATTTTATGATTTTTTATGTGACAACAGGTATTTAGTTATAAGTATTCAAAATTTGAACTCTCTGGCTTATGTAGTTTTCGTACGGACTCTGTGACGGACAGACAGAGGACAGAGATGAATAGGCTTTAGTCAGATGAACGAAACCCTAATAAAATAAGTTTCTGAAATAACGTCAGTATGCTCTCTGATTTTGAAACTGTTTCGAATGCTTGTCAATCATTATTATAGAAAGCACATGCCACACAATTCTCTTTGGAAAGAAAAAAAGAAGAAAACAACTCTCTAAATTGCTTCATATATATACATACATATATATATATATATATATATTAAAACGATATAATGTGTAATGTTAGCCTTATACGCACAGAATTAATTATAATTATGTTTGCTTATTTTTTTAATGTAACATGTTTTAAAAAAGTGATTTTAAACTATTCGAATATCTCTACTCATTTAAATTCTAATATTTCAAAAAGCGGTATGCCAAGAAACTTTCTAGATTATTTAAGAAGTAGCACTAAAACGAAGTAATAAGCAATTCAGTCAATCACCACCATCGCTTATTTTTTTTTTTTTTTTTTTTTTTTTTTCAAATAAAATAAAGCGATTGGTGGTAAATATGGTGCGACAATTATGATTGACACAGAGTCGTGAGGGTGATTATATATTTTGGATTGGTGATAGATGTGTGGTATCGAAAAGAAATATAATGCATGGTAGATTTATTAACACAGAAATGGAATTATACACGGACACTTGTGTTGCGTGTTTCATGTAGTTTACGATAAAATTTATTAAGGTGCGATCTAATGAAACAAGTGATCAAGCACAACTGACAATTGTGTAAATTTTTAAATCTTTTTTTTTTTTATGAAAATAGTTGTTGTTCTCGGTAGAGAATTGGAAAATATGAAGTATATCTGAATTTCTTTATTGGTTGAAGTCCGCAACTTATTATATTTCATTCGTTTTCTGATTGGTCCATGTTTAATGTCCAAAAATGGAATACTTCTGTTGCCTTTTTTATTCGTTTTCCAATTGGTCCATGTTTAATGCCCAAAAATGGAATACTTACTGTTGTCACGATGACAAAAAAAGTAATAAAAACTTTAAAAAAAAAAATAATTGGAAAACAAATTTTGATAAATATTTCAAACAAATTTCATTCAAAAGTTCATTTTTTTTTCTCTACGCAATCATGTAAAAATTTAAAATCTGCGATGTTTAGAAGTTTAAAAATTTGCCGTTCCAAAAATTGTAAAACTGAAAATTCATTTAAAATTTGATTATGATGGGTCCAGAAATATTAAATACGTACCTCATATTACGTACGTAATATGAGGTCAGAAGTCAATCTGATTAACTCAATCAAATAAAAATGAACATTTAAAATAGTTAAAGTTGTCTTTCTATAAACTAACTGTTTACTTATCATTGGTCTAAGAATATTAATGTTTAATGCATGGCGTACGTAGTATATATATGACTCGTTTTGATCATCATAAAAATTATGTTTATTATTATTATATATTTAAATATAGAATGTATTTATAAGTTTTTAAAGTTTTATTTTTTGAAAATATCATTTTCCAAATAGTCGTTGTGATTTGTTAAATTACAATTTTGTTATTTTATTTATTTATTTATTTATTTTGGCTAGTCTGTTGTACTTAGAGATATTAGCCAATTTTGTTCCTGATAGACAATTTTTATCCACTCATAAAATCAACCCAAATTCAAATTTTTATTAGCATGATTTTGTAGATTGTTTTTGAATCTATAAGAATTCTTTTCAATTATCACCCTTCAACAAAAAGTGAAATCTTTGTTTTGTTATCAATCTATGTCTATTTTCAAATATAGGAGTAAATTAGCGGTCGCCACTTGCCATGTAGTGATTAAAGTTATAAAAGTGGCGATTAAAAATCGGCGATCGATCGCCACCCTAGTCGCCACTCGGCGATTAAAAAATCTTATTAATTTGCCTAGGGAATACAGCTTTATTCATGAATATATGCATCTCTACTTTGTTTACATCTAATTAGAGAACTGGTTAATTCTTTTTCAAGCTGATGCAAGCAGATTTAGCAACTTTATTGTATTTTCTATATTTTGACGATGAACTCTTTATTTGGATTATGTTTTCAATAAACAGTTTTTTCCTACAAAATATAGTCATGAATTTTAATTCCACATGCATTTCAAGTAAATTATACTGTTTTTACCTTTTGATGCAAGGAGATTTTAAGGAAATTGCTGTATCTTATATCTTTCACTCTTGCCATACGCTCACTAATTGTACCAGTAATAGTTGGCTGGTATATTGTTTTTTTTTTTTTTATATTTATGATTGAAGTTTATGTAAGTGTCCCAGAAAGATTGAAACATTATAACCAATTACTTTAAAAATATAGGACAAAATTAGCACTCGCCACTAGGTGAGTAATACTGCAAATTTAACATCAGACATTACTGCCACCAAGCAGATTTCCTCCACCTCACCAACACACTGACACACTCCGATTGCCTTTTTTAAATATTTATGGGGTGTTTAAAGATAATTGGGGTGGAGCTCTGATGAAAATTTTTGATGGGGCTGATTCTGAAGACTTAAACCTCTTTAATAAATAAAAGAGAATACTGTTTTAAGTGGTGAATATTAAAATGTTAATATTTCAAATTTCATAAAATAATTTACAAATAAGAAAAAAATTGTGAAAAGATTTAGTATTTTTCAAAATCTCTATTTTGCAAGACCTATTAAAAATAATAAAAATAAACTATCATAATTTTAAAAATGTTTAAATAATTAGTATAGTCTCGCAATCTGGAAAAGGCTTCAGCCGCCTTAGCCCCCCCCCCCCCTCCCGTGGGTGCGTCAATGGAAACCTTACCAGATGTTGGGCGTTCTGTCTTTTTATCACCTGCGTGGTCAGCATTGCTAAAAACTGAAATTTCTGTTTTTACTTGCGACTTGTACAAGAAAATTGCTTGTGCCTCGTAAATATCTGCAAATTCTTTTTACATCTTTCCAGTTATCTTTTGTAGGTTTTCACAAAACTCTTGGTACCAAAAGTACAGCAAATGCTATGTCTAGCCTAGCGACTTCAAGATATTGCAAACAACATACTGCTTTTTGATCGGGCACATCAACCATGGATGAATCTCTTTACTGAAATTGAGCCCCATTATAAGGTGTAGATAGAGGTTTTGAAGTTCCAAGCCTAAAACTTTGCAGTAAACTTTCCAGTATACAAACAGTGAGAAATAAAAATGTCAGCATGCATTATCTCTATTAGTTAATTTGCACTCCTAACAAAGAACTAAGAGAACCATCGAGGATTTTAAACTCTTCTTTCTTGTTACCAATCAGCTTTTCTCTTTCAGAAATACTTACAAATTCATCATTTTCATGTAAGGCTGTTATCAATATATATGAATCGTTTCTCTTTGTCAATTAACAAGAATCAGCATTTGATTGCTGAAATTTTAATTTTATAATTGCTTGAATAAAACTTTGGTTTTTGTTACCATTTTTCACCTAGCAAAATTTATTTTAAAACACAACATTTAATCTTTTACCCAGAGCATGAGAAATAGAAAACAACTGATATTTTAACTCTAGTACATACCAGATCTCTATTCGCGTTTGTAATGACCGAAAGGTGGCGTTGTATAGACCTGATAATCGTTTGTTTACGTAGAAGCAAGCGAATCATGCAAGGATTGTGTTGCTGTCATGTTATTTTGTCATGAGTAAGTCAAATGTACTTTTTTATATTATAGATCTAAACTTTGTGTATAAAATTTTGATTTTAGATAATTTTAATACAAAGAACCCAACGTTGCATGCTTTATAGAACTGTTTATTTATTTATTTATTATAGAACTGTTTATTTGCTTATCGGCCTTTTAAACACTAATTTCAGCGGAAGATGCTCACGGTATCAGTTCTATTTCGTTTCAGACTTTGTCCGCGAGAGGGCGTCTATTTAATTTCAAACGCGAATTAGGTGATTTTCCTGCCATTTATCCTCCACAAGAGTTTTCACATTAATGTGTCCAGGAGCATAGACAACAAGTTTCTGACCTCCTGCAGGTGCATTGACTACATCTTGAACAGGAAACATCATGTGTTTTAATTTTTCGAATTAACTAATGCCATATACTGAGATGCTTCAGAATCAGCAGTTCAGCTTTTGCCCACTTTTGTTTGGATGTACCAGATGAGGAAGAAAATGTCTTGCTTTTGTTTTACGGACAGTTTATTCGTTTGTGTCCAGAAAATCGAACAACGTAAACAAGTAATATTTCCATTCACAGGCTTCTTATTTTGCTTGTTCTTCGGTTTTCAAATCGAAAACAATTTCTCTTTTTAATTTTAGTGAAAAAAAAAAAAAAAAAAAAAAAAAAAGGCTAAGTAAAAATATTCGGTACAACGCTGTTATCCCGACAACCAATTTCGCCAAATTATAAAAATCGCCAAACTAATAGCCAAATTATACACATTGACATAATTTTTATTTTAAATAAAGAAAAAACAAATAATTAGTAGAATATTAATAAAAATACAAATAAAAAATCGAAATAAAAATCACTTAATGACATTTTAAACACGTGTATCGTATTTAATGTCATTGAATGTGACTTCACAATCATCCATTATTGGCATTTAATCTTAAAATTTGGCGATAATTTTTTGGTCGAGAGGGTAACCTAGTAGTACCAAATATTCTAATCATTATTTTTCATATTTCTCTTTATTTTATTCATAACAAAGGGACAATTTAATTTCCTCAATTACAGAAACCTCGGTGTTCTTCGGTAATAACGCCAAATGTTAATTATATGTGTAGCTATGAAGGAATCCAGAAAAGTGGCACTACGGATTCTGCGTCGAAAGGCTTTGAGTCATTTGAATCACAAATAACAGCTGAAAGTTAATTTGCTACATTTCTAGGTATTACCGCTAGAGTAAGCACCTAAGAGACATCGCCCGATCTAAAATTTACTCTCAAGGAAGGTCTCCATACTGGGCATACTCAGAATTTTATGAAAAAAAAAAAATACTAATTAAAGTACTTATGTAGGTAATAAAGGATCAGTCAAAATTAGCGGCGGAATCGCATTAGAAAAAATGTAAAAAAATAAAATATTTTTGAATATTTGGCGTGAAAAGACGAAAGAGTCACTCGATTTGGCGAGCAGCCTTTTTCTTCGCCAAAAGCAAACGATTATAATGCAACTCAAAACTCTTGGATATTTAGAATACGTGTAAATGGTATTTAATGAATTTAAACATAAACAATGAGAGATTTTAATATATTATATACATATATATATACATATTGTATTACATATATATATATATTACTTGTTGAAGTAATTATTTAATTAATCATTGGAAAAAATATTTTTATAGATAAAAAAATTATATTGAGAAAAATTATCTTCATAAATTTAAGCGAATACAAAAATAAAATATAGATGTTTCCATAGCAACAAAATCTAATCTACTATTCTCAATATAGTACGAGATCCGGCTGCAGAATCAGTGTACCCATCGAGTGTTTGCTGAAAACCAAATTTTTACACATATTTATGATTAGGAGAATTTATATCTACCAGGTTGCCTATCAAAATGTGGCCGCTAGTATTTTTAATTAAATTATTAATAATTCGTAATCCGTAAGAAATTTCACTGACTTGTTTTTTCAATAAAATGTCGTCTACTTTACGGCAACATCTATAAAGACTCTGAAAAATCACGGTTGCCGTTGCGCACCTCTTCGCAGCCAGGTATACACAGGTATGATTTTGTTACATTTATACACCCACAACGTACATTCATAATTTATATATCAAATTAAAGATAATTTTTTTCTGTTTATTATTATATACGGTTGCCTAATTAAATCTGGCCGCAAATAAGGGTTGCCGGCTGTTAAATATAGTAAATATTAAAAGTAGATAGAAAGAGAGCTAGCGCGTAACACCACTAGTCAGACGAGGATAGCAATTGCCAGCTGTCGGACGGTTTAAAGCCATTGCGCATGCGTCAGATGCTATTGTTCTCAACCTCCGATTCAAACAATAGTAGGTACGCCTCAAAATAATAAATACTCCAAAAGAAACGTCTTTCTTTTCAAAATAAAAAATTAAAAAATGAATGACAAATTTAAAAATTACAAAAAAATGGATATTGATGATGAATAAAACCAAGGTTATTTATGTAAAAAAATTGTGATGTGCTAGTACTGTATGAAAAAATATTTGATTTTATTCAAGTATTACATCTATTTTACATATTCATCAATTTAAGCAAATTATAAATTTTTAAAATATATTTTATATTTCCGTGACTTTTTTAAAAATCTGAATCATCGGAGCTCTCAGTCATACTATCATCGCAGCTATCACTTTCATCGCAAATATCAGTATCGTCGTTATTATCGGAAGGCTTGTTCGTGGAATCACACAGTACACTCTCAACTTGTGCTGGAGTTGAGTCTCCCAGGAACCATGTTGGTTTTAAAAATCCATCTAAAAACAGCCAGCCATTATTTTCAGCGCTGAACTTGATGCAATCCGGCTCAGTAGCATTTAACCACATCGAATTAACAAAGATTGTCCGCAATAATTTTTGCTTTAAAGATTTCCAGCACGGTGGAATGTGCGTTGAGTCAAAACCTTTAATTCTTTTCATAAATTTTTCACTACTTTCTTTTGAAGCGTACATTTTGTTGAATAATAACAATCTTGCGGCATTTACACTTTGGCACTTTGGGAGTCCATACATAAGGCACGTAAATTTTTTAACTGCATCGATTTTGGTTTCGTTATAAATGTCATGAGGATTCTTCAAAGACGCAAAAACTTGTTGAATTTGTGGGTGCTTAATAAATACATTCAAGGGTCTAACTTTCCCTTTGCTAAAGAATGCAGCTGTATAGTCGCAACCCGTAAATGCGTGAAAAGCAGGCAAAGCAAGACATAAAGTTGCACCTAATTTTATTGATAAGTCCGTACAATTGATGTAAACTTCGTCCTTATTATTAATATTTTTTGATGTACTGTTGGCCAACCAAATTTGCAAATTAGGAAATTTATGGATATTTCCTAATAAAATTATTAAAACATCAGTGACTGCTGCTTTCACCAGAATTTTTAAATTTTCAGGTACTTTACTTATGTGAAAAATAATTCTTGTATCAGCTTCTTCATGTGAACATGATAATTCGGTTTCTACAGTTTTCACTACGAGATTTCCAGCAGAACAATATGAAAAACATTTCTCTTCAACAGTAATGTAAATTTTTTTATTTCCTAATACTGCTGCAAAAGAATCATCAGCCGAATGATTAACTAAGAATTTTACCAGGGCTTCTTTGAAACGAAAGTTCTTTAAGCTCTTTAGAAAATCATTGGGTCTTGTTTGCAAAGGCCCATTAATTGTGTATGGAATATCAATTCCTTCTCGGTTTTCACGTTCGCAATCTTTAATGGAAGGCGTCAAATATCTATCAAAGATAATATGAACTACTGGAGCATTTTTTGAACATAGCTTTATCAATATCGATTCTGCAATTTTTCCAAATGTTTGTGGTAAAGTAGAGCCGATTAAATATAAATAATAGAAACCATCAATGATTTCTATGTCGACTTGTCCCGGATTAGTTGGTGCAATCTTTGCCGTCAATTGCTTACTTAAAGTTGACTTGTCCGTCTTCATCATGTCGCCTGAACACTGGAATAGTGCAGGAGGTACAGGTGCAAGAGGAAAAGATAGACAATGTCCAATGTCAACTTTTTGATTTATAGCAATTGCTAACAGACGTCCAAAAATATCTCGTTCCATTTTAATTAATGTTTTTTTGTCTCCGGTGGCACTCTTAATACTTTTTTTAGCACATTCTGAAGCGAAGTTATGTGTTTTATTACCAGTTATTGGTCCCACGAATCTTGTTGAATCTTCAGAGCAATCCGAAAAAAAACTTTAACTTTTGTTCTTGACCTAAGGACTTAACGTTTAGTAAAAAATTGGTAACATTTGAAGATGCCGCTTTACCAGTTGACAAATTGAACAAACTATCTTTTTCTACATTTTCAGAAAAAGGATTCATTGTTTTCTTAATCGTTTCAACAATGCTGTTCAGAGTCTTTGAATCTTTCTCAATTCGATTCTTCTTTAACGTATAAGAAGTATCATCTGTTTGAGAAAATCCGATTTCTGCTTTTACAAATGACATAATTTTTGTTCTGACACTATGACTAAGAGCCCATCTTTCTCGTGCAGCGATCGAGTTTGTGAAATGGCTAACACCAATCAAGGTATAACCGGCATCAGCATTAATTGTTTGCTCTAAAGTCAAATCTACAGGTGATCTGCCCAAGCATGAT
This sequence comes from Maratus speculifer, assembly GCA_964019185.1. NCBI lineage: Eukaryota > Metazoa > Arthropoda > Arachnida > Araneae > Salticidae > Maratus > Maratus speculifer. The sequence goes on along the minus strand of OZ025290.1, from coordinate 240,290,993 downwards.
TTTGTGCGTCTAATACAAATGCACCTTCACGAAATTCGTGAAGTAAAGTAGAATTTTCAACCTTCAGCTTGATTAAGTTATTTAAATACATAGCAGCCCATTTTGCATAATTCGGCTGATTGAATGCCAAAAAGTAACCACACATTTCGAAGATAGAATCCAAGTAGAGTTCAAAATTACTGCAACGAATACTTCTAGAAAATCGCAGAAATATGTTTATAAGCTCAGTATACTGCAAGTAATATTGAGCTGTCTTTCCATGACCGCCCTGAAGTGTTATTTCGCAAAATTGTTTATAACCCTCCAGTATTATATGCAGGGTCATTCCATGTCAATTCAACCAATTTTTCCCCCATTTGTAACCCGACCCCCAGGGATTTGGATGAAACTTTGTGTGCACATTAATTCTATCATGAAATGATTCCATCAGAAATTTTTCCTTCCCAGACTTCATAGTTTGAGAGATATGGGGGGTCCAATTCTTAGGTTTTTCTCAAATCGCACATTTCTGAGTGTGTATTCTGAGATTGCAGTTCCATCTTCAAAAAATTGTTTCTCTGGATCTAAAACATGAATCATCCTAAAAATATCACTATAAAAAGGTAAAAAGATGCAGATTTTAATAAAAAATATTTAAAAAATTTACTTTTAATATTTAGGATAAAAAAAGTCAGCCAAAGTTGAGAATTATGGTTATTTTTCCAAATTTTTGTGACTTCACGAAAAAGGCTGTACACAAAAAGGCAAATTAAATTTCCAATTTCTTTTTGTTTTAAATAAAAGTTTACACATTGGGCTTTCTATCTATGAAATAAAAATGATGTGTTTCGCATGGCTTATGCAAAAATTTTGGGTACTTTCCAATTACCTGGATGAGTGCTTTATTTTTATATATTACATATGCACACAAAAAAGCAAATGAAATTTCCCATTTCTTTTTGTTTTAAATAAAAGTTTACACTTTGGGCTTTCTATCTATGAAATAAAAATGATGTCTTTCGCATGGCTTATGCAAAAATTTTGGGTACTTTCCAATTAGCCGGATAAGTGCTTTATTTTTATATATTACATATGCACACAAAAAAGCAAATGAAATTTCCAATTTCTTTTTGTTTTAAATAAAAGTTTAAACTTTGTGCTTTCTATCTGTGAAATAAAAATGATGTCTTTCACATGGCTTATACAAAAATTTTGGGTACTTTCCAATTAGCCGGATGCGTGTTTATTTTTACATATGCACATATGTATACATCTATATAAATACAGATGTATTATACATATACATATGTATGTATATATACAGTATATTGATATATATAACACTGGTGCCCGTCTAACCGAAAAGTACCAAATTTTGCCTCGTTTTGAAAATCTGGACCAATTAAGGGGGAAAAATCTGACTAAGTTTAGCTGTGGTACTTAAATAATTACTGGAGTTTCTATGAGTTATTGAATTTAATGTTATTTGATGCAAAAACAAATTGGAAATTTCATTTTACTTTTCGTGTAGAGACTTTTTCATAAAGTCACAAAATTTCGGAAAAATAATCATGACTTTCAACTTTGGTTTACTTTTTCGTCCGTATATAAATCTCTATTAATTGCCCTAATTGCTTTTTTCACTTGCTTTTTATGCCGCTTAAATGGATCTTCACATTTATATAATTCATATTTCATTAAGAGCGAAATTCTGTGATACTCACATATATTAATCAAACGGTTTTCTCTTAATTTTTGTTTTATAAAAGCAATTGTCCTAACTAATAAAAGTTCTTTTTCTGAATCACAGAGATTATCAATGTAGTCTATTTCTCTGTTATTTGTATAGCTAGTTTTGTGACATTCTAAACCAGTTAATATTACAATACTGCAAGCCTGAAGACTAGTAGAAGGTTTAAAATCAGGCTCCATATTAAAACAATAAAGCAAAAAAAAATATTTATACATATCATAAACTATAAAATATGTAACAATCAGAATGTATTTTTTGTAGCACAGTAAAAGTTAAATCATTCTTCTATGATAAGAAACAACAGAATGACAATAATTTGATTAACTTGATTTCAAAACATCTGCTTTTATACTGACGAACATTACCCTGCCTTTATCAGAAGGTGTTTATACAAGGCAGGTGCAATTAAATCTTTCAGACTATAGAAACAAATTTAAGTTCTGTTAAACATTTGTGTATTTAAACTTGCCAATATAAATATTTAAACTGATTAAAATTAACCAAGGAAAGGAAATACAAGGTTATGAACATTTTTTAAACACAAATAATTAATATATAAGCATTCGAAAGAAAGAATGGAAATGTGAGGAGAAAAAAATTTCTATTTTATACTGTACAAAAAAAATCTGTTTTGAGTTTTGGGTTTGATTATTGAAAATAAAAGTAAGAGATTCTTTAGATTGTCAAAAAATGCCCATTATTAAATAACTAAATGAAATATATGGACCATTCACTAAATTTAATGGGGAAACATATTACAGTCAGATTTTTTTTTAATCAGAAAAAACAAAGCCTAAACTTTACTTTGAGAATTAAAAAAAAAAAACATGCATCAAATAACATTAAATTCAATAACTCATAGAAATTCCAATAATTATTTAAGTACCACAGCTAAACTTAGTCAGATTTTTTTCCTCTTAATTGGTGCAGATTCTCAAAACAAGGCAAAATTTGGTACTTTTCGGTTAGACGGGCACCAGTTTTATACATATATATATCAATATACTGTATATATACATATATATATGTACATGTATAATACATCTGCATTTATATAGATCTATACATGTGTACATATGTAAAAATAAAACACGCATCCGGCTAATTGGAAAGTACCCAAAATTTTTGTGTAAGCCATGCGAAAGACATCATTTTTATTTCATAGATAGAAAGCCCAATGTGTAAACTTTTATTTAAAACAAAAAGAAATGGGAAATTTCATTTGCTTTTTTGTGTGCATATGTAATATATAAAAATAAAGCACTCATCTGGCTAATTGGAAAGTACCCAAATTTTTTGCATAAACCATGCGAAACACATAATTTTTATTTCATAGATAGAAAGCCCAAAGTGTAAACTTTTATTTAAAACAAAAAGAAATGGGAAATTTCATTTGCTTTTTTGTGTGCATATGTAATATATAAAAATAAAGCACTCATCCGGCTAATTGGAAAGTACCCAAAATTTTTGCATAAGCCATGCGAAACACATCATTTTTATTTCATAGATAGAAAGCCCAAGGTGTAAACTTTTATTTAAAACAAAAAGAAATTGGAAATTTAATTTGCCTTTTTGTGTACAACCTTTTTTGTCAAGTCACAAAAATTTGGAAAAATAACCACAACTTTCAACTTTGGCTAATTTTTTTTATCCTAAATATTACAAGTAAATTTTTTAAATATTTTTTTATTAAAATCTGCATCTATTTATATTTTTACAGTGAAATTTTTAAGATGATTCATATTTTAGATCCAGAGAAACAATTTTTTGAAGATGGAACTGCAATCTCAAAATACAGACTCAGAAATGTGCGATTTGAGAAAACCCCAAGAATTGGACCCCCCATATCTCACAAACTATGAGGTCTAGGAAGGAAAAATTTCTGATGGAATCATTTCATGATAGAATTAGTGTGTACACAAAGTTTCATCAAAATCCCTGGGGGTCGGGTTACAAGGTCTGGTTGAATTGACATGGAATGACCCTGCAGTGAATCAGGTAAAATAATGCTCTCATTGATTCCATACGAAGTATTCATTACCATGTATAAGTCTTCGTTCAAAGTTTCTCCCCCATCCGTGTCAATTTCAGATAAATATTGTTCAAAATGAAGAATCTGCAAAGCACTAGAAGGTAAGGGATGTAGCTTACATCGATTAAAATGTTTACTGTCCAAAAAGCTAGGAATAAATTAGGAATAATTTATTTTGGAATAAATTATTAATAATTTATTCCTAAAATCCCGGTTTATTCCCGGGTTTAAACCGGCTTTTTTCTAACCTTTGCAACGCTAATTCGAAGCGTAAAAGCATATTTTCAAAATTTCGTTTTTTCGCCAACCGGAGATAAATCGCCAAATAAACGAAAATTTTATTATTTTTTTTACGGACGTTATAAGGATGTTCCGCCGATTTTTTTTTTATAAACGTATATAACTATATAAAAAGAACATTCTGTATTTTTTTTTTCAGATTTTTCTGAGTATGCCCGTATGGAGACCTTCCTTGTTAGAATAAAAGTCGCAACAGATCCGTTAAGAACACTAGCATCTAACGCATGCGCAATGGCTTTAAACCGTCCGACAGCTGGCAATTGCTATCCTCGTCTGACTAGTGGTGTTACGCGCTAGCTCTCTTTCACTCTACTTTTAATATTTACTATATTTAACAGCCGGCAACCCTTATTTGCGGCCAGATTTAATTAGGCTACCGTATATAATAATAAACAGAAAAAAAATAGCTTTAATTTGATATATAAATTATGAATGTACGTTGTGGGTGTATAAATGTAACAAAATCATACTTGTGTATACCTGGCTGCGAAAAGGTGCGGCCAGGTGCGCAAAGGCAACCGTGATTTTTCAGAGTCTTTATAGATGTTGCCCTAAAGTAGACGACATTTTATTGAAAAAACAAGTCAGTGAAATTTCTTACGGATTATGAATTATTGATAATTTAATTAACAATACTAGCGGCCACATTTTGATAGGCAACCTGGTAGATATAAATTCTCCTAATCATAAATGTGTGTAAAAATTTGGTTTTCAGAAAACACTCGATGGGTACACTGATTCTGCAGCCGGATCTTAGACTAATAGGACTTTGAGCTTGAAACAAATTTAATTAATTTAAATTTTGAGTTTCGGTTTAAATCTTAAATTTTGATGATTAAATTTAAATATAAATACATATAAATATCGATATAACAAAATTATACTTAAAACAAACTAAAGCTTACAAAACTAAAGTTATTAACATTAAATTTCTCAAAACAAGTTCAACATAAAACCTTTTTTTTTTCTTGAAGTGTATTTGACATAAAGTATTTTTTTAAATTACATTCCTTCGCCAACCGGCGATAAATCGCCAAATAACGAAATTTTCATTATTTTTTTACGGTTACTCAATGGAGTTTCCGCCGAAATTTTTTTTATAAAGGTATATATCTACACGAGAAGAACATTCTGTAATTTTTTCAGATTTTTCGGGGTATGCCCGTATGGAGACCTTCCTTGTAGGTAAATTCTATGATGTGATGACTGTATATTTGTTAGGAAATACTTCATTTATTATATAAATTTTATGTAATAAAGTAATTTTATGTAATTGTAGTAATTTCAAGTACTTTCAAGAAAAATTTGGGATATTTTGGATGTTTTAGCTTGCAGTTTAAAGTATTCTGTTCAAAATGTATACTGAGGTAATAACGCTATCCACTGGTGTTGTAACCCTGGTTGATTCTTTTCAGTGGCGGAACTACATTTTTAATTTAATTTATTTTTTTTTTATTTTTGCATGAGATACCATTATTTAAATTGTTGAAAAATAAAAAGGACAAAAAGAAATTTGTTTGTCTTAAACGCTGCTAATTTTTTCATAGGAGAAGAATAAAATATCAAATGATTATTACTGCGTTTTGATATTACAGTTAATGCCATATAAGATGATATCACAAGATGTCACAAGTAAAAGCAATTTGTATATTTCTAGCGCTGTAGAGTTTAGAACTGAACAATTCACATTCCATTATTTCAACTTACAGGGTTATTACAAATGAATCATCGGGTTTTGATACGTTACTACTTGCGAACTAAGAATCGTATATGTTTGTATGACAACTCAAACCAGAGGGCGTAAACTACAGTTTTGCGCTGCGTATGTGTCATGATCGTGTGGTTGCCATGTTTTCTGCTCGAGCGTCATATTCAAAATGGCGACTGGACCACAGAAAGCGTTTTCTGAACTAGAATTTTCAAAGTGTGAATCGCTTATAACCGCTCAGAAAGCATTTCGGAAGGCATACAAATGCAAACCACCAACTCAACAAAGCATTGTGTACTGATATCGACAGTTCAAATAAATCGTCCGGAACTTTTTGCCTTTACAAAAACAACCGGTTGAAAATTCTAACTCACAAAACGCTTTCTGCTGTCCAATCGCCATTTAGAATATGCACTGTACCCATGGCAACTACACGCGAATGATGCATACGCAGCGCAAAACTGTAGTTAACGCCCTATCGTTTGAGTTGTCATGGAAACATATACGTTTACTAGTTCACACATAGTAACGTATCAAAACCCGACGATTTTTTTGTAATAACCCTGTATTATAATTTTCTTTGCTTGGCGTTATCATTACCTCTCATATGTGGATAATGACATCAAATAGCATTGGTCAAAAAATCACGCCACAAGATTTTAAGAATGTATCTGTTAAAATTTTCTTTCTAGTATACATAGTCAATACGTTTTTTATATCAAATCATTTATTTGTTTGAAAAAAAAATCCAAAACTAACCGTAAAAATTATTAGAAACTTAATGAAGTGTTATTATCCCAAGACACCTTAAATAAATTTTTAAATACTTTAATTAGTTTATTAGAATTATAAAGTTTATTTACCATATTCTCTTTTCTTCAAAAATTTTAGCTTAAGCAAACTTTAGAAAATGTCATTTTTTTTAAATATAATTTTAATATTCGTAATCAAATATTCATATAATCTGTATTCAAAACGCATCATATATAATTCATATTCAAAATTGGAAGGTTTGACTATGGAAGAGATTTCGAATCGAACTCAATTTTCCATTTTATGATAGTAAAATTAAACTACCGAATTATGAACTATTTTGAGCACGTGATTACGCGATTTTCTCCCTTTCGTCGATTGGTTTTTCTGCTTTTGTTGGAAAATGCAGTTCAAAACGTCAACTTTGATGGCTTGTTCCAGTGGCGCAGCCAGAATTCGGTTCTAGGTGGGGGTGGGGGTGGGAGGGGGGTGAGCTCCTGTTAAAGGTGATAGCCAGTTACTTGAATCGCTGGTTAATAGAATCAGTACTAATTAGAATATTCACTGCATAATATTTAAACTCAAAGACCATCTGTGTGACAAAAAATTATCATTTTTTTTAGGAGAATGTATTTCAGAAAAATGATTTAGTTGGAATAACCAATTTTTACTTAACTAATCTATGTAATATGCACTTTCACAATTTTAGGTAGAATTTTTGCCATTTAATTAAATTGCTTTATTAAATGAAATCTGATTAAAAAAAGCGGCGGATTCCGAAATGCACCAAACATTTAAATATTAAGTTTGGTTTTGATTCATATATAAGCGTCAATTATAGCGATCTTTCTTAGCTCTGGGAGGGGTTTTAACCACTAAACCATCCCCCTTGGCTGCGCCACTGGCTTGTTCAAAAATATTTATTGCGTATTTTAAAAAACAGAAAATTGAGTGTGATTAGATAGTTTCTGAATAACAACATGGTGCTAATCCTTATGCATTTCCGAACAAAAATAAACTAAAATTTAAGTCACAAAGTTGCACTTTTTGATTTAAGAACACCCTTAATTGAGAAATTTTGGTTACAAGTTACAAAACAGTGAATACACTGAAAACAGATTAAAAAGCAGGTTAAAAATTTAAAATATTTTAAAGGAGTTTAAGCAAATTGCTTTTACTATAATATTGACAATAGAAGAAATATTATGATCGATCAGCCCATTGTGTGGCTTGATGAAGGGAACGCGAACCAACAACTGAGATTGGGGTTTTAAAAAGTGTTTGAAACTCATAAAGTAATGAGTTTTCATAATAGTTTTCAAATTCTGCTGAGCTTTCATAAATACAGTGGAACCTGCTAATGTGACCACCTTGGTCAAGTGGCCACCTGGCTAAAGTGCCCACTTTTGGAAAACTTTACCTGTGCTCATCTATACATATAATAAAACAGTAGGACCCGGTGTGTCTGTACATTGAAGATAATTGACAAAAATGGAGTCAGGGCGATAAAAGAAAACCAATGAAACACAAAAAAAAATTTTTTGAATTTTTTGTCTGTCTGTCTGTCTGTCTGTCTGTCTGTCTGTTTGTTCGAGGTTATCTTCGTAACTACTGAATGGATTTTTATGCGGTTTTCACTAATGAAGAATGCACACTCCCGGGCAGTGTATAGGCTTTGTTTCATCAAAATCGGACAACAGACAAAAAAGTAACAAAAAGAAACAAAAGAAACTATTAGGTGCGCTGCTCACGTTTTTTAGTACATAACGTTTTTTAGTACATATAAAATCCAATAGATGTCACTGTGCGATTTTAAAACGCGCTATCGTTATGTTTTCGCCAGTCTACTTAAGTATGAGAAAGCTTCAAGCTGGCTGTCGTTCCATGTGGTTTAGTCGGTAGAACGTCAGTGCGCCATACTGATGGCCCGGGTTCGATTCCCAGCATGGAATTTTTTTTCACTATGTTGGCATTAACGCCTATAAGCAATTAAAAGAATTTGAAATATTGTATTCAAGGCGAATTTTCTCTCTGGGAAAATTTCCTTGCATTAATATGTCAGTGTAATTTTTTTTTCGATTTAATTTTTTTTTTCGAAACTTTGTTTTTCTTAAAAAATTACAGTAAATATTTGATATTTCCCAACGTTTTTTGAATGATCGACTTGCTTTTTTTTTTTAATGTATGTCTGAACCTTATCTAACTACTTCTTCAAGATTTCTTTAGATAAACCGACCAGCATAGCGGGCGAAGGCCGCTAGTCTATACATATAATAAAACAGTAGGACCCGGTGTGTCTGTACATTGAAGATAATTGACAAAAATGGAGTCAGGGCGATAAAAGAAAACCAATGAAACACAAAAAAAATTTTTTTGAATTTTTTGTCTGTCTGTCTGTCTGTCTGTCTGTCTGTTTGTTCGAGGTTATCTTCGTAACTACTGAATGGATTTTTATGCGGTTTTCACTAATGAAGAATGCACACTCCCGGGCAGTGTATAGGCTTTGTTTCATCAAAATCGGACAACAGACAAAAAAGTAACAAAAAGAAACAAAAGAAACTATTAGGTGCGCTGCTCACGTTTTTTAGTACATAACGTTTTTTAGTACATATAAAATCCAATAGATGTCACTGTGCGATTTTAAAACGCGCTATCGTTATGTTTTCGCCAGTCTACTTAAGTATGAGAAAGTTTCAAGCTGGCTGTCGTTCCATGTGGTTTAGTCGGTAGAACGTCAGTGCGCCATACTGATGGCCCGGGTTCGATTCCCAGCATGGAATTTTTTTTCACTATGTTGGCATTAACGCCTATAAGCAATTAAAGGAATTTGAAATATTGTATTCAAGGCGAATTTTCTCTCTGGGAAAATTTCCTTGCATTAATATGTCAGTGTAATTTTTTTTTCGATTTAATTTTTTTTTTCGAAACTTTGTTTTTCTTAAAAAATTACAGTAAATATTTGATATTTCCCAACGTTTTTTGAATGATCGACTTGCTTTTTTTTTTTTTTTTTAATGTATGTCTGAACCTTATCTAACTACTTCTTCAAGATTTCTTTAGATAAACCGACCAGCGTAGCGGGCGAAGGCCGCTAGTATAAAATAATATGGGAATTGTCCGGTAATGTGACCACCTGTATAATGCGTACACCTGTGTAAAGTGGCCACACTGTAAAAAAAAATTCAAGAGGTTACTAAAAATTTCTATTCCACAGAATTTTTTAGTAACCATTACAAACTTTTTTTTTTTGCAAGTGAAACAAGCATTTATTTTGTAAACTGAACAAAAGAATTTTTTGTATAACTAACTTAAAAAATTTTAGTATGCGCCACAAAGCAAATTTTAGTAATAGCTCCAAAATTACTTTTAATAACCATTACGTGCAACCGAAGCGGAGGAGCTTCCTTCGAGCTGCTTCCAGACTTCTGAAGCGGAAGGTTTTCGGCAAAACCGCAATAGATGGCAGCACTAAACATTCGTAACTGCTCCGACAGGATTTTCATAATACCTTTATTAATAAATACCTTTATTAACGAGACACTACAGACATTCGGGGTGTATTCGGCGGTGGCAAGTTTCGAACCCGGGACCTTTTAGCCTGGAGTCCGTTAATATAACCACTATGCTATTAAGGCCACGCCAACTGAGTTTTAGTAAGAGCTATTAAAAATATAAAACTATTAACTCTATTCGTTGCTAACTTTTTTCTAGTAATTCTTACAGATTTTCTAGTAACCGACTAAGATTACTAAAAATTTTTTAGTAATTACAAGGATCACTAAAGTTTCTTTAGTAACTCGACCTTTTTTTTTTTTTTTTTTACAGTGCAGTTGCCTGTTATTGTCAATGTTATTTGAACCTGTAAAATGTGACCATACATTTTTCTGCCATCCGTTCAAATTTTTCACAAGACTAAAGTGTTTTTTATTTTTTTGTTTTATTTTTCTGAAATTTTATTTTGATCCTTAAAAAAAGTACAGGAATTTATCTCCTATACTGACTATTTGCCTAATGTATAAAGTGACCACTTTGTTCCTTATTGTAATGATATTTACACTTGTCTAAGATGATTTTTAAAGAAAAGTTTATTGCTGCTAATTATAGAAACGTCATGTTGATTATGATATTACAATGAAAATAAAAATGCGTATATATTAAGGTGGCCTTGTAGTTATGTGTTATTTAAATTAATCACTATGGAATTTCAACCCTATTCAAAAGAAATATCATGAGTTTTAAGTAAATTATTCTCTATGTAGTATATTTTAAATTAGTAATTCAGTATTATAGTTGTTACTAATATTAATCAGTTTATTACTTAATACAGTGTAGTTTTGTTTTTACTCAGTATTTTGTTTTATTTTTTGAGAGCACAAATGATTCAATGTGACATTTTGAAAGACACTTCATAAAGTGACCACCTCTATATAGTGGCCATTTTAGCCGGTACCAAAGGTAGTCACTCACTTTAGACAGATTCCACTGTACTTTGTTCTATTCATACGAGGGATCAAAATATTGAGAAAAACACTCGATTAGTGCTGCCATCTTCTTTTCTTAAAAAGAATCGCTTTGATTTCGCCATCTGTTGTCGCCTGATAGCACTATCACTTTCTTGAACATTGTAAGTTTGGTTTATTAGATAATACAAAAAATGAAGCACATTATGGTTATTTGCACACAAGCACACGATATAAAATATGTTACATATATCACAGCAAAACCTCTCAATTTAATCTTTTGGAAACACAGAGAAATTTCACACAAAATACTTCAGTTGACGGCTTATAAATTTTAACAAATGTAAAATCATCTTAAATTAAATATTTTGATTTAAGATTATTGTTCAATGATCCTCAACCATGTGTTAATATTAACGTTTAAAGAAATATAAATCAAACATTTTTTGGTGTTGAATAATATTTAATATGCTTTCCAGAATTTAGATTTAAGGGGACGCTTCACTCAAATGAAAAGACCCGTTCGCTAATGCTAATCCTATGGAAGAAATTTATAAAGATATCTCGGTTGCATTTTAATATTTTTAACTGATTCTTTTTGCACTGGATAACTGAGATTGATCTGAATGCAGGCCGTTTTTTACTTTTTGATTTTGCTTACAGATATTTTTTACGAGAATGCTTTCATTTTCAGAACCGGTTTGGAAAGCGAAATCGCCCTCATAAAAATATCTGTAAACAAAATGGAAAAGTAAAAAACGGCCTGAATTCATATCAATCTCAGCAATCCAATGCAAAAAGAATCATTTAAAAATATTAAAATGCAACCGAGATATCTTCATAAATTTCTTTCATAGGATTAACATTAGCGAACGGGTCTTTTCATTTGAGTGAAGCGGCCCCTTAAGATCAGAAACCAGAAATATTACACCAACTTATTGCATCTTTAGAAATTGCTCTTTCAAATTTTAATATACATATTTTTAAGAAATTAAGCATATTTCAATACGTTAATTAACATGAGGGCATTCGAAATTTCTTCATTAGCTTATTAAAAACTATTTAAAATTTAAGAAATTGATTTTATATTTATGATATACTAGCTGTTACCCGTGACTTCGTTCACATAACATTAAAAGAAGAATTAATTAATTAATCAAACAAAAGAATTCGTTAGTTAAAAGCATGTGTAATTAACTTTTTATCGCGATTTATAGTAAAAATCTTCTGATGATCCTTTTTTGCCAATTTTTTTGCTGGTTTAAATTTTTCTTTCAGCAACTTATACTCATGGATAGAAACATTCTTGAATACTTTTGTTCAGCCCTGTAGTTTACCTAGTACCTTTAATATACGAAAGTATTTTTCTAAACTTTAGTTCAAACAAAAATATTCCTTATTACTCCTAATTACAACTGCTCCACTCAATAAGCGCAAAACGTTTTGACACATTTACAAATTCATTTTATAACAGAAATATATACAATTGGCATGCCTGACTATGGAAGCGATTTCGAATCGAACGTATTTTTCCATTTTATGAAAATTAAATTACCTATCCAGTTCTAAGCTATTTCGATCAATTAATCATCCGTTTTTCTCCTGCTTTCGACCGGTTCTTCTGCTTTCGTCGGGAAATGTGCTCAAAAGTGTCTTCTTTGAAGGCATGTTATGAAAAATCTATTGTGTTTATATATATATATATATATATATATATATATATATATATATATATATATATATATATATATATATATATATATATATATAAAACCAGAAAATTGAGTGCAATTAGACAGTTTTTTTTATGATAACTCCTGCTATTTCCATCCATTTCCGAACAAAAGTAAATTAAAGCATGTGTCACAAAGTTGCCCTTTTTGATTTAAGAACACCCTTAAATTACATTTTCAGAAATTATCAGCCGAAGACAACCATGTATCCAGTTCTTTGCGAGACTCTGTATATCATTTTATCTATATATTACAAACGTTTCTTAGTTTACTGAATGCATTTCAAAATAAAAATGCATATATTTTATTTAAAACCACCTTTAAGTAAATTACGCTCATATTCAATAACCTTGCCAAGATCTTTTGTGTAACCCTGTATATCTATATTGTGTAAATATCAGCATTCATACACCCCATTTAATATGCATTCATTTAATGAAACATAAAAGCACATATCATAATTAAAATGTATTTGACCCATGCATCAAATATTATCCATCATATACAGTAATTCGGATAGAATATATACTGTTAAAAATCTTTTCCGTGTCCCTGTTAATGCTATGCACTTCGTATAATGTATGAAATAACTCACATTAACCCACAGCAACATATATCAATTTGATTAGACATGAAATCGTTTACAATAATTAAAATGTGTCGAAAACTGTTCCTGCCTTTATTCTCACGCAATGGAATTCTTCTGTGTGACCCTGCAAATGAATAAAAAGTATCCTTTTCACTGCATACTTTACAAAATGCATATTTTAGTGCACTTTATTGATGCATATAAATTTGAATATGTTTCACAGGGTGTAACATCGTTAAAATTCAATTGAAACGATTTTTCCCCATAATGTCGAACCGTAAAGAAAATTTTTGACTATCCCTATAAATAAACTATTAGGGTAGAAACTTCATTATCAATAGGTATTCGTTCTAAAGTAAATGCTAATAAGTCCAAACATTTCATGGCTACTCGGATTTCCATGAAATTTACGAAAGTTAGAAAGCAGCCAGACGGACAGACAAACCAAAAGCAAAATAACTTTTCAACTTTGTTGGAAAGTGTTAAAAAATAGAGTCAAAAATATATTAATCAGTAGTTTTATTTACCGTCTTTTCCCCATAAAAAATTCCTTCCATTGATAATTATGAGTTTTGAATAAAAATTCTCATTTGTATGTAACGTATAACTTATTAATTAGTAATAGTAAAAAATATTTCTCATTCATTTTAAATATGACGGCACTATTTATCTAGTTCGATTAGCTACTGATATTCACGCCTCTTGTATTTTTAACCACTACTATAAAGTACCTGTTTTATTTCAATTATGGCGTCACATTTTTCCAAGTGAAATTGAAAATATTATTATTTTTCATTCTTTTTTACTTCTAATTATGTCGCCATTTTTTACAGAAAAATTCTTGTTAATGAAGCATATATACATGTTTAATATATAACAGAAAATACCCTCTTTATTTCAAATAGACGTCATATTTATTTTCTTTCCCTTTTTTATTTTATTTTTTTTTTATTTTTTGCAAGGAAATTGCTCAATTGAAAATTTAATGCCGCTGAGAAATTATCATTCGAGATTTCTATTTTATTGGCAACAAAAAAGGAAAATGGTTAAATTTTATCTAAAAAATGCCTATTGATTCTGTATGAAAAAAAAAAAAAAAGAAATTTTGAATTATTAAGGAAAATATTTGAATAAATCAATTAAAAACTAGTATATGTTCCTTTCCGGGCTTTAACTTATCTATATGCAAAGATTCAAAGACACTAATCCATCCGTTTTGAAGCATATTTCATTCCAATTTCCGGACACATTTTCACATTTATAATATATATATGTGAATACTGAGGTCAGAGACCTAGCGAAGCAGTAAGTATAGCACACAAGAACATTTGGCCGTAAGCAACAAGCCACGTGCCCAGAAATAATGCACAATCAGCAGACTCTCAGGGGATACGAATGACGTATTGAAACCACTAGTTACTGAGTACAACTCTGGAGCCTGGCAACAGCTAAAAGCATCAGAACCATCCCGAATGCGGTAATGAAAAGACAGTACGCCAAGCTCCCGCGGCAAAAATTGCCGAAGATGTCCCAAAACCCCTTTTACTTATCTATACATTGTAAATATCAACCCATAATCAAGAGATCATTAAATATTGTGTGTTTAAACCCCTAGCCTCCATTATTGATATATATAAGATTTATTCCTGTTTTAAGATTCATGCAAAGTAATCTGACGCAAAAATGACATAAAAAGTTTTATTCGTCTATCAAACACGAACTATTTAAGAGTATGTTTTCTAAAATACAAACTAGCTACATTCATCAGAAAACATTTTTTTATTTCATTCTTGTTCGCGAAAATATAAACTGGCAGGTACTTGAACTGTCTTTTCTGTTTTCTTCATAAACCCAGAAGATTTTTGAGAAAATGTTGTCAAACTTAACAATTTGAACTGAATTTCCGGAAGCGACAGCCCAGTAAAGAAAGAATGAAAAAACTATTGTTATGAGACAACAACCACATATCTTCAAAATTCAATTAATTTATCGAAAAAAAAAAAAAAAAAACCTGTTTGATAACAAGTCATTTCTAGAATCATTTTTGCAAGTATGAATTTTTTATGTTTAATAATTAAGGGTGTATTCGAAAAAACGTTTTTCCACCATCAACAGCTCGAAATTTTTCGATACAATTTCAGGCACATTTTTAAAAGTAGAAACATGAAATTTACTGAGGGGATTTTTGAAGAGACGTATAAGGTGCCGTGTGAAGTCTTTTTACACTCAATTCATTAGAATTTGATTTATAAACAATTACCTTCTCAGTATGACCCTTTTTTTCGTTTACAGATCTCCCGCTTCGGAAAAATCGGTTCAAAATGCCGTTTTTGATTGCTTTTTGTGCAATATTTTCTGCATTTATCAAAGAATCGACAAACATGGCACCTTGTGTATTTTTTAAATAAGACAATTTGCCAGTTTGATGCGTTTGAGAGCAAAAATGAATTCAAAAATAAATTGGAAAGTAAGGAGTTTGAATCGAAATACACCCTTAATCAGAAAATGTGTTACAAAGTTTTGCGCTGAACAGAAAATTCTCTTAATTAAATTTCTGAAAAAAAAAAAAAAAAAAAAAAAAAAGAAAGAAAAGAAAAGAAAAGAAAAGAAAATCCTGCTCAACAACGCAAAATATTTTTGACACGTCTGTAACCTTTAATTGCGTGATTTTTTACAGTCGAGTTTCTCTACAACGAAACTCCATACATCGAATTTCTCTATATAACGAATTTTTAGTACGAACGATCCCCTTTTTCCATGATTACATTAAAAACAGTCTCTATATAGCGAAATATCGATCTCCATATAACGAATTTTTTCATAAATTGGTCTTAATTTATTCAGTTTTAAAAAAGCTTCGAAATCATATAGAATCAATTTTCCACCACTTATTTTTGATTTATCGATCAGTGCTGAGGTTTTTTTTTTTTTTTTTTTACTTTTCTCCTTGTTCTTTAAATCCAAAGAATTCATGTTACCTCCCACACCCTTCTAAAAACAAAGTCAATTGGGTTGTTATACATATAACAGAGGAATCAACGAGAGGCACATAAAAAAAGCCTTAAAATGGAGGAAAATGTTAACTACAATTTTTTATTCCTTGCTAGAATTTAAGCCTTTTTTTTTTTTTGAGAGAGAGAGAGAGCATAATAATTTTAACATCAAAACAACAAAAAATTACAGTTATCTTTGTCTGAAATTAATGCAAGTCTTCCTCATTTGATTTTCATTAAGCTTTCAAATAAATGTCTGTTTTCATTTTTGAAACAAATAATTAAGAAATAAAATGTTAGTTTAATATTTACTTTTAAACATTTCAAATTCTTAATTAAAAAGATCAAAAATAATATTTGTTCAAAATTTACACATTAAATAAGATTTTTAACATCATTCCTTATACATCGAATTTCTCTATATAACGAATTTTTTACTGGAACGATGGATTTCGTTATATAGAGACTCGACTGTATTTAAGGCAATTTTTCTTTACTAAGCACTAGAAAAATAGTTCCATTCGACATGATGATGTCACTATTGAGTTACATAATAAAAATTGCCCTTAAAAGTATATAATTTTAAATTATATACTTAGTTTAAAGTATTTACACTGAGCAATATTACTCTATTTAACAATACAATACTATTTATAACGCTTAGTTTGCAGGATTGATAGCAACTGCCTTATAAAGATGTATATACTATAAAGAAATGTATATAAAATATATATTATAAAGATACATATATATATATATATATATTTACATAAAATATATATTATAAAGAAAAAAAACGCCTTAAGGGTGTATTTCGATTCAAACTGCTTATTTTCCGATTTATTTTTGAATTCACTTTTACTCTCAAGCGCATCAAACTCGCAGATTCTCTTATTTAGAAACTACTCAGGGTGCCGTGTCTGTCATTTTTTTTTTTTTTTTTTGATAAATGCAGAAAATATTACAAAAAAATGCAATAAAAGTGAGCCTTTTGATCCGATTTTTTCGAAGAGTGACATCTGGTAACGAAAAAAAGAGTCATACTGAGAAGGTAATTGTTTATAAATCAAATTCTAATGAATTGAGCGCAAAATGACATCACACGGCACCTTATACGTCCTTTAAAAAATCCCCTCAGCAAGTTTCATGTTTCTACTTTAAAAAATGCGTCTGAAATTGTATCGGAAAATTTCGAGCTGTTGAAGAGGAAAAGCGTTTTTTCGAATACACCTTTAGTATTTTCAATCACTGTAGTTATTATCTTTAAAGTAGTATTTGGAGTTGCTTTTCAGTTACAAAATCAAGAGTTACAGTTGAATAACAAAATTCAAACTTTACTCAAGAGAAAAAAACAAAGATTATTTACATTTTTTTTTTTTTAATCTATTGAAGATAAATTTATATCAAAATCAAGATGGCTGATTCTTTCTTTTCTTATGAATATGGAATGGAATGTAATATGGATAAAATATGGAATGTAAATGATATAGAATGGAATATAATATGGAATATAAATGACTAGACATTTTATTGACAATAACAAAAAAAATTAAACGAAGGTATTTTATTTTCCATTTTCGATCTTCCGCCAATTGCGATTTGAATAAATTGAAATGAAATATTTAGCCGTTAACTTGAAATTTTAAGAGCCTTGTTTTAAATTGTAGTGCTGCCATCTATATTTTACAAACATAACAAGAAAGTATATTTGTTCGAAACTTACAAGATGGCAGCATCAATCAATATATATTTAGAAAAACGAAGCATTCCACAACGTCAAATACTTTAAATTTTATTTATTTTTTTTATTATATATTAATGCATATTTATCGTATATATATTTATAATTATTTATTATATTTATCTCAAATAAAATATAAAATCACTCCGTTAAAAAAAATAAAATAGTACATAAAGTTATCAGTACTAAGTATTTTTAAGATAGAAAAATAAGGAAATAATTGCCAGATGGAAATCTTTAAATTTGTTGATTAAGTTGTGCGATTTAAGTACTTTAATTAGCTTATTTAGATTTAAAATAATTTCTGTAGCATAAATTTTACTTGTAATAAATGTATTAAGGGTGTATTCGAAAAAACGCTTTTCCACCTTCAAGAGCTCGAAATTTTCCGATACAATTTCAGACACATTTTTAAAGTAGAAACATGAAACTTCCTGAGGGGATTTTCGAAGAGACGTATAAGGTGCCATGTGAAGTCTTTTTACACTCAATTCATTAGAATTTGATTTATAAACAATTACCTTCTCAGTATGACCCTTTTTTTTTCGTTTACAGATCTCCCGCTTCGGAAAAATCGGTTCAAAATGCCGTTTTTGATTGCTTTTTGTGCAATATTTTCTGCATTTATCAAAGAATCGACAAACATGGCACCTTGTGTATTTTTTAAATAAGACAATTTACCAGTTTGATGCGTTTGAGAGCAAAAATGAATTTAAAAATAAATCGGAAAATAAGTAGTTTGAATCGAAATACATACTTAAATCAAAAAGGGCAACTTTGTGACACATGCTTTAATTTATTTTTGTTCCAAAATGCATGAAAATAGCATGTGTTGTTATACAGATACTGTCTAATTGCACTCAATTTTCTGTTTTTTTTTTTTTTTTTTTTTTTTTTAAACACAATCATCTTTTATAACAAGCCTTGAAAGTTGACATTTTTGAGCACATTTCCCGGCGAAAGCAGAAAAACCGGTCGAAAAGCAAGAGAATAACGGGTGATTACGTCATCGAAATAGCTTAGAACTGGACAGGTGATTTAATTATCACAAAATGGGAAATTAAGTGCAATTCGAAATTGCTTCCTTCGTCAGGCATTCCAATTTCGTATCTTTCTGTTAAAAAATGAATTTGTAAATGTATCAAAACGTTTTTCGCTTGTTGAGCGGAGTAGTTGAGAACACCCTTAAAAGGTTATTTTCTATCATATTTTAAAATTAATTTTTTATCCTTAAATGTATAAAATTGTCTGCTGTTCTTACTTAGGAACCGTGTAATCGAAATGCGCTCGCATTACTTTTTTCCTTCCCTTTTCAAAGACAAAAAATCTTTTTAAAAAGAGTATAAAAGTGGGCGTTTTGAACTAAATTTCAGACACAGCAGTGCGAAAAATGGGAGAACTTATTTTCACACGAAAAGAATTGTTTATAACTAGCTAAGTAATTTATTAGGATAAAATAGAAAACGCTTTAAAAGTTAAGTCCTCCAATTTTATGCCTTTTTGTTTAATAATGAGATAAAATTTTTGTGCGCTTGAGCAAGGGATTTCAGAAGCTCTTTAAATGCTTTTACTTTAAACCTAAATTACAATAAATAAAATATTTATGGATATGTAGTATCATATGCATACTACGCAAGGATGTGTATTATGTGCACATCCTTGCCATATATACAGTAAAACCTCCATAACGGACACTCCCTAATAGCGGACACCTCTATTTAACGGACAGTTTTCCAATCTCCACTCCCAAAACCTAAATTTTTGTATGTTTAACCTCTGAATAATGGATATTCCGAATAGCGGACACTTTATTCGGCGATAAAGGATGGAAAAGTATGTTTTAAAGAGATAAAAAAATGAAAAAAAAAGCAAAAAGGCCTCTGAATTTATCAGGACAACGTGTCACAAATTTTGTGATCACAGATAAATGTAGATAAAGAGCTGGGGAAAATCTCCCCTTCCCCCCACGTTCAGTGCTAAATTCAGGGTGTTGCCCGAGAGGAATATCTCCCAGAGCATTAAAATGTCACCAAAGAATATTTTGAGATTTTATACTTTTAAAGGTCAAAAAGTGCAATCATTCCCTTCCTGCCCGGAACTTTACAATGTCCAGTAACGTCACATAGAAAAATAAATTACATGTAATCGCAAGCAAAAGTAAACTTTTGTAACCGATCATTTCACGAGAATATAATAAACAGTGGATAAAAGTGTGCACAAATTTATTTCAATTTTATTGATTAAAAAGATATTTTAAATTTCTGATTTATTATATAATAGAGGTTTTAGGACATATAAAAATAAATTAATGAAACATAAAGCATTTCTTAGCACTTTTTGAATCTCTGAGGTTTTCCCAATAGCGGACACCTCCGAATAGCGGACAATTTCTGCGTTCTCGAGGTGTCCGTTATTTAAAGGTTTTACTGTATTATAATCTTTCAGGAATCTATGGTGCTGCCATCTGCATCCAATTTTAGAAGTAAATCTCAAAATAAACTTATTCATTCAGTCAAAAGATGGCAGCACCATGACATATAGTCTTAAAATAACATTTCTTGGGCCCTTTTTTTTTTTTTTTTTTTTTTTTTTTTTGTGTGTGTGTGTGTGTGTGTGTGCATTTATATTATTTTATATTTTTTAATGCGTTATTTATTATACATATATAATGACTGTGTTTTATGTTTCGTTATTACGTTATTAGATGGTTAATAGTTTTTATTATTATTATAATTATTTCTGCTGCTACTACCATTATTTATTAAAAAAAAAAAAAAAAAAAAAAAAAAATTCCTTCTTACCTATTTCGGCAATAATTTTTTATTTTCTATACACTGCTTTTTGAGCTACTTACCGCACAATTTTAGTATTGTGTTCATAATATTGTATATCTTTTTTAAAGAGAATTTTTTAAAAATATTTGCTTATAATGGAGATGCAATCAAAAGATATTAAAAAAAAATGTAAATGGCGTTACAAAGAAACATTAAATTTAATTAATAAGTATACTTAGGTATTAACGCCACCGCAGGAGAAGATGCTGTAATGCGCCTATTAAGAAGAATTCGGTTGTTCGCAAAAAATGAGCAAAAAAAAAAAAAAAAAGTTTGAAATTGCACGTGAAGCGTAGCAAATGAAGTGCGTTTGTACAATAACGAAGTTTTAAAAATATCACTCTCATATATCAATCTTATAAAATTGTAAATAGTTATTTACAATTAAAATACGCACCAAACAATGTTCTCCCTATGCCATTATGTAACGGAATACTTTTGTGTGGCCTTGTAAATCAATAACAAATGTTCTTTGCACCACACATTATGCAAAATATATATTATAATATGTACTTTATAGATGTATATCAATTTTATTATGTTCGAATGACTGTAACACCATTAAAATGCATTTGAAACATTTTTCCCTATTGACCGTAATGTAACGGAATAATTTGATTGTCCCTGTAATTGAACTATCCATCCGATTTTCATAAAATTTGAAATGACTCGACGAAATTATGTAATAATTATGTATTTTAAATTTCAAACGATTCGTTTGGGTAGTTTTTGTGTTGTTATATGCGGACGGACGGACAGACGGACTGAATGACAACTATAGGTGCTACGTACTTACATAATTACGAACGCACCTAAAAAGGACTAAAAAATGGAGTTAAAAAAAAAGCGAACAACAAGGCAACAAGGAATCCAAAAGATATCTGTGTGAGTGTGCGAACAACAAGATTGCTCTTTATTGGCGCATTAGCACAACTTCTGCTGCGGTGGCGTTAATACGTAAGTACCCTAATAAGTAAATAAAGATTTGAAGTAAACTATTATAAACAGTATCTATTGAGGTAAAAAAAAAATATATATATATATGTACATAATAAAACGTGAATATATCAGTTTGAGTCAATAACACATATTTTTAATGTTACGTGATGTAATCTTACCATATGATACAATCGGTTTCTTTCAAATACTACTTCATTCTTGTCGAAGTCTTTCCAGTATCTTTCATTTTCGTTGCGCAAAAACTCGGAATTTTGGAATACAATCATTGAAATAATTTTTAGAATAAAATTTTGAATAAAATTTATAGGTACAGTAGAGGACCTATTATCCAAAATCATCTGAACCGAGATCTTTCCCAGATTCGGACCCCCGCCTCCCGAAATCCGGAATTTTCAATAAATAAATAAATAAATAAATAAATAAAAATAAAAACAACAAAATAATAAAAACAATCCCACGTAGAATATGAATAAAACTTACGTTTCAAATGCTTTTAAATTACGCAAACAAAAATTATTCAATAAAAAAAATAATGTATCAAATGGGTAGCTAATATTCTATTTACAACCTCTATCCCCCCCCTTTTTTTTAGGTGCTTTCGTAATTATGCGAATAAGTAGCACCTATAGTTGTCGTTCAATCCGTCCGTCTGTCTGTCTGCATATAACAACGCAAAAACTACCCAACCGAATCGTTTGAAATTTAAAATATATAATTATTATATACGTTTGTCGAGTCATTTCAAATTTTATGAAAATCGAATGCATAGATCAATTACAGGGACAATCAAAAGCATTCCGTTACATTACGGCTAATGGATGAAAAAGTTTCAAATGCATTTTAATAGTGTTAAACTCTTTCGAATATAATAGAATTGACATGAACCTATAAAGTATATATAGTATACTAAAATATACATTCTGTACAATCTGTGGTGCAAAGAATATTTATTATTAAATTACAGGTCCAGACAAAAGTATTCTACTACATAACGCTCTACGGGAAAACATTGTTTGGTGCGTGTGTTAATTATATTAAACTATTTCCCATTTTATGAATAAGATATACTTTACTGAGTTTTATTGCAAGTTTCTTCCTGTACATTTACAGGAACACAAAGAAGATTTCGACCACTATACTGTATCCGAAGTACTATCTACTATACACTGAAAAAAAAAAAAAAAAAAAAAAAAAAAAAGGTCGATCTACTAAAAAAACTTTAGTGATCCTTGTAATTACTAAAAAATTTTTAGTAATCTTAGTCGGTTACTAGAAAATCTGTAAGAATCACTAGAAAAAACTTAGCAACGAATAGAGTTAATAGTTTTATATTTTTAATAGCTCTTACTAAAACTCAGTTGGTGTGACCTTGATAGCATAGTGGTTATAGTGACGGATTTCAGGCTAAAAGGTCCCGGGTTCGAAACTTGCCACCGCCAAATACACCCCGAATGTCTGTAGTGTCTCGTTAATAAAGGAATAATGAAAATCCGGTCGGAGCTGTAAGGAATGTTTAGTGCTGCCATCTATTGCCGTTTTGCCGAAAATCTTCCACTTCAGAAGTTTGGATGCAGCTCGAAGGAAGCGCCTCCGCTTCGGTTGCACGTAATGGTTATTAAAAGTAATTTTGGAGCTATTACTAAAATTTGCTTTGTGGCTCATACTAAAAAATTTTTAAGTTAGTTATACAAAAAATTCTTTTGTTCAGTTTACAAAAGAAATGCTTGTTTCACTTGCAAAAAAAAAAGTTTGTAATGGTTACTAAAAAATTCTGTGGAATACAAATTTACTAAGAAATTTTTAGTAACCTCTTGAATTTTTTTTTACAGTGTAGCAGCAAGATCTGAATATATTTTAAACTTCGTTATCGTATGAACGCACCTCATTTGCTACACTTCACGTTCAATTTCCAACTTGTTTCTTTACATATACATAGATTACATACAAAGTTTTGATAGATCACTTTTTATAAATTTTATTTCATAAATATTTTCGCTTGATGACCATGTAAGAAAACTTTTTCAAAGATGATTATTAGACACAAGAAAATAAACAGGACTCTCGTATTAAGCAATATAATGCTATAGCCATAATATTTTTTTCAAATTTGAGGGCAAAATATCTGACAATTTTTTTTTAAAACGAATCGTAATACAAATTAATTTTAAAGTAAAATTTGACAAAAAGACGATTTTTTGGTACTACTCTGCTATCTCGTCGACCGATTTCGCCAAATTATGCAAATCGCTAAACTAATAGCCAAATTATACACATTGATGTAATTTTTATTTTAATAATAAAAAACAAATAATTAGTAAAATATTAATAAAAATAGAAATAAAAAGTCGAAATAAAAATCACTTAATGACGTTTTAAACACTGAATCGTATTTAATGTCATTGAATGTGACATTCACGATCATTCATTATTGGCATTTATTCTTATAATTTGGCGATAGTATTTTGGTCGACGTTATAACCGAGTAGCGATTCGAAATTAATTTCCGAGTTTTGAATTAATTCAAAAAATAAAATAAAAATCCACAAATAATCCGAAAAAAAAAGAACAGGCACACACACATTTACGCATACATTATTTATTAAAATAATTCATCTCGAATTTTTTTAAAGCTTATGATCATATGATGGTTAATTAATTTCTTTTGGGGTTCTCATTGGTGTATTAATAATAATAATAATAATAAAACGCAATA
The DNA here is from genome assembly GCA_964019185.1 of Maratus speculifer. Lineage (NCBI taxonomy): Eukaryota > Metazoa > Arthropoda > Arachnida > Araneae > Salticidae > Maratus > Maratus speculifer. The sequence continues at coordinate 240,266,445 of OZ025290.1, read as the reverse complement.
GAATATTTATATACAGATAACACTTTTGGTTTTGATTGTTGCAAATCTCAAATTTTGATTTATACCGGCATTAATTACTATGTAAGAATACTCCAGTGACTATAAATCAAAATAAAAGCTCACTTTTTCTTTGTTTACTTTCAAACAATGAGTTTAGTATGTTCACCTGCTCTGCTATGGTAACGCCCTTTCAGAGTTTTAATATTAGAAAATATAAAAAGATCAAAACACGTTTTTTTTTCTTTTTAAACAGATTTATTGAAAAGCTAAATCAACTCAAAATCTCTTTCATAAACACCAATCATTCTTTCTCTGTTCCCAGTTAACCATTAAACATCATTTTATACCCATTATAACAGCGTGAAAATACATCACATCAAAGTATCCATTTTGTTTCAACTATTTTATCGAATTTTCATAAAAGAATTATTGAATTTAAAAATTCCTATATTTACAACATTGAAACTTTTCACTGTATATATTGAATGAAAATACGTAAATAAATAAATAACAAACACCATACACGTAGACATTATTTTTTTTTTAATAATCTATCTTGAATTTTTTAAAGGCTTTTAATTATATGATGGTTACAACAGATGTAATTTTTTGGGTGAAAACAGTTCGGGCCAGGATTCGAACCAGGGATGTATTGGCTGAAGCCGCCAATGCTCTTCCAACTGAGCCATACCGGACAAGTACACTTGAAGACTATTTCAACCAATTAACCTCAACGATCACTTAATCTGGTCTGATACTCTGTAGATGATCAACAGAATAAATCGAAGGTCAGTATATGGAACTGCAGAAAATCGCTGCATACGAAATTACATTAGATTAATTTTAAACACGATTATTCAATCGATTAATTAATTAAAACAGATGCAATTTTTTCCCATTTTTTGGGTGAAAAAAATCCTGGGGTGAATCCTGGCCCGGACTTTTTTCACCCAAAAAATGAAAAAAAAAAAATTACATCTGTTGTAATTAATTTACCGATTGAATAATCGTGTTTAAAATTAATCTAATATATGATGGTTAGTTAGATTCTTTTGACGTGAATTCTGTGGTCATGGTAACGCTTTTGCAGAGTTTTAATATTAATAAGTATATAAAAACAAGCATTTTTTTCTTTTTTTTTTTTAACATATTTATTGAAAAGCTAAATCAGCTCAAAACCTCTTTCATAAAGGCCAATCATTATTTTTCTCTTCCCCTAATAATCATTATACATCATTTTATACCCATTAAATGAGTCTGAAAATACATCACATCAAAGAATCCATTTTGTTTCAAATATTTTATTAAATTTCCACAAAAGAATTATTGAATTTAAAAACTATATGCACTATATTGAAAATTTTCGTTATATAAAACGAAAAATAAAATAAAAATCAATAAATAAAAAAATCTGAAAAAAAAAAAAGAATTATTCACTTAGACATTATTTATTAATATAATCTATCTCGATTTTTTAAAGATTGATTAATCATATGATGGTTAGTTAGTTTCTTTTGGGGGTTTCCAGTGGTGTATTAGTAATAATAATAACAATAATAAAAAAAGGCAATATGATTTGTATATATAGGTAATACTTTTGGTTTTAATTGTTTGAAATCTGAAAATTTTATTTATACAAGCCTTAATTACTAACAATGTTCTAAGAGACCATATATCAAAATAAAAGCTCACTTTTTCTTTATTTCCTATCAAACACAGAGCTCAGTATCTTTACTTGCCCCTCCATAGTAATTGCCTTTCTGTGTTTTAATAGTAGTAAGTATGAAAAGATCAAAACACTTTCTTTTAACAGATTTATTGAAAAACTAAATCAACTCAAGATCTCTTTCATAAAGGTCAATCATTATTTTTCTCTTCCCCTATAATAATCATTATACATTATTTTATACCCATTAAATCAGTCTGAAAATACATCACATCAACGAATCCATTTTGTTTCAAATATTTTATTAAATACCCACAAGAGAATTATTGAATTTAAAAATTATATTTACTATTTTGAAAATTTTCATCATATCAACCCTTTAGGGTCTGGCGTACTTCTAATAGTGCATCATCTTTAAACTAATATATTTTTTCAGTATTTAGTAATTGTTTTAAAAGACCCTTATATTCCTTTTAAAGACTTCTGGTGAAAGTGTGCATTTAATTTTTTCGCTAAAAGATGGTCATACAAGTCCAAAAACACTCATTTAAAGTGGATGAAACTTCGCAGGTACGTCGAACAGGTAGTTCTTTTGAATTTGCTCTCATTATTGATATAATGAATAATTAGAATTATTATTTGAAATTATTTTCGTAAAGTAAGTTATTGAAGCTAATGTTTGATTTAATTTTTGTAATCAAAATCATTCAAAAGTTGGGATTTATTAATCTTTGAGTATGTGTTACTATTAGTAGTATACAGTGGCCTTTAAAGGAATTATATCACTACAAGGCACATTGTATTTATTAATTTTCAGAAATGAAATTTGTAGTAACTTAGTTTAATATTTTTTGTTTTATAGCAATATTTCCCATTATTTTTGTCATATAATATTGTTATGTAATGTCATTAATCTGTAATTTGTAAAAAAAAAAAAAAAAAAAACTATATCTATTAGATTTTATTATATTAATTGCTGTAGCGCTGATTTTTAGAAACCGAACTACAAACCTCTTAAAACGTGATCGACCAGTAATTCGCCAACAATTGACCATTACATCTAAAAAAAAAAGTTGAAACCACCACTTCGCTTAATTGAGGATGTAAGATATGTTAATTCTGGCCATAAGACAGAGAGAAGCAAGGTGCAGCAAAGGTGCAAATCAGGAGGATGTAACTTTAGAACAACTTGCAACAAATGCAACGTCTACTTATACTTCCATCGTGACAGGAATTTCTTCAAAACTTTTCATACCAAATGAGAGAAGTCAGCAGAATATACCAACAAATAACAATTTTATTTTTATTTTTTAGAAATTTTAAATTTTTACACGTTTTTTCCTGTTTAGAAATGTAAATTGGGTGTCAACTATTGCGAATTATATAATGCTAATTGTATATTTTTAAATATATCTTTTAGATTTTTTATATATCTTTCAAAATTTCGATTTGAAATTATACTAAGTTTATCTTTTTGAGTGTATTGTAATAATAATAGAATACCCGTAAATGACAACTTGTTCCCCGAAAGACCACTGTACTATTAATAGTACATAATGTAATTCCTTAAATAATTATAATATTTTAATAAAACTTAATTTTTGCCTTTCAGAGCAATACTTTTTCATGTTTAAAATATTTTAAAAAAAGACCCGAAAGGGTTAAACGAAAAATAATATAAAAATCAATAAATAAAAAATCTGAAAAAAAAAAAAACCATTCACTTAGACAATATTTATTAATATAATCCATCCCGAATTGTTTCAAATCTAAAATTTTGATTTATACAAGCCTTAATTACTGTGAAAGAATGCTCTAGGGACCATAAATCAAAATAAAAGCTTGCAGTTTCTTTGTTTCCTGTCAAACACAGAGTTTAGTATCTTTACCTGCTCTGCCATGGTAGCGGCCTTTCAGAGTTTTAATATTCGAAAATATGAAAATATCAAAACACTTTCTTTTAACAGATTTATTGAAAAGCTAAATCACTCAAGATCTCTTTCATAAAGGCCAATCATTCTTTCTGTGATTTTGATTTATACCAGCATTAATTATTATGTAAGAATACTCCAGGGACGAAATAAACACTTACTTTTTCTTGTTTATTTATTGAACAACATACATCTGATTTGTGTGTTCGACATAAATTCTGCTTATAAATCATCTTCAATATTGCAGGGACGAGATAGCACAAGGACATTTTACAACACAAGAGATAAACTCGGGAGCTCCACACAAAGAGTGCATGCAATGGAGCCAATGGGATTCGAACCCCCAACCTTCTACGCTCGAAGGCGATTAGCGGCTGGGTGCTTTGGCCACTCGGCCACGGAGGCCCCTACTTTTTTTTCTTTACCTTTCAAACAAAGAATTTATTATATTTACTTTGCCATGATAACGCCCTTTCAGAGTTTTAATATATTAGAAAATATGAAAAGATCAAAACACTTTTTTAACAGATTTATTGAAAAGCTAAATCAGCTCAAAACCTTTTTTATAAAGACCAATCTCTCTTTCTCTCTTCCCCATTAACTATTAAACATCATTTTATATCCATTAGAACAGTGTGAAAATGCATCACATCAAAGAATCCATTTTGTTTCAAATATTTTATCGAATACCAATAAGTGAATTATTGAATTTAAGAATTGCTTTTTTCACAGTATTGAAACTTTTCATTGTGAATATTGAATGAAAATAAGTAAATAAATAAATATAAACACCATACAAGTAAACATTTTTTTTTTTTTTTTTTTTTTTAATGTAGCTCGAATTTTTTGAAGGCTTTTAATTATATGATGGTAAATTAGTTTCTTTTGGCTTGAATTCTCTGGCCATCGTAACGCTTTTGCAGCGTTTTAATATTAATAAGTATAAAAAGACCAAATTTTATTTATTTATTTATTTATTTTACAGATTTATTAAAAAGCTAAATCAACTCAAAACCTCTTTCATAAAGGCCAATCTCTCTTTCTCTCTTTCCCATTAACCATTAAACATCATTTTATACCCATTAGAACAGTGTGAAAATACATCAAAGAATCCATTTTGTACCATATATTATATTAAATTCCCACAAGAAAATTAATGAACTTAAAAATTATATTCAATATTAAAAATTTTCATTATATTAAACGAAAAATAAAATAAAAACCAATAAATAAAAAATCTGAAAAAAAATCACTTAGACATTATTTATTAATATGATTTATCGAATTTTTTACGGCTTATTAATCATATGTTTGTTAGTTAGTTTCTTTTAAGGGTTTCCAGTGGTGTATTAGTTAAAGAGAGAGAGAGAAAGGCAATAGGATTTGTATATATAGATAATATTTTTGGTTTTGATTGTTTCAAATCTGAAATTTTCATTTATACCAGCATTAATTATTATGTAAGAATAATCTAGGGACCATAAATCGAATTAAAAGCTTACTTTTTCTTTTCTTTCTCTTTTAAACAAACCTTTTAGTATCTTTAACTGCTCTGCCGTGATAACGCCTTTTCAGAGTTTTAATATTAGTAATTATGAAAATATCAAAACATTTTCTTTTAACAGATTTGTTGAAAAGTTAAATCAACACAAGATCTCTTTCATAAAGACCAATCATTCTTTCTATGATTTTGATTAAAACCAACATTAACCATAAATCGAATTAAAAGCTTACTTTTTCTTTTCTTTCTCTTTTAAACAAACATTTTAGTATCTTTAACTGCTCTGCCGTGGTAACGCCTTTTGAGAGTTTTAATATTAGTAAGCATGAAAATATCAAAACTCTTTCTTTTAACAGATTTATTGAAAAGCTAAATCAACACGAGATCTCTTTCATAGAGACCAATCATTCTTTCTATGATTTTGATTTATATCACCATTAATTATTATGTAAGTATACTCTAGGCATCATAAATCGAAATAAAAGCTTACTTTCACTTTTCTTTCCCTTTCAAATAAAGAGTTTAGTATCTTTTTCAACTCTGCCATGGTAACGCCCTTTCAGAGATTTAATATTACAAAATATGAAAAGATCAAACACATTCTTTTAACAAATTTATTAAAAAACTAAATCAGCTCAAAACTTCTTTCATAAAGACCAATCTTTCTTTCTCTCTTCCCTGTTAACCATTAACACATCATATTACAGTAAAACCTCTAAATAACGGACACCTTGGGAGCGCAGCAATTGTCCGCTATTCGGAGGTGTCCGCTATTGGGAAAACCTCAGAGATAGAATAATTGCTAATAAACGCTTAATGTTTCTTTAGTCGATTTTAATATGTCCTAAAACCTCTATTATATGATTAACCAGAAATTAAAATATATTTTAAAGCAATTAGGCCAGTCAAATTGTCGTAAATAGATGCAAAAATTCTGCTAGAAGATTTTATGTTTTTAAACTGTTTATAGGGATGCTAGTAACAAGAATTAATGGTTTTCCAACAAAATGTCTCGAGGCTAAATTTTGTGGAGCCAAAAAACCACAAAATTTTCGGACTTTTTTCAGTTTTTTGCCAATAACTCAAACATTATAAAATTTTTGCGTAAAATGCTCAGTTACAAAAAGAAAGAGCATTAAATTTTCTACAAATTTCATAATAAAACTGTTTTTCTAAAGCCATTATTAAGCGCGCTACAGCATTATGAAAGCGACTCTTTTTTTTCTAACTTTACGGAAAAATTGCAAAAACGAAAATTTGACACAATTTTAAATTATTTTATCCTCTTTAATGTAACTTATTTAAATTATAGGTATTTGTATGATACAAATCGTGATGAATTACAACGGTAACATTGTAAAAAATTAAGAAAATTGTAACTTTTTTTGTATTTAGAGCTTTAGTGTAGAACATTAATATTAGGTATTTAACTGATTGTAAGTAAAAAATACTTACGGTGACATTTTTACATCCCTTCCTTCTGGATAAATAATGTCGTTAACATTTTCGTAGTTGATTCCATTACATATTTTACAAATTGTTGAGCATTTTAGTCTTAATTTATCAAAAGAACATGCTTTGTCACATTTCATTACAGCTACATGACACAGCATGGAGCAAGGATTCAGGTGCCGGGTCTTGGCACATTTGAACTCGCTGAAAGAGATCGTCCGACCTGTGAGCCCACCCCCATTCTTCAGGAGGAATGTTGTTTCCTAGCCTAGCTTATAACTGATGATAACATCGGAGAAAATAATGCTGCGCAGCCTTTTGTGTTGGTGGTATGGTCTTGCAAGATGAACTTTGCTTTTTGTGGCAGGTTTAGCAAATAGCTGAAAACTTAAGGATTTCAATTTCTGTGTAGTATCTATGCATCCACTGTATAGTGCAGCATGGAATTTTTCTCCAACCTTGATGATTTCTTGCCGGGTAGAACCTAATTTATTGAACACACAGGCTATTTCTTCAAGCTGATCATGTTTTTTCAAAGTGTTACAAAACTTTGACTTTCTTTGCCCAAAAAGAGTGGATGCTGTAACGCATCCGCTGATTGCATGAATGAAAAGAACATTGTTGTAATTGTATTTGAACGACATGGTTGAAAACCATTTGGTTTCGATGTTACCTCTTCCTGGCTTTTGGAAAAATAGATTTTTGTGTTGATAGCTTAAGTCGTCATGATCACGAGAAGGTCAATATCTTCTCCGACAATTACGACGCTTTCAAAAGATACGGCTCTTGAAATGGCTGAGATAACTATCATGACATCAGCTTCTTGTTTTGCCTGCTCAACTTGAATTCTGTTATTTTGAAATTCTTATTTTGAAATTTTTAATTTGTTTTAAGAAATAAAATGAAGAATCTCTTGTTTATGTCATTGGCTTCGTCAATGGATGGTGCGAGTCGACGCTCTCTTTACTCTCCAATTGTTATAGATTGATCTAGTTTTATACAACAAAAACAATGATACCATGCATCTGCAAGTTAGGTTCACATCTGCTAATCAGGTTGATGCTGAATACGTTCAATTACTTTCTGGGACCATTCATCCCCACGTTTTTCTGCAGCTTTCAAAATTGTAATTTTCGCTTCTAACTTCATTACTTTGTGAATCAAGTTTCTCTTTGCTTAGGGCTTTTTTAGTGTTTTTCGTTGAAGTCACCGGGATTACCTTTTTCACATAAGAAGCAATTATCTTGAAACTTTAAAGAAGTGTTCGATCTGAGGGAAAAACCATAGTCTGTGTAGAATCTTCACTCCGACGAACATATGCTGCTACTATTCTCTCATTCACATATGTTTTTCGGCAATCATCCTGTATTCTAACTTCCTTTCTACTTTCCAAAAAACTGATGAATATTACTTTTGATGAATATTACTTTGGCACTGAATGCTATGTTCAAAAAGCTTGGCAAGTCCTTTCTGGCTCACAACGCGAGTATTACTATTTGAAGTCGTTTGGCGAATGGAACACAATTTTCGATCGAGCTCACTCATTTTTCATTACTGCACAAAAAGAGATACAATAAACTGAATAGCAGCATATTAGAAGAGTATGTCTTTATAAAAGAGCACTTGCATCTAAATCATTACGGCTCGGGAAAGTCACGTGGCCGCAATCTTCCATCTACATTCCATTTGTTTATCCCTGGCCCTCCCTTTCTTTGTAATTGTTTTTCTTATAGGGTTTCTAGAATTTGTGCTTCTTCTGCCTTTTTTTCTTAAAACTTTCATTTCTCATCCATCAATATGTGTATTTAATTTTCATTGTTAGTGATGAAAAAAAGTTTTTTTGGATGGGTGGCGAAAAATAGGTCACTTTTTATAAAGTTTAAAAAAAGGGGCATTTTCACAAAACCATAGCGCGCTTAGTAATGGGTTTAGAAAAACGTTTTTATAACAAAATGTATAGAGAATTTAATGCTCTTTCTTTTTGTAATTGAGTATTTTACGCAAAAAATTTATAATTTTTGAGTTATTGGCAAAAAATTGAAAAAAGTCCGAAAATTTTGTGGTTTTTTGGCTCTACAAAATTTAGCCTCCAGATATTTTTTTCGAAAACCACTAATTCTTGTTACTAGCATCCTAATAAACATTTTAAAAACATAAAATCTTCTAGCAGAATTTTTGCATCTATCGGCTCTTTTTTCTGACAATTTGACTGGCCTAAATAAAACTGAAAAAAATTGTGCATGCCTTTATCCTTTGTTTATTACAAAAATTGTTTTTACAAAAGTTTGCTTCTACTTGAGATTACATGTAATTTGTTTTACAATGTGAAGTTTTAACTCTGAGAGTAGTTTTAATCCTTTTAAATCATCATTTTCTTAAAAAAAAAAAAAAAAAAAAAAAATTGTATAATTGTTTATTGTATTTTTCTGCTTCTTGAAAGCATACAATCTCAAATAATCCGAGGGAGGAGGGGGAGGGGGGGGTTTATGATCACAGATAGATGTAGGGGGAGAGGTGGTTTTCTCCATTTCATCCCCATATTTAACTGTGATCACAAAATTTTTTACACATGTCCTTGATAAATTTAGAGGATTTTTATTTATTTTTTTCTCGTTAAAAAATAATTTTTTATTCTTTTTTGCCAAAATTACTGTCCGCTATTCGGAATGTCCGTTATTCAGAGGTTAAACATACAAAAATTTAAGTTTTGGGAGTGGGGATTTGAAAACTGTCCGTTAAATAGAGGTGTCCGCTATTCGGGGGTGTCCGTTATGGAGCTTTTACTGTATACCCATTAGAACAGTGTGAAATTTAATCATATCAAAGAATCCATTTTGTTTCAAGAGATTTATTGAATTGTACTGTATTCACTATATTGAAACTTTTCGTTATATTAAACGAAAGATAAAATAAAAGTTAATAAATAAAAAATCCGAAAAAACCATTCAATTAGACGTTATTTATTAAAATAAACCATCCCGAATTTTCAAAGGCTTACAATCATATGATGGTTAGTTAGTTTCTTTTAGAGGTTTCACAATGGTGTAGTAATAATAATAATAATAACAATAAACGCAATAGGCAGAAGGTATACACTAGAGAGCATACATGTTATAGATAAGGATACCGAAAAATATAAAACATGTACTAAAGACATAAGTTTAAAAATGGCAAAATTTTTGTAAAATGAAATCATGAAAAACAATAGTCGCAATTCTTTTCAAAATGATACATATTTTAAAATGCTATCAGACTATCTAATCTAAAACTTAATTAATAAAAATCGAAGTTACTTAAAAACTCACTCGAAATTTGGCCACTCGAACCCTTCGGTTGCAATGGATAAATGTACGTGTAATTATGACCAGAGGGTAATTATGACCATCCCTATAATGGAGAAAATTGTGCATGGAAAAATTTTATTTCACGCTTAAGGGTGTATTCGAAAAAACACCTTTCCATCTTCAACAGCTCGAAATTTTCCGATACAATTTCAAACACATTTTTTAAAGTAGAAACATGAAACTTGGTATGGGGATTTTTGAAGAGAAGTACAAGGTGCCGTGTAATGTATTTTTACGCTCAATTAATTAGAATTTGATTTATAAACAATTACCTTCTCAGTATGACCCTTTTTTCGTTCCCGGATTTCCCGCTTCGGAAAAATCTGTTCAAAATGCCGTTTTTGATTGCTTTTTTTGCAATATTTTCTGCATTTATCAAAGAATTGACAATCAGGGCACCTTGTGTACTCTCTAAATAAGACAATTTGCCAGTTTGATGCATTTGAGAGCAAAAATGAATTTAAAAATAAATCTGAAAATAAGCAGTTTGAACCGAAATACACCCTTAAATATTAACATCGTAATGTGTTTTTCATTCTAGATATCCTTTATCACTAGTCTAAAGCATCTTTGAGATCCAAATACAATTTGAAGAAAGTCTATTTAAATGTTTAATAAACGCATTTGTCAATTTGGAATGCTAATGGTCTTAATTACCCCCCGTAGTGTTCTTAACACCCCAAACTTTTGTGATTATGAGTTTTTGATGGTATAATTATAACCATCCTTTTAATTTGAAAAGAAAAGGACTAAGAGAATTAAAACTTTTAAGAAATGTTTTTAAAGGACCAAAGTTAATTCCTATGTACTAAAACACCATTTTTCAAAAAAAAAAAAAAAAAGGTTGAAAATCTAAAAAGTGGTCATATTTACCCCTTCTGACCCTACTTTGGCTACCGTTCTTCGAATCATGGTCCAACTCATCTGTGTTCGGATGCAGAAATTGACATAAATAATGCAATACAAAGACTGGTCAATTTTAATGTTACAAATGGGATTTTTTTTTTTTTTTTTTTTTTTTTTTTTTTTTTTTTTTTTTGTCTTAGTTGCTGTTTAAAAAAAATTCTTTTTTACTAATTATCCTTTATAGGATGGGAAACCATACGAAAATTTAATTTTAAAGTAAAATGTTATTTTAAATTTTTAGTGATAAAAACTTAAAATAACATTTTACTTCATTTAAAATATTTTTGTAACTGGAACTATGTCTATGGCTAACAGTTTAGAAATTAACCAATACCGTTGAGAGTGGATACTTATGCATAATAGAATTATATTATAACACAAAAAATATATACGAAATTACTTACAGTGTCATAAACCTCATTTTATCCGAAAAAATGTTGGTTTTTTGGTAATTTCGTTTATTGGACGTTTCACTTTTCTTATTTTTTAATTAATTGTTTCGTTGATTCTAAAGACATTTCTAACATTTAAAAAGGTTGTTTATCATATTATATCAAAGAAAAAAAATTTTTTTGTTTGCCAGTACATTTTCCGCATTTTTTATGAAAATTTTTCCTCTAAATAATTGATTTCGTGAAAATGTCAGAAAGTAGCGAATATAAATTAAAGAATATCTTTCACAGAGAACAGTAGTATAAGTACAGTAGTATATAACAATTCGTATGTCATTTTTGCCAAAGTTTTGGTAGTTTTTATATTTTTTTCACTCTAAAAGAAATTTATGTATTTTGAAATACAATTTCCGGATTTTTTTTCTTTAATGTATGCAAGAATATAAATAAATTCTACAGCTTTAGAAAAAAATGAAAATCTTCAGAATCCGTTAAGGATAAAGTCATATCCACTATCGAAATACTTTTTCGTTTATTTACGAAATGATTTTCATTGGGGAAAAAAACCTTAAAAATGCAGAAATTCTTTTGGTAATCAGCGGATTAATGTTACTTTTCCCCTCCATTTTTATTAATTGCAATATAATTATATTAAGGTTAATAAAAATATTATAAAATTGAAATTGATCTTAAGTAAACAAAGCATATAATTACCAAAATATTGTTGTGTGCAGATGTATTGTACTATATATAACATAACACATGCACAAATGTATAATGATTTTTACCTTAATAAAGCAGAAGGTCATAAAATTGAAATTAATCTCAAATAAACAAAACGCAATTACCAAAACATTGTTATGTGCAGCTCTATATATAATATATCACATGCACAAATGTATAATAATTTTTACCTTAATAAAACAGAAGTATGCATCATACTTAAGTATTATAGTTGTAATCATTTAAACCGGCAGAAAAAAATCCTTAAAAATGCAAAAATTGAATTGGTAATCAACGAATTATTACTAATTATTTTTTCCTTTTTATTAGTTGTAATATAAATTATAAAGAAAGGTTTTAAAAGGTTATATAAAAGGTTAATAAAGAAAATATAACAAAATTTACTTTAATCGTAAATAAGCAAAACATAATTACCAAAGTATTGTTGAGTGCAGGTATTATGCGTATATATATCACATATAAAAAGGGAAAACAATTTTTACCTTAATAAAGCATAGAAATATGCATGGCTCAGTATTCTAGGCGTTTGTAAATAAAGTTTTGAATCTGCGAGTTAGTTTAATTAAAAACAAGAGCAAGAGCATGTTTAGCAGACCATGCTTTGAAGATGGCCGAGTGGTTAAACTACTCTAAATTACATCAAATTTTGCATAAACAGGTTAAAGCATATATGAGAGTTCTAAAGTGGTATTCGAGAATTAATGGGGATTCGCAAGATAACAGGCATATTAAAATATGTATTTAAATTTAACTCCAAGTTACAAGTTTTGATATATGTGTCTAATAATTAGATCCTATTTATTACTTTTTATTTGAGTTTATTAAATATTATCGCAGTTTAGTAACTTTTGCAATGATAATATTTCATGAATAATAGATGAAAAATTATAAGTGGTTACAATTACGGCAAGTAAAAGAAGATTTATTTAACTTTCTAACTCAATTTGTTTTGTTAATTCATTACATGTATGCAAATGCAAATAAATGTTAGTTCGAAATTTATGGTACAAACATTTTCCTTTCTACACGGTGATTATAATTAAAGTCCGAGTTTCAAAACGCTCTAAAAAGCGAACCACTCGTTAGAATGGCGTCAAAATTTAACAGCGTATTATTGAAGAAGGGGGAAAGAACATGAACCAAAAAAAAGTTCCAAATTTGAGTGACAGATGGCGTTGTAAGCGTCAGTATATGTAAATTAAAATACCTGGCATGCGCACGACAATTTCAGGTGTTATAAAAGCGTTGGGTAAACGGCGTTTCCTCATTTCGCTTTTCAGGCGTTGGCCATGAGTGTCTCAATGAAGGATCGTGCTCTGCTTGTAAAGCTTTATTACAAGAACGGCGATTCTGCACCAGTGGCTCTGCAGAAGTTCAGGACTCTCAAGGGTATGAAAAAAGGCGCTGGACCGATGACTGTCAGAGGTCTGGTGAAAATGATGCAAAAATTCGAAAATACAGGTTCGTTTGATGTGCAGTCTGGTAGAGGAAGGAAAAGATGTGATTCGGCGGTAGTTGAAGAAGTGGCCACAGCAGTTCAGGAAGAGTCTAGCGGTGGTGAGCAACCATGCAGTGTACGGAGAATTGCCCGAACATTGAACAGGCCTGTGAGCACGGTACATAACATTCTACGAAACATCCTGCAATGCTATCCGTATAAAATTTGCCATGTGCAGGAGTTGTCCCTTCTGACCTGCCAGCAAGAGAGCGTTTTGCTTGGAATTTCTCGCTCGCATGGAAGTGGACAATGATTGTGGACAATGCCGTGGAAAATTCTGTGGACAGACGAAGCCCATTTCCACCTGACGGGATATGTCAATACACAGAATTGCCGAATATGGGCAACAGAAAATCCACTCGCAACGAACCCAGTACCACTTCATCCTGCAAAGGTGTGGTGCGGATTTACGGCATCATTTATCGTAGGGCCGTATTTTTTCGAGGAGACGGGTGCTTTAGGTCCTGTTACCGTTACCGTCAATGGTCAGCGCTATGAGTCTCTTTTGCGTAATGACGTCATTCCAGCTCTGCAACAGCGTGAATGTCTGGATAGTATCATTTTTATGCAAGATGGCGCTCCTCTGCACATTGCAAATCGAGTGAAGCAGTTGTTGAGGCGGCATTTCAGAAATGCTAGAATTATCAGTCGTCATTTCCCTACAGCCTGGCCGGCCCGATCACCAGATCTTAATCCGTGTGATTTCTGGCTGTGGGGTTATCTGAAAGATATTGTGTTCAATACTCCGATTGCCAACGTAGCTGAATTAAAGACACGCATTGCGCAACACATTCTGAACTTGACCCCGGATACACTTCGATCGGTTGTGGAACATGCTGTTTCCCGATTTAATCTTGTTGCCCCCAACGGCGGACAGCATATTGAACATGTTTTGCGCCAGTCTCGCCAAACTTAAAAACCGATTGGATGGATGCTTTTTATGCGGTTTTTGGCCTCAGGGATATTAAAAACCGATTGGAGGGATGCTTTTTATGCAGTTTTTGGCCTCAGGACAATTAAAAACCGATTTTTCCCATCCGATGTGGTACGACCTTGCCGTGGTGGACGGGCTTACGTAACTAACAGTATCACACGCGTGCAGTCATGCACACTGAACAATACAGTTGGTTTATATCGTGTAACGTACGCCTTAGCCGTTGTTTTACGATTTGTCCTTTGTAGTCGAAATTCTGTCGCTTACAGCGCCATCTGCCGCTAAAATTTGGAACTTTTTTTATGGTTCATGTTCTTTCCCCCTTCTTCAATAATACGCTGTTAAATTTTGACGTCATTCTAACGAGTGGTTCGCTTTTTAGAGCTTTTGAAACTCAGACTTTAATTATAATCACCCTGTATTTTGCCGATGACCATGCCCCTACTTTCCGGGGCTCTCTAGTTGAAGGGGTATGACACCTGGTTTCTGCGCATCGCCATTTGCTGCAGTAAACCTGACGAGCGCTTAGATCTTCACGCTATTGGCAGTGCCTATTGCTTAGTTGTGAACTTTGTTAACATATTTATCTTGTTGTTTGGTACCTGGACTTTGCTCCTCGAGTTGATTTCCTAATGGATCGAGTTGATCTTCTAATGTCCTCTCTATGGTCAAGTGACGAGACCTTCACCTCCAGATAAGGTACCTCCAGGGGTATAACTCACAGGTACCTTGGAGGACTTTGCATCCACGATAGATTTTCCAAGCACCAAGCCCATTAGCATACATGGTGGTCATCGGCTGTTCTTCAAACTGATGATCAGACTCTTAGCTGTCAGATTTTTCTAGCTGAAAGAATTTTTAGCTCACAGGCTGCCAAAGCCTGAGAGCTTATGTACCCGCCCGTTCTGTATGTATGTATGTACGTGAGTGCGTGCGTACGTATGTAAGGCGATAACTCATGATAAAAATATCCGATTCACTTGAAATTTTGGATATAATTATATTCTGATAAGGCGCTTCCCTGATTAGTTTTTGGATTTCATTCGACATGAATAAGAGAGGGAACGGGGACTAATGTCCCTTTCCTTATTTTATATAAATAGGTTTTACATGCAGAATTATCAGTTTTCGTTCAAAATTTAGATATAAGATCATTCCGATGAGGCGTCTCCGTGATTAGTATTAGGTTTTCATTGGATAAGTACAAAGAGTTAAAAAGGGGGGCTAGTGCCCCCCGCCCCCACCTTAATTTACTTAAATGAGTTTTTCATGCAGATTTATCATTTTTCGTTCGAAATTTAGATATAAGTTCATTCTGATGAAGCGCTCCGTGATTAATATTAGGTGTTCATTGGATAAGTATAAAGAGGGGGAACGGGGGGCTCATGTCTCTTCCCTTAATTTATATAAATAGATTTTTTATGCAGAAATATCAGTTTTCGTTCAAAATTTAGATATAGGATCATTCTGATGAGGCGCCTCCGTGAATAGTATTAGGTGTTAATTTGATAAGTATTAAGAGAGGGAACGGAGGATAATGCCCCTCCCTTGATTTATATAAATGGGTTTTTCATGTAGATTTATCAGATTTCATTCAAATTTTTGACAAGGAACATTTTGATGAGAGCATCTCCATGATTTGTTTTGCGAGATCATTGGATAAGTCTAAGAGGGAGGAAATGAGAGGTACTCTTCCTTAATTTAATTAGGTTAATGAGTTTTTCAAACAGAATTTACCGATTTGCTTCAAATTTTGAATGTAGGTTCATTCTGATAAGGCGCTTCCCGATTGGTTTTAGGAATTCATTGGATAAGTAAAAATTGGGGATCAGTGGGATTACCCCTCCATAAATGGGTTTTTATACAGAATTATCCAATTTGCTTTTAATTTTGAATGTAGGTTTGGATGTTTGGACAAATGTTTTTCTAGCAGAATTAAGCGATTTGCTTCATTTTTTGGATACAGATTCATAGTGATAAGATGCTTCACTTATTAGCTGTGGAGCTCTTTTGTTAAGTATAAAAGCGGTACTTGCGATTACCCCCTACCTTAAATTGATAAATGGGTTTTAATGCAGAATTATCCAATTTGCTTTTAATTTTGGATGTAGGTACTTTCTGATAAGGCAAATCTCTGAACAATTTTGGAAGTTTAATGGTTAAGTAAAAAATTAGGGGGGGGGGGGATACTCCTCTTAAATTATATAAATGGGTTTTTATGAGGAATTTTCAGATTTGCTCTGAATTTTCGATATAGATTTTTTATATTATAAAGCATATCCCTGATTAGTTTAGGGGGTTCAATGATTAAGTATAAAAATGGGATATGGGGGAGCTATTTCCAATCTAAATCTGGTTTTTGAACGGCACTAACTCTTGAAAATATAAGGCTGTAATGTACAATTAGCACGAATAGCATGTGAGCTCAAAGCCATCAATTTATCTGGGCAATTTTTTTTCCTACTTGGCTCCGGGACGGTTGTCTGCTTGATCGCCGCACGGCGGCCATTCAAGTGACAAACGTTCTGGCCGTCCTAAGACAATGACTGAACACAACTAGACAAACACAACTCACATTACAAGTTAATTGGTAAAAGGAGCATTCTGATAGTGAAAAGAAATCTATAAAGTGCACGATATCGATTAAGTTATCGTTAATTTTTTTGGGGTGCAACATTTTCTTTAGCAACTTTGCTAATAATTCCAAAAATAAAAAAATAAAATACCTTTATTGCATAACCTAATGTGTTCAAGATAGGGAGGTAAATTATTCGTTGATTGATTTGCAAAATAGTTCTTTATTAATATAATGAACAGTTGACGTAATAACCCTCATAGCATGCATGGTCACAGTGACGTCACAATAACGTCACTGTGAGTCAAGTTGGTCACATCACATCTGTGACCAAAATGCCACCCCTCAGTGACGTCTGGTTGTGATTGAGATATGACTTTCATAAAAATCTTTAGAAAATTACAAATATTCTTCAAAACATGTTATTTACTTTAAAAAACATGTTTCTGGCAATTTAAATATCGTCACTTTTGTCACAGTTTCGTCACAATGTTAATGTCAAAGTAGTCACAAATGACACATTTTTCACAAATTTGTCACACCGTGACTTCACAAAGTGGTCACAATGTGACGTCACAAACAAGCTCTAAAACGGCCATAACGACTTCACATTTTAGTCACTGTGACTTCACATCGGCAATCGATGGTCACAAAGTCACAATCTGACTTCACAATGATGTCGCAGTGAAGTCACTATGCCTTATGTGAATATGTTGATCCTTGAATACGAGGAGAAGACTGAAAACAAGTTTCCCCTACCGACTGTGGTCAGAGTTGTTTATGAAAGTCAAAAAATAGAATGAGACATTGAAGATAAGACATATCTTTATTTGAAAACATGAGTACCAAGTATATTGAGACATTTGTCAAACCGCTTGATAAGCTGCAAAAATCCCTCCAGGAAAACATCAGGGCTTTGCTTACAGACAAATCGTTAAAATCTTCTTCCGTATGCAAAGTCTTAAGATTTCCTAGATGGCTTTTTGAAACTTATCAAACGGTATTACAAATGTCTCAATGTAATTGATAATTATGTGGAAAAATAAAGATATGTCTTATCTTTAATGTCTCATTCTATTTTTTGACTTTCTTATACAACTCTGGCTATAGTCGACAGGGGAAACTTTATTTCAAACTCCCCCTCATATAAGGTCCTTGAATCTATCGATTTCCTTTCATTCTTACTCCAATTATCTATTTAGACTGTATTAGGCCGTTTATGACAGTAACTTTCAAGAACGTATCTGGCCGTCAATCATAGTAATATATAAATTGTAAATGATTGTAGTATTTTCGATCTGCGATTGTCAATTTTGTGTTTGTTCAGACAATTTTTGTGTAAAATAAAAACTTAGAATGATTTTAAAGACAGAAACCGAAAGAATGATTGTTAAACAGTCGTTAGATCAATGTTGTTCTGCAGTTAAAAATCTTCAAGCAATTAAAAATGACTTGGTTTTAATAGGCATCGATTATTGGCTGCTAATAGATGTAAAGATCGACTTGAGGTTTGTTCATACAAATGAGAGCATCAAAGAAATTCGTGAAAAAGTAATATGGAGAAATGTACAACACTTTACAAATAAAATAGTTGCAGAAGAGAACGTGAGTCTCAGACCCAGGTAAACTATCACAAATGAATACATTCCGCTTTTATCGCAAAAGAAAATTGATGGTTTAACTGCCGCACAAACAATAAAAAGGTTTAAAAAAATGCAAGAAATTACTGAAACGACGTGGTGTAAAAGAGTTGACAGAGTAATGTTTTCTGATGATAAGCTATTTTGCGAACGATGCTATAATGCTAAAAATGAAGTCGACTGTCCTCGTACAAAAGATTGTATGAAAAGAATTCGGGAAAAATCCGGGGAAATCCACAGGGGTTTACAAATAAAGTAGCTCCAGAAGAGAACTGTGCAAACTATTATAAACGAAGATATTTCCCTTTTAATGCAAAAGAAATATTAGCGGTTTTTATTGCCGCACAAACGATAAAAAGTTTAAAAAGATACAAGAAATTATTGAAGTTGCATTGTAGAAAAAGAAGAGTACTGTTTTCTGATGAGAAGCTATTTAGCAGTGAACGATGTTATTATGCTAAAAATGACGTGATCCTTTCTCGTAGAAAAAAGTATATCTAAAGAATTCGTGAAAAGCTACAATGATTTGAAAGAAAATTGCTGCAGAAGAGAACGTGAGTCGTAGAACTATATGCAACCTATCATAAACAAATACAAGTACTTTCGCCCTTACTAGAAAACAAAAATATCAAAGTTTGTCGACCGCACAAAATAAGTGGGTAAGTGTAATCGCAGATCGCTTAGAGGATTTCGTTTAATATATCTTTCAAAAGACTTTATCATTAAATTAAGAAACGAAAATTTTTTTCCCTTGCTATTTTGGAATTTCTTTGCCAATCGCGCCAAACAGAACAGAATAATTTTGTAATTGTGGCAACAGAAATACTCCATTTCTTTTAAAAGTAAAGGGTAAAAAAAAGGAATAATTTTTATATCTATTTAAACTTGCGTGCAACAATTAGAAGAGAGAAAAACAACAACAAAAAATTATCTGATGATATTAAAATTTTTTAATTTAAATTAAAGTATTAGTTTTTTCCAAAATTTTATGATTTGTTGTGTGACAAGAAGTATTTAGCTGTAAGTACCAAAATTTGAACTCTGTGACTTATATAGTCTTTGTGTACGGACTCTGTGACAGACAGACAGCGGACATTGACGAACAGGGTTTCGTCAGATGAACGAAACCCTAAAAAGGTTTAGAAGATGCAAGCAATTGCTAAAATGTTATGGTATGTTGTAAAACGTATGGTATTGTTGTCATGGTATATTGACAGAATAATAATTTCTGATAAGAAGCTATTTTGCACTATATAATGTTACATTGCTGAAAATGATTTCGTATATTCAACAACCTTCGAGGATATATCTGAAAACTTCTGAACTATTAAACTCTTTCAGGACAAGATTTCAGGTATAGTTTTGGCTGCAATGTCAAAAAATGGAAAATTATCTTCTGAAATTCACCGATAAAAATGTAAAAATGAATTCATAATATTAAAAAAGATGTATATTCTCTACACATTTAATGTCACATGCTGATAGGTTGTATTCCAAAAAGAAATAGATACTTCGGCAATATTATGCATCTTCGAGTCGAGCCAAATCAAAACAGCTCTAACAAAATTGTCCAAAGTTTATTATGCAATAAGACTGACCATCTTCTTCGTGATGGTCACCGGATCTATTAATTTTAGAAGCTAAAGTAAATGTTAAACAATAGAAAAAGTTCGACTTTTTTAAAAATTTCATATTGTAAGAAAGGGACAGATTACTTATTAAAATATTTCATACCCCAGACAATGGCGTAAGAGATTGTCTTTGGTAATCGATAGATATGAAAGTCGATTCGAACATAATTATTTCAAGATAAGCATTCATTACTTTCTGTATTTATACCAATTCAATACATTAATTCCTAGTTTTAAGGGTGTATTTCAATTCAAACTGCTTATTTTCCGATTTATTTTTAAATTCATTTTTGCTCTCAAATGCACCAAACTGGCAAATTGTCTTACTTAGAAAGTACACTAGGTGTAGTGATTGTCGATTCTTTGATAAATGCAGAAAGTATTGAAAAAAAAAAAAACAATTAAAAACGGCATATTGTACCGATTTTTCCGAAGCGGGAGATCTGGGAACGAAAAAAAAGGGTCATACTGAGAAGATAATTGCTTGTAAATCAAATTCTAATGAATGGAGCGTAAAATGACATCACACGACACCTTACACATCACTTCAAAAATCCCCTCCGCAAGTTTCAAGTTTGTACTTTTTGAAATGTGTCTGAAATTGTATCAGAAAATTTCGAGCTGTTGAAGGTGGTAAAGCGTTTTTTCCAATACACCCTTAATACAATTTTACTCACTGTAATACATACTGGTCTAATTCTATAAAATATAAAGACGTAACATTAAAAAAATATATATTAGACGCAACATTTAAAAGTTTATTTAAAAATTCATCCCAATAACGCTTTCGTTCCTTCTGGAACATCTTCAGTTGGTTGACTGAAAATCTTTCCGTTTCTCTATTTATTTTACTTCAAGATAGGCATTTCCCTCTTTTTTTCTTGCTAAAGACTTTTAGTCAACCTACTGAGGATGTTCCAGAAAGAACAAAAACCTTATTGGTATGAATTTTTAAATAATTTTTTAAATGTTGCGTCTAATATACATATTTTAAAAGTTACGTCTCTATTTTTATAGAAATAAACCTGTATCACAGCGAGTAAAATTATTTTTAAAGTAGGAAATAATGTCTTGAATTGTTATAAAAATAGAAGGTTATAAAGATAGCATTACAATCTTAAATGTTGATAACTGCATTTTTATAAATCTTCATTTCTGATCTTCATCCTATAGAAGTATTTATAGTTTTGTATTTTACATATGTAAAATAAAATGACTCAATATTTGCAAGAGTATCTATTAGCCAACCTGTACAATAAAATTTTCCAAACCTTAATGCGAAAAAAAAAAAAAAAAAAAAAAAAAAAATTACAAAAGAAAAAAGAAATTCTCCAAATACGTACATGTTGCCATTTACTTAATATAAATAAGTCAAATAAATAAAAAGAAAAAATCAAGGGAATTGTATTATTACCGAAATCTACTTGGCCAGATTATAAAACCATGTCGAGCAGAAACAAAATGGCTGAAAAAGTAGATGTTATTTTTATTCTCTCCTCTTCGCTTTGTTAAGCAATATATGGCCTCAGATCTTTTCATGAAGATTTAACATCCTTCATACTGAAACACTATTTCCATCAATGGATATAAAATAAATGTCTATTGAACACCTCTCCCCCCCCCCTTCCTCTTGAATGAAAAATGGCTTACAACGATTTTGTTTCAACGAGAATAGTCTGCAGTGGTTGTTCATATCGTTTATGGTTTTCGTTTTTAATTACGGTGGTTATGTTGTCTTATAATTGCCGTTGTCTTTTGGCCCCTTGGGAAATAAGGAGAATAGTTCTGGTGGCCCACGTCACCATGACAACCATAGTGACATTTATTTTATGCATTCAACACGGCATTTAGTAATTTGTTTCCATTTGTAAAGAACGGGTAAAGCTTTAGGAAAAGGAATAATAATAAAATCCTGGCTATGATGTAAAAATATAGCTTTTTCTTTTTTTTCAGGGTAATGATTCAGTTCTACATGAAGCAATTACGCAGTTTAATAAACTGAGTTGTAGTTAGTCATCCAAATGCGAATTCATTTAGAGCATTAGATAATATTAATTAGCTTATTTCTAATTTACATTTCTGATGTCGTTATTTTGATTTAAGCATTAATATAACAAATGAAAGTATTCTGAAATGAAATTTTACCAAAAGGTTATTTTTGAAGCTTTTGATTAATTAAACAGTGGTTTTAATTAATTATTTGTACAATATGATTTTTTTTGAAGGATACTAATGTACTTCACTTCATTAAAAAAAAAAAAAAAAAAAAAAAAAAATGCAACAAAGTGTATAGAGACACAGAAACAAAAGTTTGCACATTAATTAACAAAATGTTCTTAATTTACTCTTAATTGATTCTTAGTAATTTAGTAACTATAATAAATATAAATATTAAATAAGAGACATTCTTCATCAAGCAGCCGACAAATTTTGCATAGCATAATCTAACAAATAGCCAACATTTTTGTAGTAGGTACGGTTGAGCTGTCTCAAATTGTAAATATACTTGAATTAACTTTTAAAAATCCAACTACTCGTTAGAGAGTAAACAATAAAAGCTTCTGGTGCAGTTTTGTACGATAATTTGATCATTCTTACACTTCGAGATATTAAAGCACCATCTAGAGACGAAAATTTGGACTATTTTTAAATTCTTGTATGTATACTTTTGAGCTACCTGAAAAAATTTCACTTAACTCCAATTTATATTTATTACTGTTGATGAAGTATTGAATTTTAAAGTTAGGGAGTCCTTTATGAAACATCTTGCATTTATTATTTGCAGAGACATTTAAAATCTTTGGATAAGCTATCAACAGCGTCTAAAAGTAACAATTGCGAAATGCAAAATCCAATTCTAACCTCTGCTTGGCTCAAATTTTTTCATCTTTTTAATAAACATGGATTGTTAAAAATACATGTAGGACAAATCAAAAATTCATCTGATACAAATGCATATTTCTAACATTTAAATTTTTGGTTGTTTTTCCTGTGGTCGAAGTATTACTTACCATTAAAATAATACAATCGGTATATAGAGCGATAAAAATAATGTAGAAAAAATATATTTTATACACAAAATTTTTTTTTTTATCAGAGTAGTAAAATAAATCGCCATGCTTTTGAATACGGACAGTTAACGTAATCCGAGTTCTAATTCGTACAGAAAACTTTCGCTGTTGGAAATGTCATCATATTTTATTTCATGTGCCAGTTTTCCTTCAGAAAAATTAAACACTGCATTTACGCAAATAGATGTGATTTTCAAAAACTTTATAATTCGTAAGTGCATAACTTTAACGTCTTTTTACGGTGCAATATATCATAATCTTCATTTCATTAAAACTTGCACTCTAAAATTGGGAGGCGAAAAAAGTTCAATCTTTGAAAAAATGAGAGGCATTTTCACTCTTTTTGGAGAGAGTTCCATAAAAATACACACCTTAAAGAATGGAATTTTCCACTCCTTAAAAGAAAGGGAAATATTTCAATACATTGTCTAGAGAGAAATATTTCACTCCATTGTCAAAAGTGAAATTTTGTCATTATACAATGTTAAAAATTTCTGTTCAACGTTGAACCAATATACATAGTAAAATAATAAGAATAATCAAAATATGGTGTTTCTTAATTTTATAAAACTCTTTTTCATGGTGTAACCTTGGAAACTTCGATAAGTTGGTCAAAGTTGAATCATCTTTCTGTACTCCGTATCAGACAATAGCTCATCGTTATACAACGCTTTAAATAAGAGAAATAATTAGATTTTTTTTTCGCCATATTGTTAGAATTAAAAGAAACTAATATTATTAAAACGATTACTAGTGCAATAAAAAGTAAGCCTCGTTTAATTTTAATCTTTTATTCGCGTAAATTTGGTATCTTATGAATATGAATTGATAGCTTTTATGTTTTATAGAAAAAGATCAATCTCGTTTCTAAAACTTAATGTTAAATTCCTTATTTCAGAAGCGGTCGTCTGTTATATTCTTTCTTCTTGTAACGGTTAAAATTATAATTGTTTTAACAATTAAATAATAAACTATGCTTAGAAAAAATCAATCTGAACTTCATTCGTTTGGACTTTGTGAATAAACGTAAATGAATGATAACTAGTTTATTATTCCTATTGATAGAAAACAATATGTTTTAATTTGCCATTGTTCGAAACGGAAGCAAATTGTGCATTCTCTTGGGTTTGAAATGCTGATACAGAGATATTTTAATTCATTGCTTCATTCATAGTTAAACACTGTAAACATTTATTTTCTATGTAGACATTTATTTGTGATTAACATAATTCATGTTGGATTTTTTTCGGCTTTTTACTGTTTTCTGATTATGTACATTTACAATAAATGACGCCAGAATTTGTTATTATTATTATTAATTAGCTGCATTCATCGAAGTTCGACGTAAAAGAATATATCTTAGGTATGATATATATCAGTCTTATGTCTTATATACATAATACGATACTGAGTGAAATAAACAATTGCAACCTCTTAAAATAGCGATAACATAACTTTTCATGATGAAGATAGACAAACGTCAGAAAACAACAAATAATAAGGAAAACAACTCACAAATTATTATGTTGGACTTAAATTCAGCTACAAATCTTTTTTAATGCTATTTCTAAACCTTAAACATTATTTAAATGCCTGTTTATTTAGGAAGTTAATATAATACCTCAGAAGACGAATTCAAAAATATCTGCATAGTTTATTTTTTTCTCCGTTTAAATATCGCTTGGTAACTGTACAATAATTATAATATCAATAAAACATTTTAATTATAATAGAAACAAAGAGTTACTAAATTGCATAACCAACCCACTACACATTTACAGCACTTGAAATGAATTTAATTTATTTATTGGTTTGTAACCTCCATGAACTTGTCAAAATCAATTTTATTGTTATGACAACGAAAAGAAAAACAATATCTTTGTTATTAAAAAGAATAAAATTTTTGCGTTGTTGCTGATATGCAGAAAACATTCTATTTATTTTTATTTTAAATAATAACTTAATACAACGAAATGATTCAAATTAATTTTTGGTATTATGTAAAATAGAAATATCTTAATAACGGCATATCACAGGTTTTATTCTCTCCCCTTTTTTTTCCTAATATGACATCATTTACACCTTCAGAAACATTTCAAAAATATATATTAAAATATTTAATTGCTTGAATGGACGTCAAATGCTAATAAAATAAATTAAAAGATCTTAACACTTTGACATGTTTAAACTTTGACATGATAAGACATACAAATAAACATAAAGATGGAAAATGACAATAAGTATTGTTATTGTTATTGTCATTTTCCATCTTTATGTTTATTTGTATATTTTATTTTTCTGATGATGATTGAGTAAATTCAATCGAAACATGTCAAATTATTAAGATCTTTTAATGTATTTTATTAGCATTTGACGTCCTTTTTAGCAATTAAATATTTTAATATATATTTTTGAAATGTTTTTAATGGACGTATAAGAAAACTTCTATTTATAATTATTGCCTTCAGAAACAGTCATCTTTTCCGAAATAAAAGCTTGATTTATGCAGTTATTTAAAAATTCTTTAGTTTCATAAAATATTTATTATAATGAAATAGAAATGGCACAATTTATAGAAATATTTTCATTTGTGCATTCCACCGACTTTTAAATAAACAGAAATTCAGTTTACTTATATAGATGCAGGAATAAAAGTCAGTCAATATGACATCATCACTAACACAGCTATAACAATGTATATTATATTCATGGAACAAATTAACAAATTTATCTGGTTTCTGAATGATGACATTTTCTCCATCGACAAAATTTAGCTTTAGATATTATATTTTATTAAAGTTTATTTTCTGTTATTTCTTTTACATAATACTCAATAATATTACTCAGTAAATAATCTGCTTATTGTACTGCGATTAGTGAATAATTATGTCCAATCATTGTATTAGGATTAAATTTTACGAAAACCATTTTTTTAAAATGCGATTACACATTCACCGACAGTGTGACCGTTTTTTCAAGCTAAAAGCAGGCTAGAATTGGACAGACAACAAGCTAAAAATAAATTCGATGGTCCTGCCATCTATTGATGGTCAGTATATCAATAGACTGACAACTATCTTTTAGCCTGAGTTTTTAGCTTGATTTAGCTTGTTGTAAGACCTACAACAGTCCAGATTTCTTACAACAATCCAAAAACGGTCACACTGTTCACCGATGAGATCAAGCTCCTGATTGGTGGAAAGCAATAAAGCAAAATAAATTTTTATCATAGTGAGAAAAGCTTAACCTGTTGCCACTGTTTTGAAGAAATGTCACAAAGAAGCCTTTAAAATTAAAAATAAATATAAAAATGGAAATAAATTAAAAATTAGCCAGAATGGGCACATCTACACATAAACAGCTTTCATTTAAAAAAAATAATTATCAAAATCGGGCCAGTAGAAAGCTCAGGGCTGATGACTAAAAAACAGCCAGGTCTTTTAAATATATAGATTATTAATAGTATTAATAGTACTAGGACAGTTGAACAAAAGTTTTGGTGTTCTCAAAAAAATAATTTTCCACACTCAACAACTCGAAATTTTCTGATACGTTTTCAGATTCATTTTTTAAAGTAAAAACATGAAGTTTGCTAAAATGATTTTTGAAGAGATGTATAAGAGGCTGCGTGATTTCATTTTTTACTCAATTAATTAGAACCTGTAAACAACTATTTTCTCAGAATAACCATTTTTTTTTTACATTTTCAGCTCTCATGCTTCAAAAAATTTGGTTCAAAACGCCCACTTTGAGAGTCTTTTCTGCAATATATCCTGCTTTCGTCGGAAAACTGATAAGCACGACACATTATACGAAAAGTTTCTGAATACGAGAATAAAGCCAATTTGATACGTTCCAGAAAAAAAAAAAAAAAAAAATCAGAAAATAAGCAGTGTGGATTTGAATACAACCTTCAACTTGGAAGAAACCGGAAGGTTGGCAAGTATGTTAAGGAGTTGTCAGAATTTTCAAAAAACCGATTGTTTTATTTTTGCATTTTCTTACAGCATAATATCTTAAAAATAAACTCTGAAATTTTGAAATCAATCCGACAAATACTTTTCGAGTTATTCGGCAATTAACAAAGGGCTCTCGGATTCTCGGGAACGCTCCACAGCAGGTAGCTAGCGAAACGGCTGCGAGCGCGGCTCCTGATGTTTTAGAAAATATCAAGCCAATTTATGAAGATCTGAATAATGACAATTTACTTTCAAGATGTGTGGGTGGATTCAATCAAAATAATAATGAGAGCTTCAATCACATAGTGTGGAAAATAAGCCCAAAAACCACAAATACATGTTATACTATGGTACAAATTGATGCATAGCTACTGGTATATTCAATGAAGATATGCATAATTTTTGATAATAAAGAATACACTGGGACTTAATTGTGGGTATAATTATCATCGGTATGCAGAAAACATGGATGCTGCACCTGTGAAGGTGGCAGATAAGCGCGGTAACGATAACACTCGAGAAGGTAGAATGCGACATAGACAACAGTAAATCGATATTTTGGAAGCTTTTACAACGACTGAAGAACTATTATATGGCAAAGGAATAGACGACTCGGTATAAGTAATAAATAATTTGTATTAATCTACATAAATCGAGTGTAAATCTTTAAATGCGTTTTTGTCGAAACTATGTTTTTTGAACTGGTGATCACTGTAACTCGAAAACGGTTCAGTAGATTTCTATAAAATTTATACAGTTTTTGAAAAACATAAAAAACTAGTATCTGATAGAAGGATTTAATTTTTTTTAAAAAAAACTTCGATTTTTTATAAGCAATTAATTGTTGGCGTTTTTTCTATAATTTTTTTCTAAAAAAAAAAAAAAAAAAGATTAGTTACTAGATTATCTATTAAAATAACTAATTATTCTTGTCCGATTGACTTTAGATGAATCTCGAAGGATTTGTGATGGTCACCGCAAGGCACTCTTTATGGAACATGGTCTAACACAAACATCGATACCTTTTTTAATTATTGCGCCATTTTGTTTTTCAAATTTTCGTAAAGTTGAGTCAAAACACAATGTAATCATGTCGTATTATTATTTTCATCTAATAAATTGAGTTACTGACAAATAAATAAATAAATAAATAAATAAATAAAAAATAAAAATAAAAATAAAAAATTCCATTTTTTCATACCTCTGACTACCTCTAACCCCTTAAAGGAATGATGCATTTCTGCAACATAGTACGTGGATAATTCAATAATCATTGTCTCTATTGTATATGTACTGCAATGGTTGATATGGAATATCGAAGCCTAATATCTCAAATGCTTATACGTTCAATTTCCGAATTGTAGCTGCAATGTTAACATAGTTTGGGAGGGAAAGAAGAATTTTTAAAAACCTATTTTTGAGGCAGTTTTTGATTAGGGAGTAAGTATGAAATGCTGGTTTGGGAGCTTATGAGGTTATATTTGTGACAGTGGATGAGATGTGGCTACATTACTTATGATCTCAAGTTCAAACGACAGTAATTTCGCCTCATCCATTGTCACAAATCTAGCCCCATAAGCTCCGAATCAGCCTTTCAACCTCCCTCCAAAAATATGTTAATTTAGCAACTACGGTTCTGAAATTAAGCATGCAGATATCTAAGGCATTAGGCTTCGATATTCTACAACGACCATTGCTGTGCAAATATTTTATATACACTATAGGGGCAATAATTATTGCATCTCCCTCTTTTATAATAATCTTTATTTGCATATCCCGATAACTGTCTTGAACACATTAAACCCCAAGAATATGTGAGATACCATGTTTGTGCACGACCAAACTTATAAAATGAACAAATCACAAGCTTGGAAAAGGGTGGAAATTGGCTAGGAGAAAAATGGACGTTATTGTTATTTTGTTTTTGTTTTCATAGTAGACATTTGAGTTTTTGTGCAAAGATACATTTCAACATAAGTATTGAACACCTTAAAAGATATTTTCAATTTTATAATAATTTTAAACCTTTTTAAAATTTTAAAAAAATTGAAAACTTTTAAGATGATTCTTCTATTTTAAATGTTAGTCACTTAAAAATCTATTAAAAACAAATCTGTGTATCAATTTTTTAAATACCCTAAACAGAGATTTTTATCTGAATTTTATGTTGATTTTCATCAAAATTTTGCTTTTTTAAAAGTTAAAACTCAAATTTAATTATCTTAAGAAATTGAAAATTTAAAAACTATACAAATTTTTTTCATAAGCAGTATCAGTATTCTTCTTTATCAATTTCATGAATTTTGATAAGAAACTAAGACGCATGGAGCCTTTCAAAAATCTAAAAATGTCTAAAAGTCGGTTTTGAAGAAAACAGATTTAAATTATATTTAAAAGTCCCCCATTCCCTCCCTCCTCAAAAAAAATGTGTAAAAGTTAAAACACTTGTAGCTTTTTCAAAAATAATTGCAACTGCTTGCAATTTTTCACAAATGAAGATAATAATACACGCAAAAAAAATTTCGATTTTTAAGTCGATTTAAGCTCAAGTAAAGGTCCAAGATCCCCTTAATAAAGCTACTGAATATTTATTTAGAGTTATATCAACCTCATTGAATGTTTCCTTAGTTTAAATTTCTTGAAATATTGAAAGTACTATTACAATTTTAAATATTTTCAAGTCTTACAGTCGCCTTATTCACAAAATGGCACATTTGTATGCTTTAATTAGATAGTCAGAAAGTAATTTAAAACAAAATCAATAGGCTAAACGTTTGGGGTGTAATGCGTGCTACATATTCCAGGCACCTGTATCATTTACTTTTCATAATTAGAAATAAATGATGTAAAATAATACTAAACTTAATTCAGAGCGTTGAAAGCGTCCGTAATACAATTAAGCTGTTATGAGATAAATTAGGCATTTTACGTGAATTTATTTAGTGGAAGATTATAGTGGACATAACTCGGTAGTATTGAGTTTTAAAGCTTTGCATATTAATGCCTGGCTGATTTTAATTCCATTTATGAATTTTAGAAATGATAAACATCGCGTTTTCAGGCTAGCCCGAGTATTATTTTATATTTATGTTTGAGTAATTAAAATAAATTTAAAAATTCTGCATAATACTTTCTAATGTTTTAAAATTATAAACGCTCGTTCATATCTTTAGAATTTTTCATGCATTTTGAGTTTATTTAATTATTTATGACAACTTTTTCATAGATTATTATTCCGTTTTATAAAAAGAGTTGTAAAACAATTTAGGTGTGTTTTATTGTAATTTCTGTAAATGATTTTGAAATAATTTTAAGACATAAGTTGTTATTATAGTAGTAATTATTCACTGATTTTCGTTTTCATTATTTACAATTGTAATAAATGTAAATTTTAGCTATTTATAAACAACAAAATCGAAATTTTAGAAGAAATCGATAAAAACAAAGAATTAACGATAGCAGGTTTATTTTAGGCTATACTTTATTTTTTCCCCAATTTTGTAATACATACTAAAATTTATTAAATTTCAAAATGTATGACTTTAACTGCACCTGTGATAGTAAACAACGTAAGTATTTCGCAGAAAAAAACATCCATGACATCGTTAAAATATTTGAATTTTATATAGAGTATTTGTTAGCAAAGTTAAAAAGAAATAAAAATGTGTCTTTTTATAACTTTTTCAATAGCTTATGCTTTTTAAAAACTGAATGAAAGGTGCGCTTATACTACAACTAAACTTTACAAGCTTCTAAGTTTTTCGCTCCTCCTTTATTCTACCGATATCATTGATGTTCTTTTTCTACTGATCGGATTCTCAATCTCACGGACTCCATTTTAATGTATCGTGAATTCATATTCATTCATGATTTTACCACAGCCCGTGGAATTTTATGTTTCATTGAGTTGGTATTTTCTTGTGAATGTTGCTGTTTATTTCTGCTCCCACATTTAAAAGACAAAGTCTCTTGTAGCCGGATGGTCAAGACACCACGCTGCTAATCACTTGCAAGCGTAAGAAATTGTAGGTTAGAATTCCGCTGGCTCCATCGCACACATTCTTTATGTGGAACTCCCAGCTTTATTTCCTTCGTGAAATAAAATTTCCTTGGGCTATCTCGTCCCTGTATGTCGACAATGACTTATAAGCAGGCTTTCTTGTCGAACATACAAGTCCGATGTATGTGATCAATAAACTAAGTTTATTTTGTTGCCACTATAATTTTCGGAAAATTTCTAGAGTAGTTTTTCTGTTGTCTTAATCCGTTTTCTCTAATCATAATATCAATTTTAGGATACTAAAAATTTTCAATCAAAAACATTTCCTTATTCAGAAAACATGATAAATTAACGCCATTAACATTAATATTAAAATTAATATTCTTTTATTATTCTTGCGTTTTTAAATTTAATTATGCAGCTGAAAATGTTTAGTTAAAAATTGATAGCATGATAAATACTGATATTCTGATACTCCAGTTTGAGAAAACTGATTAACACATTAAGAAACCACTCTGAAACATTTTCGTAAATTAACAGCAGAAAAATAAATTTGTTTTTGTAAATCTTCTTTAAATCTCGAAAATATATGATAGACTGAGAGGCAGCAGCACACAATCACCTCATAGAGTTAGGAGCTGAAATTCCAGCATTAAGGATGTATTTCGATTCAAACTACTTATTTTCCGATTTATCTTTAAATTCATTTTTGCTCTCAAACGCATCAAACTGGCAAATTGTTTTAGTTAAAAAATACACAAGGTGCCATGATTGTCGATTCTTTGATAAATGCAGAAAATATTGCACAAAAAGCAATAAAAAACGGCATTTTGAACCGATTTTTCGAAAGCGAGTGATCTGTAAACGAAAAAAAAGGTCAACTGAGAAGGTAATTGTTTATAAATCAAATTCTAATGAATCGAGTGTAAAAAGACTTCACATGACACCTTATACGTCTCTTCAAATACCCTCAGTAAGTTTCATGTTTCTACTTTTAAAAATGTGGCTGAAATTGTATCGGAAATTTTCGAGTTGTTGAAGGTGGAAAAGCGTTTTTTCGAATACACCCTTAAGCAGAACTGGATTAGCCTATAAAAATCCAATTGGTCTGCCAAGCAGTGTCCAACTAGCAAATTTCTGTGCCTAGGGCGCTTTCAATTTTTCGTTCCCTCTTAGGTTGGTCAAATTACAAAAACTAATTTTTTTTTTTTTTTTTTTTTTTTTTTTTTTTTTTTTTTTACATGTTATACTTTTTTTCGAAAAGTGTCAACTCAAAAAATTGAGTATTCCGGATAATTAAAAAACAGTTCCAGGAATAAAAATAAAATATTTGTTCCGTTATTTTAATGATATATTGAGATATATTTTTATCATATTATTGTATTAATATCTCAAATATCACAAATTTTTTATGTTTTTTTAATGGAAATTTAGATAAAATTATGGAAATTTTTGTGCCTCTCAGAAATTTTGAAGTGCCTCGTTTGCCCGTGCGATAGTCAGGGCCTGCTGCCAAGTCATATCTTGGTGGAAAATCTCCTTCAGACCTGATTTCAGTTTTTGACTCGTAGATTTACCTTTGTCTTTTCCTGCATCCGTAGATGTGAAAACATGGAGAATTGGGAGTAGAAAAATACAATGGTAAACTTAAAAGTCAACAGCCAGAACAGATCAAGTCAACATACCTATACAAGTCGACAGTTTTTAAGTGTTTTCCACTAAGATATGACTTGCCATATCCACTGCATTTTAATATGCGAATCGAGTTTTAACGAATTATGGAACTTTAGTCATCAAGTCGATGAATTGTTAGCGCCTGTGCTTACCGTCTCCCGGTTCTATTAGTACTACCTGGAGTTTCTAACGCTCGTATTCACCAACTACTTCGACCCCAAGTTATACTGAAAACCGTCGAACACTCAAACAGTGTTCATCTCTAATCCGGATTGGATGTCTTCTTGATAATGTCAATCAAATGTTATCGTGCATTTCAATTGAGCGTTCAACTGAGGTTTTCTAGGTTCAGGTAGATGGTGAATACGAGCATAAAAAGAAAAATGCTTTACGGAATCGTGAGGAATTCGGAAGACATTATAGGATATTTTGCCTGTGGTTAGATTTTATTTTCATTTATTAAGAAAAATTAGATATTTTTAATACTTTCCAGCATAGTTGAAAAGTGTTTATTACTTCGATGTGTCTGTCTGTGCTCTGTCGATAAGTATACTGGGATTGACATGTAATTGATATACGTTATTGGTAAGTTATACAGTATTGGGGATGATCTCTGGTATATTTTAATATTGTTTCACATTCTTAAACATAATGAAATTTATACACATTATTGGGATAAACCAGAAGATGGTTAATATAGAATGTGACATTTTAAAGCTTACAGTATGCATACAGGGGAACTCGGAAGTATTCTTTTTATTATGATCTATTAAAAAAAGTAGCATGTTTTAGTGATATCACACGGTTACAAACATAATGAAATTGATATGAAGATTTCATTTATGGTTTGCGTTTTAAGTTTAATTAAATCTTTGCACACTACTTGACGTGTAATAAATTCTAAATGCCTTACATAGAGCTATACAAAAGAATTCGTAAAGAAAATGAAAATGAATTTGAATTGTTCAAAGGTGTTTTAAAAATTTTCCAATAAAGTCAAAAAATGTATGTGTCCGTCTGTCTGTCTTTCCGTACTCTAGTCCGCATAAATGTAGTCCTGTTTCCATGAAATCATTAGATGTTATTAAGTATCATTATGGCATGTTTGATACTAAAAATAAAGTGTATAAAATTTACGGTTATTTTACAGAATCACTCAAAATAATGCGTTACATTAAGGTCTTTGTGGAAAAATTGTTTATGGCATATTCGAAAAAAATATTACAATTTTAAAAATGTTGGAATTTCTATATATCACTGAGACGTATCACACTGAGCTATCATTAGACTAGAGTATCCACAGAATTTACAGATTATTTATAGGGACACACAAATGAATTTGGCTATAGAAAAAAATGAACTATAGCAATTTTATGAACAATAATTGATGGAAGAGCGTTTCCCAGATGTAGTGCGATTTTTTAAACTGCACTATACATATATATTTTTTAATATTATTTGGTCTGCATAAATTCTATCAATCATGCACAGTTCTGCACAAATGTTCACAAATAAATTTCCGTTTATTCATGAAAAATGCTAAATGGGAAACTTCAACTATTCCATTCGTTTAAATGACCTAAAATTTAACACATTGTGTAATATGTATACGGATCTTTGGATCACATACAAAAAGAAAAAAAAATATATGAAAAGGAAAGAAACAGATATTTTCTGAGTATTGATTGTTACAGCAGAAATTTGATTTTCAAATGCGCTATGAGTTTTTCAAATTGTTCATTTATGTGTTACATTTAACCTTAATAAATTGTGAGATTTTGGTACTGCATTTTGAATGTGTTGGAAAGTGTTCTTAATCTATATTGGATGCATGATTTTTCATTCTTGTTTAAAATTCACCTCCATATTTGGTTATATATCTATGCATATATTGGTCATTGTTTAACGGTTCCTAAAGAAATGTATAAATGGTGCTTTACTGTAAAGGGTAGAACATACTTTTTTATTTATGTTGCAAAACCATTTTCATTTTTTATTTTTTTGTTAAATTTTAATGCATTCGTGCGACTTCTTGACCCTGCCATCTGTACGATTTCAATTCGTTTGTCATTCAAATGAATCTTTTTACGATATCCGAAATATGAAAAATAAAATGTTAAAATCTTATGTAAGTCCTCAATCCCTATTTCGAGTGTTAAATAAAGATTCAGATAAACAAATTACTTCATTTCGGCAGAAGATTTAATCTTTTTACAAGCACATAAAGTAATTTTAAAATATCTATATGCACTTTTGTTGATTTAATGCCACGTGCCACGCCCACTGAACCATAATACCTACAATATTTTCCAAGAATGTAAGATCTGTCGATATCTATCAGTAGCTTTTGCTTTTAGAGGACAAGCAAAAAAACATACAGTGTAACTCCTTTTTATCAGTACTTCTAATATACTAGTACTTAGCACTGTCTAAATCATTTGAACATAACCATCCGTTTGCATATCAAGGGAATTCATCCACAACTGTCTGTCTATAAAACTATTTAGTGAGTATCTTGTCGCATCCAGTACGTGCATCGCTTTCCTATGGTCTCATTTCGGCAAGCTTTGATGAAGAGAGTGCGATAGCAATGTTCTTTATTAACTCCCTTGCATCGTTCTTACGTCTACCGATAAGACAAGGTACCATGCTTTGATTTATTCGACAGCTATCAAATCGTCATTAAGGTGTTGGTCTTCTTTTTTGCCGAATCGTGGGCGCAGACGTTTTTGCTCTTTGTGAGTTTGGAAATAGAATTAGATACCTTAGCAGGGTGTGATATTATTTAATATGATCGGACTTAATTTTCTGAGAAGCGTTTTTGTAAATATAGACCCTTAAATTTTCATGTTACTGCGCCAAGGAATGTATGTGCCTTGAAGGCTGGGATATGTGCGAAAGTGGAATATTATGACCTCAAGTGGAAATTGTTTGTAGTTATAAAAAAATATTAGAGGGCATACATTGTTATAGACTAGTCAGAGCATATAATATATAATATGATTATTAGTAATAAAAAATTAATAAATTAACTAGTCAGATAATAAATTGACTTGTCAGAAATTATATAATACTAGCAAACCGCGCGGTTTTTCTCGCGTAGCTGTTGAAATATGCCAATTGATATTTGTATGTCTAATTTTTAATAGAAAAACTTATACTTTTAGGAATAACTCAGAAATTACTATTTAAGCCACAGTTTGACTCTACTTCATTAGGTACTAATTGACTACACTGCATTAGGTAGAAATGAGATTTAAACTAGTAAAAAGAACTAAAACTAATTTTCAATAAATGATAATTTAGAATTTTTTAAAAACTTTTTTTTATCAATTTATGTGCTTATTTTAGTATTAATTTAAAATTTTGAATTTTTTAGAAATCATCCTCTTAGTAGGTATTTACATCTCAAAATTAATTATCATGTCGAATTCCAAGCTTCTTGTCAAACAATCTACCATCTCTGTAGGACAGAGATGACCAACCTGCGGCACGTGTGCCACAGAGATATCAGTACTTATCTACAGAAGAAAAAACTACTCTTTTTAATAGCATGAATTCTTTAATTTAAAAAGGATAAAATTATAATTCTTAAGAAACTGTGGCAACCGAATTTTAGACAAAAAGGTTAGTCACCCCTCCTCTAAAAGTAGTGGCATCAACATAATTATGTGGATACAGGGAATGTCACGATTAATTTGCTAACCTTAATTTTGAAATCGGTTTGGTATTTCTTAATATTTCATAGAAACAATATTTAGAATGTTTTAAAAGACTTTTTTAGAATATTTGTAGTTTCTGCCAGCCTCTGCTGATAGTGGCACTAGCATATAAAACATAGTCTGTGTTGGATCAGAGAATGTCACCATTGATTCGCAATCATTATTTTTATATTTGGTTTATAATATCCTGAGATTGCAAATAAATCATATTTTAGGGATTTTTTAGAACGTTTTTGCTCTTTCCCTTTGCTGCACAACTTTTAAATTTCAAACTTACTTTCGATTGTTCTTAGAGGACTTTAATATTTAAGCCTCTTTAGTATCCTTGAGATAGCATGATTTTTTATTTCTGCAGCCCCCTGGAGGTAGTGGCATCGACATAAAATACAGCTAATGTTTAAATAGGTTCTATAACCAACAATTTGCGAACATTATTTGAAAAATCGGTTTGGTATTTCATAAAATTGCTTAAAAATCCTAATTTTTAGAATTTTTTTTACTCACTTCATCTTTTTTAATTCGGTATTTTCTTTTGACTATTATTTGAACGCATTTGCATCTTTTAAGAAATCATCATGCCAAATTTCCAAATGATAGATCTCCCTCACTTGTACAAAAATCGCAATTTAGAATATTTTTTCTCTTGCAATTCCAAATTATAGTGACAATAACATAAAATATTGTCCATATTGTATTAAGAACTGTCAACGTCGATTTGCAACCATTACTTTGAAAATATTTGGTTTGATATTTCCTGAGATTGGATAGGAATAGCAATTTAGAAACTTTTTAGAACCCTTTTCGTGCATTTTCACCCCTTTTAAATTTCGAATTTTTTTTTCGAAACTGTTCTTAGAGAACATTTACATCTTATAAGTAATTAAGATGCCTAATTTCAAGTTTGTAGTTCCAGAAATTTTAGAGCAAGTGTTGTCTGCATCACTTTCCAACCATTACTTTTGTATTCGGACACACACACATACCGGGTATCCCAAAAATGACTGATGGATTTTAAAATTTAATAACTTGCAAACGGTGACAGCTATTTAAAAAAAATTTTCAGGAGAGTTATGTATGTCAGGAATTTTTGACAGTAATTTTTTAATTTAGTTCGAATTTCAAACAATAGGTGGCGCTGACGGCGATTGAAGTCCAGGTCGACAATTCACTCAGCACTGATCACCTGGACTTCAATCGCCGTCAGCGCCACCTATTGTTTGAAATTCGAACTAAGATAAAAAATTACGGTAAAAAACTCCTGACGTTATACATAAACCTCCTGCAAAATTTTTTTTAAATAGCTGTCATCGTTTGCAAGTTATTGAATTTTAAAATCCATCAGTCATTTTTGGTACACCCGGTATCAATGTATAGGTTTGACATACAAATTTGTTATATTTATCATTTTTATAATAGTCACGTCAAGCTGATTTGTTAAGCGTATTAAGTCGCATTTATTCATAAAATATATACTCAAATTATAATGCTTACATTTTTTTAATATTACAGTGTTACAAATAACTGTCGGCGTGACTTTATAATCCTTAAAAGTTTTGAAAATCGGAAACGCTTTCTTTTCCTATAAAGCATAGACTTGTCGTAAATCTACCACTGATACTACTTGATAAAAAATGCATTTGTCTGGCAATACACTTTAGCACAATCGAGAGCAAAGTCCAAAAAGAGCAAAGTCGTACAAAACCAACATTTAAAAATAATTGCCGCTCTTCGACAAAGATATATGTGCAATTTTAGCGGTCGTAGTGATACGAAAAAATCCTCTTTATTTCGTTTACTTTTGTCTTTGAGCTACGATCTCCATATGTAGTAATCTCTGTTCAACGATTCACCTATACCTATGAGTCGGTCGTAAAAGCGGCAGTTACAGATAAAGTGATGGAGAGGCGGACCTAGTTATCTCGGAGTTTTTTATTTAAAGCGCACGCTGACATTGATGAACATGGCTACTTCACGAAGACATGAGACAAATGCTTTCTTAATTGGTAAATCGTGAGTTTAGATGTGGAAGGTGAAGCATATTTAGTTGTTATTAGATTACGTTAAAGGCATTAATTTCTCATGGAATGGCAACGAAAAGGTTAATGTAATAGTTAAGTTGATAGCATGATGAGTGTTAGTTTGATATGCTAAACTAAGTAAAATGCTTTAATCCACTTTTCAAATGGATGGTATGGCTGGAGTTAAGTTCAAAGTCTTTCTTTTTATTACTATTATTTTGCACTGAATGACAATGAAAAGGTCAATGTAATAGTTAAGTTGATAGTATGATGAGTAGTAGTTTGATACGCTAAAGTATGCAAAAAACTTTAATGCAACTTTAAAATGAAATATATAGGCGAAGAAGTTATAGAAGGCGTAGATAGTGAGTCAGTTCTATGTCTTATTTTTTAATTACTATTCTTAGAAAGTGAAATATATTTCATTCCTCATAGACTGGCGACAAAGACTTTAATTAAGTTGATTGTATGATAAATGATTAATCTCTTATATCATGTAGGGGAGAGTGGGAATGAATGGGACAATTTTTACATTTTTACTAATAACTTAAGCTATATACAGTTGTTATTTAAAAAAAATACTTAAAGAATTGCATCAGCATTAAGCAACTTATTGACATGCTAATTCCAATCAACAATTGTTTTTTAAATTTTTAATATTTTTTTTAACATGCATGCATATTGTCCCATTCATCCCCATAGTCGGGGATGAATGGGACAACTTTGGGGATGAATGGAACGGTTAAAAATATTATTCCAAACATATTTTATTTGAAAGCTGTGTGATACGTTCTATTGTTCTACATATACTGACTGAAGTTAATATCAAATGACAATAATCCTTTGGTTCTGGCAGTTCCCAGAGGTCTAGGCTTGGTAGTTTCATAACAATATGCTACAGATTAACAAAATAAATTTCTGGTGGATCGGTCTGATAAAATAAGGAATTATTATCCTTTTTTCTCAAGAATTGTACCTGAAGGTTATCATTATTGTTCTTTAAAACCCTAGCAATGTAATGATAATTATTTTTTCCCACATCTCTTTGTTAAGAGAAAGTTGTCTTCTATTATACTATCCAAGCTGCAAACTTGGCGGTCCATATCACTTGAAATCATGTTCAAATCACTTTCTTCTTCATCATGAAGTGATAAATTGTCAGATTTATCACTATTGACCATACCTTTACTAAAAATATTTCTTGAAAGCTGTCAATTCTTTTTTTTTTTTTTTTTGGTTTCTGATTTTTTCCATTTTCCTTTTCCAAATATTTTTTTTTCTTGTGTATCAATTAGGGCACGACAGTGGCCTCGTTTTCCTCTCTCAACATCTGGTTTCTAGGTAATCACAAAATGTAATTTTATTTATTATGTAATAGCCCTGGGGATGAATTTGACAGTCCCATTCATCCCCATAAACACAAGATATCGATAAAAAAAGACATATCCCCCTCCTCCTAGAGATATTTTGCGATATCATGTCCCAGACCCCCCCCCCCTATCTCTCTCCCCAAAATGATAAACTTATATATGCACAGCCCCTTACGCTCACCTATGTTTTTAGTATCCGCAGGTAATTTTACTGTCCTTGCATCAGTTGGGAAGCTCGGAACCGAATTTATTAAAATAATCTTATTTATAGTTGTTGGATATTTTTAATTGTTGTTTTTACGTTTGTTTAATAAAATCAAGAAAAGACCTCAAGGCTTTATACATAAGATTTAAACATGACACCAAAATCTAGTAATATTATTCTTCAAGTTCCGAATTCTTGGAATACACCTGTATTCATTTCTCAGCATCTTCTGGAAGATCTTCTGTCTTTACCGAAAAATGAAAATAAATAAATAAAAGTGCTACAAGACAAAGTTTCTGAATTAGAGCGTGCGTTTGTGAGCAAAAATGAATGAAAACATGTTAAAATAGCAAATAAAGCCTTTGTGCAAAAATGTTTAAAGATAAAAAACCAACGGTTATAAATGCACAAATAAAGTATTAAAATGTAGCAAACAGCTAGCTGAGTTTTGGACTGATGAAAAATCTCGATAAGAGATTCGAAACAGCTGTTTGCTACATGTTAATACTTTATTTGTGCATTTATAATCGTTAGTTTTCTATCTTTAAAGGAAAACATGTGTCAAAAAGTAGCTATATTCCCTTGTCAATAATATGTACGTGTATACGATCATTATAATATAAAGATATATATTATTAATTAAGAGTAATTTGTAATGATATAAGAGTGATTTAATCATTGATACTTTAGAATATGATACAATTAATATAGGAATCATTATAATGATTCATCCATATTAAATTTTACATATTTTTAATATTTAATAAATCAATTACTTATTATTTTTAATATTGTTTATCATTTAATAAACATAAAAAAAATATCGGTATATGTGTCTTAATAGTTTGATATATATAGATAATAAGCACACAAATATATGTTATTTATTTTTCGTTCGTGAAAAAATAATATTCTC
This sequence comes from Maratus speculifer, assembly GCA_964019185.1. Lineage (NCBI taxonomy): Eukaryota > Metazoa > Arthropoda > Arachnida > Araneae > Salticidae > Maratus > Maratus speculifer. The sequence goes on along the minus strand of OZ025290.1, from coordinate 240,225,296 downwards.
ATAAACAATATTTTACATTATTTAATTTTTTATAGTAAATTCCATACTTTTTAAAGCATTATCATATTTTTTAAGCTTTGTAAATGATGATTTATTAAAAATCTTATTCATAATAAATGAAAACGGATAACAAAAATAAGTTATTTAAGCGTCTTTTTTATTCGATAACTCTTTTAAAAACATACATAGTTTGGTATTCTTTAAGAAAAATTAGTCTATCAGTTATTATTGATAATAGATGAAAATTAAATATTAAAGACGTCAAAACCTCCCTGTTTATAAAGAAACAAAAACGTAAAAAATATTTAAAAATTTAATGTAATTTATTATCAGTTTAAGATTAAACTATTCTTAAACATTAAATTATGAGAGAAATTTATTTTATCCAAAAAAAAAGAAACGAAATTTAAAAAGATTAATATTATGTTACCACACTTTATTACGTTTTGTCTCTAAAATGCACGGTTAAATATCGTCTTCCATTTTGTTTCTATGGGTAAAATGAGTTAGACAGAGAAGACACAGATATAAACACGTGTGTACGTAGATATGTATTGTGTGTTTTTTTGCTCCAAGGTGGTACAAAGATTACTAAATAACTTTAAAAAGTAATAACTTTTAACCCCTCTTTTTTTCTTTTTTAAGTGCGCTCGTAATTGTATAAATAAGTAGCGCCTATAATAATCGTTCAGTCCGTCCGTCTGTTCGCATATAATAGAGCAAAAACTACACAACCAAATCATTTGAAATTTAAAAGAGATTTTTGCATAATTTTGTCGATTCATTTCAAGTTTTGTTAAAATTGGATGCATAGTTCAATTACATTGACAATCAAAAGCATTCCATTCCATTACAGAGGAGAATCGTTTAGGGAGAATCGTTTCATGAGAATATTAATTCTGTTATACTCTTTCGAACATAACTAGAATTGATACGCATCTATGAAATATATACTAAAGAATATATTCTGTACAATCTGTAGTGCAAAGAATATTTGTTGTTAATTTACAAGGCCACACAAAAGTATTCCATTACATATTGGTATAAAGGGAAACACTGTTTGGAGCGCGTTTTAATGCTGTTAACACATTCGCTGCCGCTCACGCGCCATCGCGTGATATGGCGACAACGTTAAGCGAGCCACTCACGCACCAGCGCGTGATGTGGGGTGATGTCTAATAGCCAGTCACGCGCTGGCACGGGAAAATCTTTCACTGATTCTTTGTTATAAAAAGTAAATCGGCTTCTGGGAAAAATCCACTTCTACAGTGCGGCATTAACTATCAACATATCTTCACGTAAGCGGCAGCGAACGTGTTAAAATATTTCACATTTTATGAAACTGATATACGTTGCTGAGGTTTACTACATGTTAATTCCTGTATAATAGAAAGCATATATATACTATTTACAGGGGCACACAAAAAATTTCGGCCACTATACTATATACTATTCAGTAGTTTAGACATTATGAAGCTTTAACGTTTGGAACTCCTAATGTGAAATACGATTTCAATTTTTGCAAAACCAGATTGCAATGTAGTAAAAATATCTTCTATGATCATTTATATGATTAACTTACTTTTTCACTTAAATATATATTTCTTTTTAATCTTGTTTTTAATTTTTCTTATGAAATCGAACTTCTCCACGTTATTTTATTTATTTTTCTTCTTTGACAGTTTTGGCAAAATATTGCTTGAAACATACACACTGACACTGACATATAACGCATATCCGTATGCACACCTACAGTGGCGGTCAAATATTTCCGGCCATCAAAAATTTTTTAGTTAATTTGTAAATATACCCATATGAAGAGGAATCTCAAAGTTATATTTATACATTTTATTCACATAATAGTTAGGAACTTACTTATAGAAGAACATGTAAATATCAATAAATTTAACTGACAAAATTAAGTATAAAGGAAAGCGCATCTTCTCAAAAGTTTCCGGCCACCTTCACAAGTTTGTAAAAAAGTGGTATTGTAATAGAAAATTATAATGATCAACAACATTTACGATTAGTATTTTATCGTATTACTATTTTATTAGCTTTAATCGTATTACTATTTTATTAGCAATAAGTACTGCGGAGCAGCAGCGTTGATTCATACAATCAACGGTTAAAGATCGTCTATGGTACGTTTCCCCCCCCCCATTTCTTGCAATTTTGGCCAAATTTCGGCTGAGTTGGAATATTTATAGTTCTTTTGTCAACATCTTTTCAAAGATTTTCTATTGGATTCATGCTGGGCGCTTAGGCTGATCATTACAAAAACGAAATTTTTCGTGCGAAAATCATTGCTTATCGAGGTTTACAAACATTATTTATGTCGTTATCATGTTAAGAAAAATAGATGTAACCAAATTTTTTTCTCTAATAAGGCAGAAAATAGTCTTGCAAGATATCCTTATACATCGTATAATTCACCTGGCTGTGGATTTCAAATAACGGACCAACACCTTTTGAGGAAAATACTCCCCACGGCATAACGTGTCATCCGCCATGCTTCATTGTAGGAATAACATAGGTCGAATCATATCTTTTGTTGTTAGGTCATCGGACGTTGTGTCTGCCATCACTTCCAAAACTGTTTCGAATTCGATTGATGGAAAAACAGAACTTTTTTCCAGTTTTCACTTGACCAGACTTTGTGTTCCTTGGAAAATGAGAGTAGGGTACGTCGGTATTTTTTTTACCTCTGAAAAATTTTTAACGCCGACTCTTCCATAAAGTTCTGTATCACGTCAGCATCATAACACTGTAGACTAACTTATTTCAGCAATATTTTCATTCCGTAAATCGCAGTATATTGCAACAGAATTTTCATGCAATCATCAATGAAATTCATTTATCAATGGTTTTTCTCCTGATAATTCTGTCCTCAGGAATAGTAATTTTCCGGGGTCTCCCGGACCTCTGAATGTCCTGAAAGCCATAAACACCTTTATATAATTTTGTAAATATTGTTTACAGTCGATTTTACCGATCGATAACTTAGCCGCAATATCTCGAGAAGTTTAGCCTTTTATCGACAAACTAATCACTCATTTATGAACAATAATTGTTGAATTTTTCAAATTTGAATTCAAACTATGCTATACACGTTGATTCATTCATAAATACAACCAAAAAACACTTTATGGATAGAAAAAAACTATGGAATGATAAGTGGCGGGAAACTTTTGAGAAAATGCATTTTCTTTCATATTTAATTTTGTTAAAAAAATTTATTGATATTTACACGTTCTTCTATAAGTAAGTTCCTAACTAATATGTCAATATAATGTATAAGTATCGCTTTGAGATTCCTCTTCATATGGGTATTTCATACAAATTTAAATTCAAAAATATATTTTAACTGGAAATGAGAGGCTTAATCCGACGCAGTTAACAGTTAGTTAATATGATTGTCATTTTTGAAATTATAAATACATTTCTTTTACACAATTTGGTACTACTTGATTACCCCGTCAACAAAAAAAGTTGCCATATTTGTTCCCAACAGGGCGATATATCATCAAATTTGGCAACAAGAATTACTCGCCAAAAGGAACGCCAACTTGGCGCTACTTTTGATATTTCGCCAAATTCCCATTGTATCCCATTGTAATCCAATAGTGTCCGTTTTGCTATAAAAATAAATAAATAAAGATATGTTTGTATTTTATTTTGGGATTATAATGCATTTTATAAATAGTTTACATATATTTTATTTCCATATTTCATATTATGCATATCTGTGATAGGTAAGATATACAGTGACCCCTACCCCTATCCCTACCCCAGGAATTAGTTTTTCATTATTCTCTTGAAGATCCGGAGTCCTAACACTATTTCTTTAATCTATGAAATAATTGGAAAGAGCCTTTCACTGCTTGCGACGCATTACATGTAACCACGCACATATATAGATATAGAACGATAGGCAAATAAAAGAATGCTAAAACTTTAATTAATCCATTCTGGAAATTTAAGAAAAAGTAATTTTATTTCAGCTGCAAAACCAATCCGTTTTCTACTTTAATACGAAAAAGAAAAGAAAAAGTCTTCCAGAAATTATTTTTCATGATTTATTGCAAAGCCGAAAATCTCAGAAATACCTGAGGTTTTATAAATATTTTATGATTTTATGGCACATTCCATGTTTTATCTTCTTGCAAATACAAACTTAATTCTCTTTCATTCGCTTTTCATATATATATATTTTAAACTGTCTTGAAGCTCTGGAGTTTCGGCGCTATTTCATTAATCTCTAAAATATCTGAAAAAGATATTTAACTGCTTCCGACATATATATATTCGCACACATATATAGATATAAGATAGATGAAAGAGTGCTGAATCATTAATTAATCCGTTCTGTAAATTTAGATAAAAATAATCTTTTTTAAGCTACAAAATTAAAGCATTTTCTTTTTTTATCGAAAAGGAAAAGAAAATTCTTGCAAAAATTATCTTTCATAATTTACTAAAAACCAAAAATCTCAGAATATCTGAAATTTTATAAATATTTTATAATTTTATCGCCCGTTCTGTGTTTTACCTTCTTGCAAATACAAACTTAATTGTTTTCTATCACGTTTTCTTTTCTCTCTCTCTCTCTTTTTTTTCTTTTTTTTTTTTAAATATCCTTTAGAAGATCTTGAGTCCCGAAGCTCTGGATCCTATTTCATTAATTTTTAAAATACTTGGAAAATGGATTTAACTGCTTGTGATCCTTGTACATGTACCACACACCTTCGGATTTATAGCTATATAGACAAATAAGTAGATAAGAGAATGCCGAAATTTTAATTAATCTATTCTGGAAATTTAGGAAAAAGAAAAAAAAAAACCATTTTATTTTAACTACAAGACGAATGCATTTTCTACTTTAATATGAAAAAAGAAAAGAAAAAGTCTTCCAGAAATTATTTTTCATGATTCATTGCAAAACCGAAAATCTCAGAAATATCTGAGGTTTTATAAATATTTTATGATTTTATCGCACATTCCATGTTTTATCTTCTTGCAAATACAAAACTTAATTCTTTTTCCTTCGCGTTTTCATTTTTTTCTGGCTTCTCGACGCTACTTCATTAATCTCACAGGAACTTCATCTGAGCAAAAATGTTCAGCAGAGAAATTTATAAACGGGGGTTCAAATTTGAATGGAGGTTGAGGGATTAAAGGCTAAACCGCGAGGCTTTAGCTCTTACACGCTCTTACAACTTTTTTGTCGTTTGCAGTGAGGGGTGTGCTCCGTCATTTTTGATTAAGTCGAAATCTCTCATGGCCGACCGCTCCGAGAATTATGGCAGTTAGCGAGAATGCGGAATTGCATGGGGTATACAAAAGAGAACCGCGAATGTCTGATAGCTGATAAATTGAATAATTTGGAAGAAAAGATATTATTTTTCGTGTACTTCATCAATATAAAATAACATTGAACTATGGAATGAAGAATTAATTAAAGTCAAATTAAATAGTTTATCTTTTTTGACAATGTCAGTGACAACAACAGCAAAATATAATCGACAATGATACAATTTAAGAACTCATTTGATAAAGATGATAAATGACAATATCGTCAAAGAATTATGGCAGTTAGCGGGAATTCAAAATTGCTTGGGGTATGTAAAAGAGAACCGAGAATATCTGGTAGCTGATAAATTGAATAATTTGAAAGAAAAGTTAATATTTTTACTTTATTTTCTCAGTATAAAATAACATTGAACTATGAAATGAAGAATTAATTAAAGTGAAAGTAAACAGTTCATCTTTTGTTGTCAATGTCAGAGGTCACGACAGCAAAATATAATCGACAAAGATACAATTTAAGAACTTATTTGATAAAGATGGTAAGTGACACAATCATCCAAGAATTATAGCAGTTAGCGGGAATGCAAAATTGCTTGGGGTATACAAAAAGGAACCGCGAACATCTTCTAGATGATAAATTGAATAATTTGAAAGAAAAATTAATATTTTTCTATTACTTCCTCAGTATAAAATAACGTTGAACTATGAAATGAACAGTTCATCTATTCTGACATTACCAGCGGCAACAACAGTCAAATGTAATCGACAAAGATACAATTTAAGAACTTATTTGATAAAGGTGGTAAGTGACACAATCGTCGAAGAATTACGGTAGTTAGTTAGTTGGAATGCGAAGTTGTTCGGGATATACCAAAAGAGAACCGCGAACATCTGATAATTTGAATACAATTTAAGAGCTTATTTGATAAAGATGGTAAGTAACACAGCCGTCAGTCTAATCCTTATGTTCCAAATTATGAATTCATGAAAATTTTATCTTCTAAAGCAGTTTTCGTGAATTTTTGAAACTACATTAGAATACTTACACGTTCATTTAATAAATTTTAGGGGGATTTTGTCAATTAAAATCAATTAATTAAATTTGCATTTATAGAGATTTTGTGCAACATTTATAACTTCACACAAATATTTTATTTAAAATAATTTTTTTAGTATATTATGAATTTTGTAAGTGAAAAAATTAATTGATCTTATAACAAAAAAAAAAAAAAAAAAAAAAAAAGACTAATCTAGAACTGAAGTTTTTCAACCACAACCTTAAACTTCCAGAATGCTGAAAAGATGAAAATGAAAAAGGAATCATTCTTTTAAAAACATTTTTGGTTTGTTCAACCCATAATGCCTTCGGAATATGATAAAGTAAAGTATCTATAACTAATTCTAAAATGTATTACTACTAATTGATGTATTGAATGAATTTTATAACAAGTTATTTTAATGGTACTTTAAAGAAAAATCGGGGCATAAAAGGTTTAAGAAAATGAGCTGCAAAGTTTCAAATATCTATTTGCGCTTATTGTGAAATGTAATCAATTAAAAACTCTGTGACTATTAGGCTTTTCAAAGATGTCATATTTTTTAAAAGTAATATAAATTGTTTTGTCCTATAATTATTAACTAGCTGACCCGCCCGGCGTTGCCCGGGTCCGTATTAACAATATTAAACGAACTTGAAATTTGTATGATTTTATCATTAACTCGAAACATGCAGAAATGCATTGTCTGAAATACGTGGCCACTGACTGTGTGAAAAATCGGTTTAAAAAACAGCTAATGTTAAGCTCTAAAACTACTCAAAATGAGCAATGAGAAATGTGTGAGGGAATATGTATCCAACGACTGCGTGATTTTCGTGTTAAAGTGTTGATATTTATCAAAAATCACTGTTAAGTCACGTAACTAATTATTTTTTTTTCACATAGAAATCCCAAGTGAAATATTTTGAATTTCAAACTAACTATATCACTCTTAAATCCGACTATACCATGAATGAAATCGATACTCGCTCGTAGCTAAAGTGTTGGTAATGTAGTATTATAATTTCAGAGCCATTTAACAAAAGTAAGTGTTATTTTTAATCAAATCATGCATAATGTACACTCTATGGATAAATTCCTAACCGTAAACTTTTTTACCGTAACCATAACCTGCCTGTAACCTAACTTTGATTTAACAGTACCTTACCGTAAATTAAATATAACGTAAATGTAACCTAGCCTTCACTTTATTGTAATATATCCTTATTCTAACCATAAAACAAATGCGATTTAACTTTAACCTAACTTTAACTTAACCGTGACCTAAATGTAACCTAACGGGATATTAAATATAATCAAAGACTTACCGTAATGTAATTGCAACCTAAATGTTACCAAAACCATATATTTGTTTCATGTCCATGGAAATTATTTTGTCTTGTTCGGATATGGTTATGATTCATTAGAACATTTTTGTCGGGTTCAGATTTTAGGTATTTTTTGATATTGAGTTATAATGATCGGGTCGTATTCATGTCCATGGAAATTATTTTGCCTTGCTCGGATACAATTATGGTTCTTTGGAACATTTTTGTCGGGAACAGATTTGTTTTAATTCAGATTTCGGCTTTTTCTTCAAATGGAATTTTTGGGTTCGGGTTTTCTTGTGTGTGCACGGAAATTATGCTGCCTTGTTCGAATAAGAACATGCTTCACTGGAATATTTTTTTTTCAAGTTCAGATTTGGTTCAGTTCAGATTTCGTGATTTTTTTCAAAGAATTTTTTTAGGTTCAGATTCGGTTCAGGTGAATGAAAATTTTTTATCTTATTCAGATCCGGTTACGATTCTTTGAAATATTTTTTATCAGGTTCCGATTTGGTTCGATTCAAATTTCAGGTATTTTTTTCAAATAGAATTTTTAGGTTCGGATCTCGTTCATGTCCACGGAAATTATTTTGTCATACTCGAATCCAGTTATGATTCTTTCGAATATTTTGGTTGAATTTAGATGTGGTTTGGGTCAAATTTCAGTTTTTTTCAAATCGAATTTTTTAGGTTCGAGTTGGGTTTATGTCCATAGAAATTATTTCGTCTTGCTTGGATTGGGTTATAGTTCTTTGGAATATTTTTGTCAGGTCCCGATTTGGTTCAATTCAGATTTCGAGTTTTTTCTTCAAATATAACTGTTGAGTTCGGGTCTTCTTGCATGTTCACGGAAATAATTCTGTCTTGTTCGAATAAGGACATGCTTCACTGGTATATTTCTGCCAAGTTCAGATTTCGTTCAATTCGCGATTTTTTCAAAGAAATTTTTTGGGTTCGGATTGTGTTCATGTCCATGGAAATATTTTGTCTTGTTTGGATCCGGTTGCGTTTGTTTGAAATAGTTTTGTCAGATTCAGATTTGGTTCGATTCAAATTTCAGGTATTTTTTTGAATGGGAGTTTTAGGTTCGTATCGGGTTCATGTCAACGGAAATTATTTTATCTTACTCGAAACCGGTTATGGTTCTTTCGAATACTTTGGTCAGATTTAGATGTGGTTTGGGTCAAAGTTCAGGATTTTTCAAACGAAGTTTTTTAGGTTTGAGTCGGGTTTATGACCATGGAAAGTATTTTGTCTTGCTGGGATCGGGTTATAGTTCTCTGGAATATTTTTATCGGTTTCAGATTTCGTTCGAGTCATATTTCGGGTTTTTTTTAAAAACAATATTTAGGTTCGGGTCAGATTTCATGCCCACAAAAATTATTTTTCCTTGTTTGAATCGGGTTATGCTTCACTTGAATATTTTTGCGGGATTCAGATTTGGTTCGGGTCAGTTATCAAATCCATAGTTTTTCCCAAACAGAATTTTTAGGTCAGGGTCGGGTTTATACTCACGGAAATTTTGTGTATCACGGATCGGAGTGTAGTCTGTTTTTTTTTTTCTGGTTGGAATCGGGTTTTGTTTAAATTAGCGTAAACATTAAGGTTATAATCAGTTTTGCTACTATTCTTTTTATGGCTATTTCTGATAGATAATTTACTTAGCTATTTGATAATTTATAATGGTGATGAATCGTTTGCGGATACAAACAATTGTACGCCAAACAGCTATTTTATTTTTGTTTTAAAAACAAACTAAAGCCATATTATAATTTTAAATTGAATAGAACACATTTAAATTTAATCAATGATTAAAAAAATAAACTCATAGAAAAGTGTTGTGTAATGTTTTTTACTGCAACACAGCTAATGACTCATACATTCTAATGTTCGAAATGCCAAAAACATGCGTACAACCATATAGTAAAAAGAAATTAATAGAGTGACAGTATAATGTCATGGGGTGACGCAAAAAATGTAACTCTAAAATCCGCGACATTAAGTCCAAATAAGCACCAACAAAACCATGTGCTTTGAAACTCCGATCAATTCAAACTGGTTTAAACCAGTATTTCTTTGTTTTTGTTTTTTACCTTTTAAACTGTTATTGAATAGATGACTAAAATTTCGTTTAAAAAATAACGTTTTGTGCCATTATTGCCTGTAATACACGATCGGAATGCATGAAAGATACAATTAGATCAATCATAGGGAAGAATTATTTGATTATTTTTATCATATGACTTTGAAATATCAATATAGAAGCATCATTTAAGATTTTGATTGAAAAATCAACATTCTTTCGTTAATGTCTTAAAATCGTCTGCACTCTGAAATCTAGATTTTAGATTAATATTATTATTTAAGTGTTCATGCATGATTTTAAAAGAATCTTTTCATCACTATATTTTATATATTGACATGGAATTATAAATATGTTGTTAAATCATAAACATTTTTCATCTACGTTATAAAGTATTAAAAATCTCTGAAAAAAAGAGAAAATTTTTAGTAATACAATTTTTTACTTCAAATCATATGTTTTCAATATTTTATTTTATTTTGTTTTGACATTTAATTATTTTTAATTTTCCAATTTCAATTATTTTAAAAGCAAACATTTATTTCAATAAATAATATAATTCGCGTTTGAAATGAAATAGACGCCTTCTCGCAGACAAAGTCTGAAACGAAATAGAACTGATACCGTGAGCATCTTCCGCTGAAATCAGTGTTTAAAAGGCCGATAAACAAATAAACAGTTCTATAATAAATAAATAAATAAATAAACAGTTCTATAAAGCATGCAACGTTGGGTTCTTTGTATTAAAATTATCTAAAACCAAAATTTTATACACAAAGTTTAGATCTATAATATAAAAACGTACATTTGACTTACTGATGGCAAAATTATATGACAGCAACACAATGCTTGCATGATTCGCTTGATCTAACTTTGCAAGAGCAAGAAAAATTTTTTATTTTCAAATTTTTGTTTTCCTTTACTAGCAAACCTGAAATAATATGGGGATTTCCTTTTGTTTGGCTTGTTTGTAAACACGAGCCTACAATCTCTATTTCTCCTTCTTTAATGCCACAACTAATCTCTTTGAATCAATAATTGCTTCAGCTTCTCTAAAGTAATTACTAGATTTTCCAGCATCTAGAAATTCTAAAATTGTCGATATTTGTAATTTATTTCCCATAATTAAATAAAAAAGATAAAAAACTGCACTTTAAATAGCTCTTTAAACGGGTTTCGCTATGCTACAGCATGGAACAAACAGCACTACGTAAACAAACGATTATCAGGTCTATACAACGCCATCTTTCGGTCAATACAAACGCGAATAGAAAAAAACATTTAAAAAAATTACGATTTCTTCGTAAAATATGCTTCAGCTGTAATTCATTTCTTCCAATCCGTCTTATTAATACAAAATTCCTTCCTCGTGCTTTATTTTGAGACATTAAAATTTCAGCGATAAATGGTTTCCTCTTGCAAACCTTTCTTTTTTTTGGTTAACTTCGCCACCACCTATCTTTTTCCTCCATAGCGTACAGCAGCTGTGATTAAAAAAAAAAAAAAAAAAAAAAAAAAATCTTCATTTAAACTGACAGTTTGCCAGTCTATGAATTTTAAAGGTCACTCTCAGTTTTTAAAATTATTTCTGCGAAAATTTTATGCAACCAACCAACCATAAGAGAATGAAAAGGAAAAAAGCTAAAAAAAAAAAAAAAGCGATTTTTTATGAGAGTGAGGTTTGGAATTTAATTAATTACTCAGTTAATAAATAGAATTTTGAAATTCTGAGCGTCAGGTGCATCAGGAGAGATATTGGGCTACTCTCAGAAAAATTTTGAGCTTCGTACGTACCGTAGTTTTCGCTAACTATCGCAGACACACACACAGAGCGATTTGTTATTTTATTAATATAGATTATACATTTTTTATTTATTATTATTTTCTTTTTAAAATAATAGAAAATAATTAATATACACTGCTCAAAACAATTAAAGGATATTTGATGTTTTATATAAAATAAAGATATAAACGAAATTTTTTTGCCGAAAATAGAAGAAGAGAATCATAAATGCAAATTTTTCTGGTTTTCAAACTGTAGAGTATGCAAATTTTGAGTTCGACATCAAAAACGTCGCTTCAGCGACAGCGAATGAAGTTTGACTTTCAACTGGAAAAAAGAGAATGAAGACAAGGATGATCGGCATTCAGTGATTGCTTTGTTTCGATGAGTACGATGTCTCAGCGAAGTCATTTGGCAGATTCAAAAGCTTGGAGAATTGTTGGTAGGTTAGAAGGGGGCCAAACTCAAGCCGAAGTAGCGCAATCCATTGAAGTGTCACAAAGTGTCATTTCCAGGATCTGGAACCGTTTTTTGGAGAGTGGATGCGCAGGCCGAAGACCAGGGCAAGGTCGTAGATGGGCAACAACACCCAATGAAGATCGGTATTTAGCGTTAACAGCTCAGAGTCACCGAAACATGAACGCTACTCTTCTCCAACAACACCTTCGCTCGGCTACAGGCAACACGATTTCAACTCAGACTGTCCGAAACCGGCTCAATGCTGTGGGTCTGTATGCTCGCCGACCGATAGTATGTGTTAGATTAACATCAAGGCATCGTCGCGACCGCAGGGAGTGGGCGACCGAACATGTCAACTGGAGGAGAAATGAATGGAGCAATATTCTGTTTTCTGACGAGTCCCGTTTTTCTGTGCATTCGGATAATAGGCGTATTTTCATCTAGAGGGACCGTGGCAGTAGGAATAATCCTGCGTTCGTGCACGAAAGTGTCAGATTTGGCGGTAGAGGAGTGTTGGTGTATGGTGGCATCTCCATTGACGGGCGCACTGACCTCTACATCATTCGAGATGGAGCTCTGACTGGTCGCCGATATAGGGATGAGATCCTCAGACCTATTGTAGTCCCTTACGCTGCAGCAATCGGAGATAACTTCATTTTAATGGACGATAACTGCAGGCCACATCGTGCAAACCTCGTGGAGGGTTTCCTTTTCGAGTAAGGAATTGTTCGAATGGAATGACCAGCGTGTTCTCCAGACATGAATCCAATCGAGCACGTTTAGGACGCTCTAGGAAGACGCGTTTCTGGCCGCCAACAACCCCCACAAATTCTCCAAGAACTGGAAAGAGGTCTTCTGGAAGAGTGGGGCAGAATACCCCAACTCATCATTAATAGCCTCATTGAGTCCATGCCTCAAAGGTGTTCAACGTTGCTGGCCGCCTGTGGAAACCATACCCCCTACTGAAAATGATTTTCTTTGAAGAAAACACCTTTTCTTATTCTTTTTTTCTCATATGCACAAATTGTGTTTTATTCCTTTTGTACACAAATGCGCAATAAAATGCATTTTTTTCTGCCAAACATGTGTAATTTTTTCTCATATAACCTACTATGTCTGTCGACCATGTATCAATCAGCTAAAAAGTTTCCCAGATAAAAAATCCACCTAAAATTGCAATATCCTTTAATTGTTTTGAGCAGTGTATATATATATATATATGTAATCAGCATTTGAAAACGAAGTTTTCGTCAAATTGGCGTCAGAAAAGAGGTCGCGCCAATTTGGTGCGTATATGGCATCTGTAACATAGGTTTTTACAAATAGTAATTTTGCAGATGGTGGAGAAGCTTTAATTATCTTTAATATAAATTATTCTTTTTCTTTATTTTTATTTTTATCTTTCTATTTATTTATTTATTTATTTATTTATTTATTGCATACCACCATTATCTGAGTTCTTCAATTATTTTTACACTTTTGTATTTAACTCAACCTAGTTTTTGTATATAAAATGAATTTTGCAGTGGATTTTTTTCTGAAATGCTAGAGTTATAAAAAATACGTTCACAGATGTGTTCAACAAATATAATGATATTACAACAGTTTGATGTTTTTTATACACTTCTTAAAAGATGTCTCTGTTTTTCCTTATTTTCAAAACTTATCTAAAATATATACTTAATTTTATATGAAGTATTAAAATTTTACTCACAGTACGTCCATTTTTAACACATAAAACATTAAATTGAACATAGATCTTATAAATATTTTAAGAACTAAGAAAAAAAAAAGAGATAAAATTATTAATTTTTCCAAGAGATATTTTAAGTATACGAATGCATCAAATGTCGAAATATTGTGAAATTATACACGAATTGAAATAAAAAAGGATTTAATTATGCGCTAATAAACATGATTGAAAATAACATTTTTGATCATATGTGATTTTGAAGCGATTCAGATTTTATTTTATATTTTTAACATAAAAATATTAATTTAAATTTTATCTTTTGCTTGGGCCTCCCTTGGTTGTTTATTTTACTTTATTTATTCACTTATCAATAAAATCATATTTATTTCCCTACGGACTTTTACTGTCATCGACAGAGGTATGGTTATCATTTTTGGAACCAGGAAAAAAAAATGAATGGGGCAGAAGGAACTTTTAACAAACTTATTGCTTATATGTCATTTCTGTATATCCCATATTTTAATTTTTTTTCTTAGTTGATTCGGGAAGAAATTTATTTTCGAATGAAATTTGTTTGAAAACCATAGCAATTTAGTGGCTATTTATGAATTTTTAAATATATTTCATGTACTATTTTTTCCAGTCAGTATCTTGATCTATTTCTATAATAAATATTTGTTTACAACAATTATGTACAATAACTACGGGCAGAATTACCGAAATTGACAACTGATTTCTTAGAGCAAGGTAAAAAGAAAAGTGCTTATTGTCCATAAGATATTACCATTTTGATGGATTTTCATTTTGTATTTAATATAAAATTAAAAGTTAAGTCCAAATTGGTTATTAAACACTTTGTATCAGAATAGTTTGGAATTGCATTTTAATTTTCATTTTGTTTCTCAATTTCTAATCATAAAATTGCTGTTTATCAATTTCTATTTTATTTTATTTTATTTATTTATTTATTCATTTGTTTGTTTATTTATTACTCACCTATCATACGTAGTATAGGGTAAATCTTGCAATCGTTTTGAAAATCGAAAAAAAAATTTTTTGACGTATTTACACGTTTTAGATAGTGAAGATTCCGAAAAACATATTTTTAGAAAAAAAAAAAAAAATCCGTCCGTCTATTTGTGTGTCTGTAAACGCTCTATCTCACGAACAAATTGAGATAGAGACTTAAAATTTTCTATGTACTTAGTATATAAGAATGGGACGAAATCTATTTAGTATCAGTAACCTCGATTTTTCAGAATTATTTTTTTCGGACTCTCGAAAAATTCGTTCTGATAAAAGGTACATAAAAATCTTCGATTTTTTTTTTTTTTTTTTTTTTTTTTTTTTTTTTTTTTTTTTTTTTTTTTTTTTTTAAGGAACAGACGTAAAAAGCAATAAAACAACACAAATTTTGCATAAAAAAACGAAGTCGATCGGATTATAAGTTGCCGAGATATTTGTAATCCTTTTTTTCACATTCTTCAATTTTTCATGACCCTGTATATCATTCAAATTTCAATTCAGAGATATATTTCAATTGGAAATGAGACGCCTGATTTTACGCAGTAAATTATTAGTTAATATGATCATTATTTTTGGAGTTATAAGGATGTTTCTTTTATGCAGTTCGGTACTACTTGAGTAACTTGGCATTTTACATAATTTGCCGAAATTGGTTCATCAGCAATTCATTAATAGAGCATTACTATGTATATTAACAATATTTAAATATACGTTTAAATTTTGTTTTGGAATTGCAATGCATTGTATAAATAAATTAAACATGTTTTATTTTCATATATTGTATTATACATAGCCATGATGGGTAAGTCTTACGGTGGCCCCCAATGATTTTTTTTTTTTTTTCGCAAGGATGAAGAATTGAAAATTGCATGTTACTATGTTACAGATCTTTTATTTGTTTATTCATTTCTGAACGGAAGACTTATAATAATTCAAAATTATTTTGAAGGGTAAGATTGGCTTACATCAATCAATAATTACTCAATATTTCTATAATCGTGAACATCAAAAGAACATCCCATCATAAATCGACCAGACAACCTACTTCTTGATTTCCACTCCAGTTGAATCCCCAAGAGACCAAATTCCCGCCCTTTTTTAGCAATTAAGCGGGGAAATCGCAAAAACTCCAGGAATAATAGTCACTCCAATATATTTAATATCTAAATAATTATCTTTCTCTGTTGTGTTTCTGGGGGAAAAAAAATCAAAATAAGTATCAGTATAAATTGCAGTAACGTACTGAATACATCAGTGTTATCATATTAAAGCGACTATAATATGATATATATATATATATATATATATATATGTTCTTTTCCTCCGCTTAACAACACGAAACTTTCTGACATGTTTTCTGACTCATTTTTTAAACATAAAAGCATGACAATTGCAAGTATCATTATTAAAATAATTTCTAATCGAATCTTTTTCTCCCCTTTTTAAGCCATAGAAGTATTAAGACGCTTAAATTATGATGTTTAAAATAAGTGAAACACAAAAGCAAAAATTAAAATTGATTTATCGTCACATGTCATGCTAATATATTAAATAGGTTTCAATGTATTACAGATGCAGCAGAAATGTTGTTTCTCCATATTTCTCTATGGTATCAATGTTTAGTTAAAAAAACGAAAAAAAAAAAAAAAAAATGCCACTGTATCTATGATTTACTCTCTGTTTACTACATAAATACAACATTGAAACCTTTCGTGAAATATAGGTGATCAAATGGTTCAATGGTTTTATACTAATTGATTTTTTTTTTTTTTTCATTGAGTAATATTGATTTAAAGCTAAAATACCAAAGCAAAGTACGTTGAAAGTATTCCAGGAAAATTCAAGAAAATTTTCTGTTGTTTTCGGGATTTTTTCTGAAAATTACAGAAATTTTTCCTTTAAAAAAATGTAAGTTGTACTGGCGTCCCGATTACCTGTACAGTTTCAGTAAAATCGTCCATTTTTTTTTTTTTAGTTTTAGTTCTGAACAGTAAATCAGAGTTTCCAGTAGCCTTATATAAGTCAAGTCAGTAATACTCGTTAGGGGCGATGCAAATATAACGTTATCATTTTAGGGGGGAGGGGAAGGGTCTGGCATAATATATCGCAAGATATCTTTTGGGTGAGGGGGCTGTCTTTTGATATCAATATCATTTTTGATCCAATCAAAATTTTCTCTTTTTATTCGTAACATGATCTTTAGTATAAAATAGCATGTTATATTTTTTTAGTCTGTCGTCTATTTTTATGAAAATACATAGATATTATTAAAATCACTAAATAATTACAAAATTATTTAATTCCAAAATATGGAATACCCCAACGTTTGACACTCATATCCTTCTTCGTATGTAATACATACACATAACATATCATATGCATATCATATGCATACATAATTACACGTCGAGAAGCCATGTGTGAAGTAGAGGTCTGCACGGGCCGGAATTTCCAGGCCCGGCCCGGCCCGTAGGAAATTTATTTCGGCCCGGCCCGACCCGTTGTAAAGCTCAAAAGATCGGCCCGGGCCCGGCCCGTTTTGGCTCGTTACAATTTCTATGATTTCTAAAAAAAAAAATCAGATTTTTATTATATAATTAAGATTTCTTTAAAGAATACTGCATACATATCTATGGAATGATTTTACAGTATATTTTACAGGAAATACACATTAACGACATTAATGATTACTTAGACTCTTAGGCTTTCAACATTCAAATAAAGATTCATTAAAAATTTAATATGGCTTAGAATAAAAGAAAAAAGAAAGAAAGCTAAAAACATCGTTACTTTGGAAGATATTTGATAAAAGAAGATTTATTAAAATATTTCTATCATTTTATTAAAGGTTTTAAATCCAAATTAATTCTGAAATTCAAAGAAGCTCCTTTCTGATACATTTCTAAATTCAATTTTTTTCTCAGAAATGCATAAGATTAGCAGGTATCTTTATTCAAAAACTATATAATCGAGTGCCATTATCCATTTTTTGATATAAGCAATTTAAGAATACTTACAAGCAAAAAAAAAAAAAAAAAAAAAAAAAAATACTATCGTAAATAGCGATTTGAATAGAATTTCCGGAAGCGATAGCATGGGAAGGGAGAAAAACCTGCAATCATTTTGAGAAACTATTACATCTCAAAAAGGTCATACAAGTATTTTATTTACCAAAAATAAAAAACGCTATTCGATTCCAAATCCCTTCAATAGTTAAGCTTATCACTTTTATACTTTTACAATTTAAAATTAATCAGAAATTAATTTAAAAACCATCAAGAAGTATATATCCAAAGATAAAACTAACATAAGTTGTTTATCGCTGTTAATAATTTTACAAATCATGTTTTCTGCCCTACAGATCTTGAGAACAATTAATTCTAGTTCCAGTCCGGCCAGTCTATATGTAGGAAAATAATGCAAGCTTGATCTTGGACCGGCATGAGTCAGCTAAAATATATTAAAACGAGTTGCACACAATGTAATTCTCCGATGCTGATCTCTACACTGTACATTTTTATATTGATGCTGTCAAACTAGTATGGCTCGTGAAGCACATTTATAATTATTCTCGTTAAAACCATTGAAAATAGCTCATATTTTATCGTTCCAGGTCAAATTTTCAGAACGGGCCGTTAGGCCCGAAAATTTTTTTAATCGGCCCGGCCCGTCTGGTCCGTTCAATTTTTTTGCCGGCCCGGCCCGTTGAAAAAACTATTCTAAATCTGCCGGCCCGGCCCGTTAGAAAATTTGAAACGAATCCGCCGGGCCGGGTACGGGCCACGGGCCAAGCCCGGGCCCGTGCAGACCTCTAGTGTGAAGTACAATTTAAATGAAGCTTGTGTTTACTAATAAATTAAAGAGAAAGAGAAGGAATGTTGTCCACTTATATTGCTGATGAGGATTCCTATCTGCCTCCCACCCCTCCTCCGTTTGGGGCAAGTGCAACAGAACTTTATTGCCGTTGAATGCGTTATGTAACAAAAAGCTTTTATAAAAGTACTTTTAAATAGTAACTATTTCTTTTAAGTGTTATTTGAAACAATGCTTTTCGTATGTAAAGTGATATGTTATGGACTTTTTTTCATTTGAATCATAAAAGTATACGAAAATAAAAAGATAACCAATTTTGCATATCCCTTCAAACAAAAAAAATTAATTCCATGGGAAAAAAAAACACTTTGATAATGATATTATTACCCGGGGGGGGGGAGTTCGAGGAATGATATCTGAAAGAAAAGGGGGATCCAAAATTACGAAAAAGTTGATCGCGTTATATTTGCGCAGCCCCTTTTCAATAACGCTGTGGATTTTTTCTGCAAATCGATTTAAAAACTCATACACAACATTTGACATAATTTAAATATAAAACAAAAAAGAACTTCAAACAATAGACATCTGCTTTTGACACATCCAAAGTTTTCATTTGTCCTTGAATTATATATACATACAGAAGTGATAAGAACATTTAAAATTAAAAAAAGATAATTTTCTACTTTAAAGAAAAATTTTAATTTTACATCAGTAATCCGTTATTTTTATGAAAGTTATAAGCGTTCAGGTAGGCTGACAGATAAAGAGATCAACATGTTGAACTGCAGAAAGACCTTTGAAGTAAGAAACAAAAATTTCGATGCGTTAAAAAGTAGTATAACGTCATACAATGTTCTTTAAAAACTAATCGCTAATGTATATGGATACACATTTAAGCTCAAGCAGAAGCTTATACTAGAAAGCAGTTTATTCGAATTGTTTTATGCGTTGCCCTAAAAGGAAAAGATTAAAAACAGGAACTTTCAATAAGGAATGTTCTAACTTTGATCTCATGACATATTTAAATTTCAGTGCTATTCAAAAAGCAGTAAAAAAGCTACAAAGTATCATATGTATAAAGCGATTGGAGGGGCAGACAGGAAAACAGCAACCGTAAATTCTATTTAACTTACTGGAAGTGTTAAAAAACTCGAACGAACATAGTTTTCCCTAAAATGTGATGTTTGGGGTGAATTATATACTGTAAAAAAAGACACAAAATAATATAACATAAAAATATTAAACAAATAAATAAAGTAAAAAAACAATTGATCCCTATTACAATTTCGTATTTTTTAGGTAAATTCTTTCTTTCTTTTTTTTTTTTTTTTTTTTCTTTTTTTTTTTTAATTTTTTTTTTTTTTTTTTTTTTTTATGAAAGTCATTTCGTGAGTATTTTAAAAAGCATGGATTTGAAACTACCTTTTACAGATAATAGGAAATTTATGTACATTTTTTTTTTTACACTGAGGGATTTTTTTTATTATCTGCATAAGAGAGAAAAAGTCAGTAAGAAAGAAAAAAATAATGCGTCAAGTATAGATTATGAAGCACTTTTCAACACATTCAGAATAATGCAACAAAACTGCATCGTTTAAAAAATTAAAATATTACTTCTTATTTCATCATATGGAAAAGTTGAACGCATTTCAAATCCTAATCTCAGCGGTTCCTATCTACAATCGGAAAATTATCTGAATTTTTTAGCAATCCTGTATATAATATAGAAATTTGTATCCGTTAAAAAAATGCATTGCAAAATTTAGTTCATTTAAGTGATACATATATTTCAGTTGAAAATTCCCTTTTAGCAGTTTCCTCTAATAAGCAGAATGGTATATGCGAACACTTTTGTGTAGCTCTTGTGTGCACTTTTGTGTATATGAGGTATTGAATTTATATATAAAAAAGTAATATACACTGACTGACGTAACAGTGACTAGTCACTGTTACGAAGGAGTGAATGTTAACTTTTTTGCAGTAAATTCTTTTTTTTTATGTTAGTTTATGAGTATTTTATGGGTATCGTAAAAAAATACATTACTGACAATATTTATTTAATTCATTCTTTGTAACATTAATCGAATTATTAAGGAAAAACATTTAAAATTACATATGAATTAAATTATATTACTGACAACCTTGTGCTACAGCCCCCTCGCCGAAATATTTGAGATTTTCTGTTTTCAACGGTAAAAAAGTGCAATTTCCCACCGGAACTCTATTATCCCGCTCCCACTACCACGACCATCATCAAACTTACTACCGGAGAAAATTAAGCCATATTTAATTATAACTTTTTATTTTAGTTATATATTGAAATTTATTAATATCAACTAAAAAGATTTCAGCTAAAAAGATTTCGTGTGCTTTATAAGAAAAAATTTGAAAATCATTCAAAATATAATTAGTTTTTATAGTTGTATTATTAAACAACAACATACCACAATAAATAAATTTAATGCATTATTACATTTAGAAATTTCTCAAAAATCTTGCCATATGTTATAAGAAATTCCTATAATTTGGCAAATCTTAAATCTGAAAACAAATATTTATGATTTTAAATAATAATTTAAAACATTATTAGTAATTTAAAAAAATATCTTTCAAAATAGTCACAATTACAATAATCTAAAACATATTTTGTAAAAATATGCTAGTTTTCAAAATGAAAGTATTTCGTAATATAATTACATTATTATTTTACTCCAAACTAAAGTTTAGTAATCCGAAAACAATAAAAAAAGTAAAAAAATCTCCACAGCAAAAGTTAATTTAATCTTTTAAATAACTGAAATTAATTTTTACATTTACTGTGATATTCGATTGTATAAAGCTTTACCCTCTGTTTCTCAAATAAAGCTTTAATCTATATCCTATCCAAGGACGTTCATGAGGATAACTTATACCCTCTGCTTAAAACATGTATTCTCTGCATTTTTTAAGATCACAACGCTGATAATATTCTTGTGTTATTACTTTTCATTATTAATGAAATGGAAAAGAATGAACATCCACATATGTAAACCCATTGAACGAAGAGGAGATTTTAGAATGGCGGGTAGTAATCTCATATCTAGCGCAAACAGCCATAGACAGACACGATTCTGCTGATTGGTTGGTGATTACATAATGCATACGTAACTCTCTCACTACGTCATAAGTCACTCTTTCAGGAGTGGCATTTTCTCTTTTAAAAAGAATTCGTTTTAATGTCAAATCGCAAATTGGTGTAATTTCCAAGGTTAAATTACGAAATGTAGTTTTGAAAACTAAAATGCAGGGCCGTGCATAGTGTGTGTGTGTGTGGGGGGGGGGGGGAGCAGAAGCCTAGCTAAGGGGGGGGGGGGCAGGCGGGGAGCCTCCTTCCCAAATATTTGCACATGCTGTTAAAGTGAGCAAATTTACAAACTGAACAGGCAAATTTGTTCAAAACTTTATAAAAAATTATAATACACTTCTTATTTCTAATAAATTTTGCAAAAGTTACCAATATAATTAAGCTTTTAACAAATATAAATTATATTATATTTTCTAATTGAGATAACTTGGTAAAATTATAAAACTAGTTGGCAAACATTGAGAACTATTTATGTTTGCTTTTCACTGAGTTAGCAAAGAATGAATTTTTACTTGGCATTTTAAGGGTGTATTTCGATTCAAACTGCCTATTTTTCGATTTATTTTTGAATTCGTTTTTGCTCTCAAATACATCAGACTTTCAAAATCTTTTATTTGGAAAGTACACAAGGTGCCGTGATTGTCGATTCTTTGATAAATGCATAAAATATTGCAAAAGAAAAAAAAAAGCAATCAAAAACGGCATTTTGAACCGATTTTTCCCAAGCGGAAGATCTGAGAACGAAAAAAAGGGTCATACTGATAAGGTAATTGTTTATAACTCAAATTCTAATGAATTGAGCGTAAACATACGTCACACGGCATCTTATACGTCCCTTCAAGAATCCCCTCAGCAAGTTTCATGTTTCTACTTTTAAAAATGTGTTTGAAATTGTATCGGAAAATTTCGAGCTGTTGAAGATGGATCGAATACACCCTTAAAGCTCACTCCTCCAGCAATAAAAAGGCTTCGCAAAGGCTTGGGGGGAAAGGGGGCAGTCGCCTTGGGAGCAGAAAGTGAGGGGTTCAAAATTTATACTACCAACCTGACTTGTTTCTTCTTTTCTTGTAAAAAAAAAAAAAAAAAAAAAAAAAAAAAGATATGCAAATATTGGGGCAAAAACATTTTTGTGATAAAAACATACTTTCTGAAAATAGCACATAACTTCTTTCTTGGAATCCAAAAGGGGTTAGCTACAAACTGTTATAATTTACTGTAGATACATTTAATCCACATCTGTTTTCCAAATACTCTTTGCCAAAATGTAAGCAAAATTTTGTCTTATATTATTCAGTTGTTAAAATTAAATTGTTTAAAATTGTGTATTAGTAAATGTGAAATGTGTATTCAATAGAATTTAATTGTGTTTTCACACTTTTAAATTTTATGACACCTGCCACAAAAACAAGACAGGGAGGAGGGAGGGGAGGGTCGCAAAATTGAAACTTTGCCTTTTGTGCAGTTTCCTTTTGGATGTTGCTGCTAAAAAATATCATATTTTGCTGATTTTTTATTTTTATTTTACACCACATATTGGTTCAAAGATGAACGGGAATTTTAAAAAGTTTATAATGCCAAGATTTTACTTTCATCACTGGAGTGTCTGTCACTTTCGATAACGGAGACAGGCACTCTCATCAGTGGAGTGACTCTCTTACTCTCCATTACAGAGTGAGATTATTCACTCCTTTGTATAGAGTGGAAAATTCCACTCCTTTAGGAGTGTATTTTTACAAAAGTCACTCCAAAAAGAATCAAAACGTCTCTCACTCTCCCAAAAAGTGAGCTTTTCACTCTTTCCACTTTTAGAGTGCAGTTAGACTTTTATCACTGGAGTGACTTTCATCACTGGAGTATCTATCAACAAAAGCAAACAAGAATCGAAAGTAAACATATATACTAGAAGATAAGTGCTACTCAAATTAATAGAAAAACAGCTATGCGAAAAGTAAGGAGTTGGTATAGCTATGACTATTGTTGCTACTAAAGTCTGTACCCCATAGACCATCAACTGTCCATAAAGGCCCTAATGTAGCAGATGGTGTTCATGTAGCAATTTTCTTCCTAGAAAGTTTATTCCTGGTCTTCTGAAGAAGAAATGGTTAATTTAATGAAAAAGAAAGTATAAATCCACATTCGCTGATCTCTTACATAATTATGAAACTATTTCATCTGAGAAAAAAATTCGTAAAAATACAGAAATTGTATTAAAAATAATCGATTTTTTTTTTAATTTATTTATTTATTTTGTAAACGTATTATGAATTTTTTCAATTCAAATTTAATTTACTGGTATGAAAAAAAAAAGTTATTAATGAAGTTATGAACAAGGCCTGTAATAGAACTCTAATGAATCATGTAAATTTAATTTTAGCAATTTCAGGCTATGGAAAAGGATTTACAGCTATATCTTTTAACTTCAGTGTCTGTGTTAACGTGTGATAACATTCAAAATCAAAATCACAGGTTTTACTTTCTAAGATTTCATTGTTACTCTTGATATACATTATTAAACGAACATTATTTTTAAAAAATGTAGGTTAAAGAATCATTTTTGATCATAAACGACAGGTCGTGCTTTACTCATTTCTGAAGTAAGTTGAATATAAATGAATCTATATAAAAGGACATCAAGCCGTCAAACTTGGATATCATTAATACGTTATGGATTTTGAAAAGCTAAAACGTGATATGTGAATGAAGGCTTTCATTATGACCTTTATAGACTATACAGAGGTTAAATCGTAATGCATTTTTAGGTTTTTGTTTATTTATGTAATATTATTTATCTCACATTTAACACTATTAGAAACTTTTAAAATGATAATGTCACAATTGTCTCTAGTAATCCAAATTAGTTTCTAAACATAACGCATTCCATAGAACTAGCGCAGTCGAACCAACTTAATATAATATCGGTTGATGTGATATTCAATTCACAATTTAATATGATTTAATATATAGTCAAACCTCGTTAACATGAACACGCTTAGCGTTAATTATTTTTAACATGAATTGTTTTCACAGTCCTCTATAAAGAAGAATGAAAATATTTGATATTGATAACATGAATTACTGTTAACATAAAAAAAATATTTATTCCCCTTGAGGTTCCATGTATTATCATCTTTCTAATCATTCTGAATTCCGTTCACCACCTTTGTGTAACAATAAGCGTTCTTATGCGTTATGCAACCAATAATGCGGCGACAAACATATCAGAGGAGCTGTGATTTGCACTCCATAAATCATTAAAAAAGACAATCATTTTAACAAAACCCTGTGGGTATCACGAACATAAATCATTAATGCAGCAATCACTATAGTAGGTCCCCGTGCATTTAGCATACCACAATTTACTAACATATCAATCAATATTTAAGTCGTAAGTATAGAAGTGCTTTTAAAAAAGTTTTTTTGAGAACATAATGGAATGAACTACAGTACATATAAAGATTGAAATCCGATTGTTAAAACTCGAAAAGATTAAAATGAACTTTTAAAATATGTAAAAGAAAAAAAAAAAAACTTAAACATAAATTCCCCTGGATCTTTCTGGATCTTTGTCTTTCACAAAATATGTGATCAATATCCTATTCCTCTAATATTCCATTATGGGATCTATAGCCAAAATCAAGATAATGAGAGTTATAAAAATAGTTACAACAATAAAATTAATTTTGTGCTAATTCAAGCTATCTAAAATTGACTGTAGACTCGATTACGTACGAATTACCTGCTCATTTTCTTATCTTTATTATTGCTTTTAATCTCCTAAGAGGTTTATTGTCATAAAACTCTGAAATATGTGCATAATATATATATATTTTTTTTAATACCATGTTGCATTTCACATTTCAAATTAAAACCGCTGCTAAGATCTGGCGGAACGACATACAACTGCTGATAGCACCTTAAAAAATTAATTTAAAAAAATTTTGTTACCAAACCCAGGATTTCAAATTTCTAGTTTCTACAGTTTTCGTTGTTTGTTGAATCAGTTATGACAAAACATCTTATAAATACAACCACAGCAAAAAAAAAAAAAAAAAAAAAAAAAAAAAAAAAAAAAAATTGACACTCTGCGATTTTAGACGTTTTGTTTAAAATCTAGAAATATAGGCAAGGGATTATTCTGAAATTCCAGGTGTATAAACAAAATAGTACAGGTTATATATTTTTGCGAAGATTTCCCTCCGATATCCCTTAGGGAACGGTCAACAAATTAAAAAAGAACGAAGATCTTTTGAATAACCCTGTCAAAACTAATGTAGCAAAAGCGTTCAAACTACATACTATGATTAAGAAGTTTATTATAATAAACTGTGTTCATTTTTGTGAATATAGCCCGCAAACTCGTAGAAAAATTAAAATTTTTATAAAAATGGTCCGAAATTATCAATATTTCTATGAATTAGTGTCTACACAATATTGCACGTTTTACTATATTTGGATACAGCTCCTCATCTTTTTGCTTCATTTTGGGAATACCGGATTTTCATCTTATTCTTTCGGCGATAATTTCCAGAATTTTCAAGCTATGATTTTGAAACTTTAACAAAAGTTGCTCTATACATTTAGCTAACACAATATGCAAATGAAATTTTTATCGTATTGACGCATGCGCAGTAAAAATTTATTTAGTAAACCTGCTCATTTTTCGTACAAATATTAATATTTTTTATTTTTTATTACAGGGTGTTATGTACAATGTTATTGTCATATTTTCTGAAAAGAACATTGTTTTTTATTAAGAACTCTGCAAATTAAAAGCAAAAAACTTGGCAACATTGTGAACCGTTTTTACAAAAAATTTAACTTCTCTACAAGTATACATGCTATATTCGTAAAAATGAACACAGTTTATTATAATAAACCTCTTAACACTTTAACGATCATAGCATTTTCATATCTAAGATGTCGAAATAAATGATTGACACCGGTAATTAAGAATAAATATATTTCTAAAAAAGAAAACGTGATTTTTCACATACAAGATAAAATGGATATTTTTAGATAAAAATACCGGTGTCAGTGTTGCGTATCGGAATTAAAATTTTGTGGTTTCGTGGCGAAACCAATGAACGTTAAAGGGTTAATCATAATCTGCTGTTTGAATGCTTTTGCTATATTAGTTTTGATAGGGTTATCCTAAAGATCTTCGTTATTTTTTAATTTGTTGATGGTCCAAGGGATTTCGGGGGAATTTCTTCGCAAGAAAATATAACCTGTACTATTTTGTTCGCACATTTGGAATTTCAAAATAATTTCTTATCTATATTTCTAGATATTCAACAAAACACCGAAAATTGCAGAGTGTCAAGATTTTTTTTGTTGTGACTGTATAATAAATGAAATCAAATCTCATTACATTTATGATGTTATTGGAATTCTTTTACCATGCATTATATCTAGTTTCTGATCGCATAGTCAGAAATTTTTAAATGGGAATGAAAGAAAATTCTATAATATATGCAAGATGATATTAAAAGAAGTCAGTGGATATAAAACATGAACATAAATGTTGTGACGTGATTAAAATGTTAGTTTAGTTTAATTCTTTTTTTCTCGTTTTTGAGCTAAATTGTTGACTTATTAAGGTTTTTGTGATTTTTGTTGTCTAATTGCTGTTTTCGCTGATATTCACTGTTTTGCAGGGAATCATGGTGTGCAAAGGTTAATCCTCCAATAACTTCTCCTCCAAAACAAATTTTGCTGTTTGGGAGATTCTGGAACAAAATCAAGTCCCTGAATTTCCTGAAACACACTCTGGAAAAAAGCCTAGATTAAAACCACGCCGGAAGTTTGTTGCGACCATCTTGAATAATTTCCAGAAAAGCCTATAGATCGCTGTATCAAAGAGGTAGGAAGCATTTACAAATGATCTTGATTGTTTTTTGTACAGAATTTTTTGACTTTCGAATGCTGAATAAAACGGGTTATTTTCGAACTTCAGTTAAAACTCGCAGTTTTACTTTTTCGTTTCAGTATTTCTGTGTAACCCTGTAAACGAAACAATACTTGAAATTAGTCTGTTGCGACCATCTTGAATAATTTCCAGAAGAGCCTACAGATCCTCGCATGGAAACTGGAGGAAGCCTCTACAAATGATCTTGATTGTTTCTTGTAAAGATTTTTTTTTCTCTTTCAAATAGTCAATAAAATGGGTTGTTTTTCTCCTTCAGTTTAAAGTTATGGTTTTATATTTCCATCATAGTATTTATGTGTCACCCTGTACGGAAAAAATACTTGAAATTTGTTGTGACCATCTTGAATAATTTCCAGAAGAGTCTACAGATCCCTGCATCGAAACTGGAGGAAGCCTCTACAAATAATCTTGATTGTTTCTTGTAAATATTTTTTTTCTCTTTCGAATGGTCAATAAAATGGGTTCTTTTTCTCCTTCAGTTTAAAATTATGGTTTTACATTTCCATCATAGTATTTATGTGTCACCATGTAGGAAAGAATACTTGAAATTAGACTGTTGCAACTATCTTGAATACCCTCATAGCATACATGGTCACAGTGACGTCACAGTGACGTCACTGTGAGTCACTTTGGTCACATCACATCTTTGACCAAAATGCCACCACTCAGTGATGTCACATTGTGACTTAGATGTGACTTTCTTTAAATTTTTTAGAAAATTACAAATATTCTTCAAAACATGTTATTTATTTTAAAAAACATGTTTCTGGCAATTTAAATATTTTTGCTTTTGTCACACTTTCGTCACAATGTTAAGAGCCCACAATAGTCACAGAAAAATTACTCAAAAAGACTCGGATGACCATGTAAAATCTATGGGAGCGTTCTTTTCTAATATCTCGCTCAAATTTTAATATTTTTGCATGATTTTTTGGCACAAGATAGCTGAGGACAATCCACAACCGGGCTAGTTTTTACTTTTTCGATTTTGGTTATACATTTTTTATATTACGATAGTTTCAGTTTCAGAACCGGTTTAAACCGGTTTCGAAAGTTAAAGTAATTTTTTAAAGAAAATCTGAAACAAAAATTGAAAAAATAAAAACTTGCCCGGTTGTGGATTGCCCTCAGCTATCTTGTGCAAAAAAATCATGCAAAAATATTAAAATTTGAGCGAGATATTAGAAAAGAACGCTCCCATAGACTTTGCATGGTCATCCGGGTCTTTTTGAGTAATTTTTCTGTGACTATTGTGGGCTCTTAATGTCAAATTAGTCACAAATGACACATTTTTCACAAATTTGTCACATTGTGACCACTTTGTGAAACGTCACAAAAGAGCTCTAAAACGGCCATAACGACTTCACATCGACGTCACGGGGCGTCACATCGACAATCGATGGTCACAAAGTCACAGTGTGACTTCACAACGACGTTGCAGTGACGTCACCATGCCTTACGGGTAATATCCAGTACCCTAATAGCATGCATGGTCACAGTGACGTCACTGTGAGTCACTTTGGTCTCATCACATCTGTGACCAAAATGCCACCATTCAGTGACGTCACATTGTGACTGAGATGTGACTTTCTTAAAAATCTTTAGATATTTATAAATTCCCTTCAAAACATGTTATTTACTTTAAAAAACATGCTTCTGGCAATTTAAATATCGTCGCTTTTCTCACTGCTTCGTCACAATATTAATGTCAAATTAGTCACAAATGACACATTTTTCACAAATTTGTCACATTGTGACCACTTTGTGAAACGTCACAAAAGAGCTCTAAAATGGCCATAACGACTTCACATTTTAGTCATTGTGACTTCACATTGACAATCGATGGTCACAAAGTCACAATGTGACTTCACAACGACGTTGCAGTGACGTCACCATGCTTTACATGTAGGGCCTATGGATATCAACATCGAAACGGCAGGAAGTCTTTACAAATGATTTTGATTGTTTCTCATACAGGATTTTTTTCGCTTTCGAATAGTGAATAAAACGGGTTGTTTTGCTCCTTTAAATAAAAATTATAGATTTACATTTGCATCACAGTATTTATGTGTCACCCTGCATACGAAAGAATACTTGAAATTACTCAATTTTTTACTGGACAGACAGACAAATTTGCGTAATAAACATCTTTTAATTATATATATACATACTTAATAATGCGAGAACTTAATTAACTGTTACCTTTTTATGTCTTGGTACATTGCACATTTCCGGAACAATTTATATAATGCCATTAAGTTAAAATCATTGGAGTTTATTTACCTACATAATACTTTGGCTCTGATTGCATGTTTCAGAATTACATACTGATTACTTGTCAAAAGGGAATGAATAAATATACTGTTATATATGTAATGGATATTAAAAAAACATCGATGGATATTATGTAAGAAAAAGTTTAAATATATTATCACGCAACACGATAATTTGAATGATCCTATGACCATCAATAAATCGATTGACAGCATCTGTCATTGATGTTTAAACGTTACATTGCCTTACAAATTGAAAAAAGAACTTTTATAGACATGAATATATAAAAAAGGGACATTTTGCATTTATTTCTATGATGATGAACTGGTTTCAGGTATGACAGATTTATGAGGTATTTGATAAATCATTTTTTCTACATGACACAAAATATTAAAGAATTGTATTTTCATGTAACGTTTTAAAGCTTAAGTTTTAAAGCCTAATCCAAAACTTCTATTTTGTATTACACTTTCAAAATAACTTTCACCGACATATATGGAGTAAATACTATTTCAAATCTTCAAGTATGGTTTATAAAAAAATGATTAAAAAATTACTTGAATCAAATTACTTTTATATACATTTATCAATTATACTTCTTTAATACCATTAGATTATTATTACTATTATGGATAAAAGTAATACTATTCAATAATATTAATGAGGATTCTTATTCCAAAAGGAAATTTGAAGTCGAAAATTTTTCGAGACAAATTTTTAAATATAGTTAAGATTTTTCTTATGCTGAATGAAAAATAAATTTTATTATTCAACCACATTTGAAGGTAACAGAGTTAACAATAATATTGTTGTTAATATATGTTCGTCTTAGACATATCTCATGTGTACATATGAAAATAATTTAATTAATGATTCAGGAATATAAAAAATTCTTTATCATTGTGCGCGTGGCAGCGCGCAACAATAATATGATTGAGCGATAATGCACACGGATTTTTCAATTTTTCTTTTTGCAATAACTAACTAAATACTTATCCAATTTTGATGATATATTTTTTTTAAATGTTCGGCTGACCAAGAAGCACAACATAGCACATTTTTTTTTTTTTTTTTTTTTTTTTTTATGGCATACTGTAGGTGTACTGTAGAGTATTCTGAAAATCGGACAAAAATTTTGAGTCACAGCACTTTTCTCGAAAACTACTAAAGATAAAAACTTAATTTTTTTTTAAACAACTAGGGGGGCTCCGCCCCCCTGCTCGCTACGCTCGCCAACCCCCGCGTAATCGCTTCGCGATTCAAAGTTGTAGGCTATCCTTGCTTGCGGCGCTCGCCAATACCCTATGGTATGAATAAGCAGTTGCAGACCTCTAAAATGATGTGTCACACAGCTGGTGTTGTAAAGAAATTAAAAATGTCCCCCCCTGGGGGGGCAGAGTGGGGGTGACACACAAAACATCCATAATATGAATAAGCAATTGCAGACCTCTCAAATGATGTGTCACACGACTGGTGTTGTAAAGAAATAAAAAATTTGGCGAAATATTACAGTTATCGCCAAGTTGGCGTCACTTTTGACGACTAATTTTGGTCGCCAAATTTGGCGATATATCGCCAAGTTGGCGACAAACTTGGTGATTATTGGCGATGGTAACCTTTCCCTCTTTATGGTAACCCATACGGCGATGCATAGACGGAGCCCTTTCCTGATTGGTCTATTCGACTCATGGAAGGAGTGGTCCGCCCGGCTTCGTTATTTCCGGAAATCTTACACATCAGCATCATTCTAGGAGTCATTCCTTTTAAGGCTAGTTTTTTTTTACTATAGAAGGAAAGACAAACTTTTTATCCCGAGGTAGTCAACGAGAAAACGTTATTTCGCTGGGCGGTTTTTCTGAAATTGCGTATTTTCCAAACTTGGTCATAAATGGGTATATCTAACGTTCTATTGCAGATAGAATGTTGCGGTAAAGTTTATTTTAAAGATTTTGCGATGCTAATTAATCCTGCAAAAATTCATAGCTTTACGTTAAACAGTTTTTTTACAAGATGAAATAAAAGAATAGCAGTCATCAATCTAAGGTACTTGTGATCATCGGAGAGAAAAACCAGTTACACCATTCGATTAACCATAAAAAAATACAGAATGCTTTTTTTTCTCTTATTTTTAACTTAATTTTTTAACGAATTATGAATTTTTTTGAAATTTATGACATGCTGATTTTTGTCATTTTTTAACACTAGAACGCCCGGATGGAGTCGATTCGACTCCAATCATGTAACTAAATTTCAATTCGAACCAGAAAAATTTTCTTGAAATAATTTAAATCTAATCCACGCAAATTTACGTTAAATAAATCAATTAAATAATTTTGAATAAAAATTCTGGTGAGAAATATTATTTTCAAACTTGAGTAGAATTTCCGGGCGTTCTAGTGTTAATGAATCATTTACTGAATAATTATGCACGGTGTCTAGCCCTGGTGGCTGTCAAATTTGATTTTTAATTTTAAATTAGGCAATTTTTTGCACCATGCCAAATTTATATTTTATCCATTTTTTTCATTTATTTATATTTTGTTTTTAGCACAATGGCATCAATGGCAAAAATGCCTGGCATACCTGTCAAATATTGGGGCCCTGTACTTTAACAAAGTATATTTATTATAAGTATATACCGTAATAGGTTGTTGCCTGGTGTAATATGGTAAAGTTAAAATTATTTACAACGTTAGAACACCAGAATATTCGAATTCCAAGCATACCGGTTTCGGTAGCATATAGCATACCTTCCTCAGTGCTAAATATAGTGGAGATTTGCTCATATATATATATATAGGGAGGATGGGGATTCAAGTGATAAGTTTCTTGACCAATAGGAAAACAGAGGATCCTAGGCAACAGCCAATAGGAAAACAGAGGATCCTAGGCAACAGCCAATAGGAAAACAGGGAACAGTTAATAAGAAAATTGGGTGGAAAATGGAAAAGATATTGCGAGAATTGCATTAAAAGATTAAGAAAAATTAGTTTTAATGTAATATTTCCAACAGTCTGATAATGGTGGAATAGCAAAATCACAATTAACAAGATTAGGAAGATTTTTATGGATATGGAAAGCTTCAAGGAAGTTAAGTTCTTGTATAGAAGTAGGTTTAGTTAGTATCTTAACCGAATTGAAGTCAAAAGCATGACTCGTCTCCCAGCAATGTTTTGCGATTGAGGATTTCTTGATTTCTTGTTTTTCAATATATTGCTTATGTTCTTTAATACGAAATTTTAGACTGCGTTTGGTTTGACCAATGTAAGAAAGACCACACTGACAATTGATATTGTAAATGCCCCATGAATTTGATAAATCAACAGGATCTTTAAGGTTGGAAAGGTTGAGTTTATTAGTAGGAGTAAAAATTATTTTGAAATCGAACCGACTAAGAATTTTAGCAATGGAAAAACTTGATTTTGGAAAGAAAGGTAAGACAATGCTAATATTGGAACGAGTAGAAGACTGAGATGAGTTTGAGGAGTGAGAGTTTTGCTATTTAGAAAGGGCAGTATCAATAATAGAAGGGTTGTAACCTCTATCAAATGCAATAGCTTTAATGTATTGAATTTCATTATTGAGAGACTGAGAATCAGAGCAAACATGAAGAGCACGATTTATGAATGTGTAAAAGGCAGTCATTTTTTGACTTGGAGGATGACATGAACGAGCGTGTGGGGTTAGAGAAACAGCGAAGCTTTTTCGATAGACAGATGTAGAGAAGCCAGTTTCACTGCGAGTGACAAGGGTGTCCAGGAAAGGGAGTGAACCATTATTTTCTGTTTCATACGTAAATTGGATATTGTTATCAATAGAGTTCATGATGCTAAGAATGTCCTCAATATTGTGAAGAGAAGTGTCAAGTAAGGTGAATGTGTCATCAACGTACCGAATCCAGAAAGGGAAAGAGAATTTATCAAAAAGAGAGCATTCAAAATAGTGCATGTAGAAATCTGCAAGGATGGGAGACAGGGGCGAGCCCATAGCTAAACCATCAGTTTGTCTGTAAAAATTGCCTTGGAATGAAAAGGTGGTTTGAGAAAGACAAGTACGTGTAAGGGAAATAAGTTCTTGAATTTCGAAGCTTGAAAAATGAAATTCACGGAGTCTTTGTTCAAGACAAGCTTTCGATTTTTCAAGCTTCGAAATTCAAGAACTTATTTCCCTTACACGTACTTGTCTTTCTCAAACCACCTTTTCATTCCAAGGCAATTTTTACAGACAAGCTGATGGTTTAGCTATGGGCTCGCCCCTGTCTCCCATCCTTGCAGATTTCTACATGCACTATTTTGAATGCTCTCTTTTTGATAAATTCTCTTTCCCTTTCTGGATTCGGTACGTTGATGACACATTCACCTTACTTGACACTTCTCTTCACAATATTGAGGACATTCTTAGCATCATGAACTCTATTGATAACAATATCCAATTTACGTATGAAACAGAAAATAATGGTTCACTCCCTTTCCTGGACACCCTTGTCACTCGCAGTGAAACTGGCTTCTCTACATCTGTCTATCGAAAAAGCTTCGCTGTTTCTCTACCCCCCCACGCTCGTTCATGTCATCCTCCAAGTCAAAAAATGACTGCCTTTTACACATTCATAAATCGTGCTCTTCATGTTTGCTCTGATTCTCAGTCTCTCAATAATGAAATTCAATACATTAAAGCTATTGCATTTGATAGAGGTTACAACCCTTCTATTATTGATACTGCCCTTTCTAAATTGCAAAACTCTCACTCCTCAAACTCATCTCAGTCTTCTACTCGTTCCAATATTAGCATTGTCTTACCTTTCTTTCCAAAATCAAGTTTTTCCATTGCTAAAATTCTTAGTCGGTTCGATTTCAAAATAATTTTTACTCCTACTAATAAACTCAACCTTTCCAACCTTAAAGATCCTGTTGATTTATCAAATTCATGGGGCATTTACAATATCAATTGTCAGTGTGGTCTTTCTTACATTGGTCAAACCAAACGCAGTCTAAAATTTCGTATTAAAGAACATAAGCAATATATTGAAAAACAAGAAATCAAGAAATCCTCAATCGCAAAACATTGCTGGGAGACGAGTCATGCTTTTGACTTCAATTCGGTTAAGATACTAACTAAACCTACTTCTATACAAGAACTTAACTTCCTTGAAGCTTTCCATATCCATAAAAATCTTCCTAATCTTGTTAATTGTGATTTTGCTATTCCACCATTATCAGACTGTTGGAAATATTACATTAAAACTAATTTTTCTTAATCTTTTAATGCAATTCTCGCAATATCTTTTCCATTTTCCACCCAATTTTCTTATTAACTGTTCCCTGTTTTCCTATTGGCTGTTGCCTAGGATCCTCTGTTTTCCTATTGGCTGTTGCCTAGGATCCTCTGTTTTCCTATTGGTCAAGAAACTTATCACTTGAATCCCCATCCTCCCTATACATATATATGAGCAAATCTCCACTATATTTAGCACTGAGGAAGGTATGCTATATGCTACCGAAACCGGTATGCTTGGAATTCGAATATTCTGGTGTTCTAACGTTGTAAATAATTTTAATTTTAAGTATATACCGTATTTATTCTAATAGAATGCGCCCTCTAATAGAGCGCGTCTTCTAATAAAGTGCGCACCTTGGTGCTGATTGAAAAAATAAATATACGGAAACGATATAGTAGATAAGTAGAAAACGATTACTTAAATGCATTATCGAGGATTCTCATCGATCAAAATAGAGATATTCTATCAAAGCGATGGAGTGGCGATGCAGCAAAAGTTTCAAATTTTGAACAATGTACCACTCCTGTAAACTATACACTGTTAAAAATCTGCTGCATTTTGCTGCAACGCACTCCCCTGCTTGTATAGAAAACGGTTACTTGGCCGTGAAATGGCGCTTTCTCATTGGTTGGAATAGAGATATTATATACAAGTGGTGGAGGGCGTTGCAGCAAAATGCAGCAGATTTTTAACAGTGCACTGTTAAAAATTTGACCCATTTGTTGCAGAGTCGCTCCACAGCTTTTATAGAATGTCTCTTTATGGCCAATGAGAATGCTCCATAACACAGTAAAGCAATCGTTTCCTCTAAAAGCGGTGGAGTACGTTTTTAATAAGTCCGTAATAAATACGGATTAAGAAAAAAAAGAAGCATGGTTTTTGTATCAAACTTTACTCTTGCATAAAAAAAGTTCCTGTTTTTGGCAAAAATAATGGATATTTGAATGAAAAATCTATTCTTCGAAAGGATTTATTATTTTATTCACTTTAGTAAAAAACTGATTTTTTTTTTTTTTTTTTTTTTTTTTTTGAAAACCACCGTAGAATTTTGGTATAGAAAAACCTGTTTAAATTTTTTTTTTTAATTTGTAACACCAGAGTATTAGAGTATGTAGCATTTTTTAATTTCAATACAAATAAGATTTTGTTTTCTATATATAAAATACAAAACAAGTTGTGCAGTATCCCTATGGAATATGGAAAAATAGAAGGACTAGTGAAAAATGCTCCAAGGAGCAGTGCAAAAGCAGAATATGATTTTAATTGAGCATTAAAAAGTAATGGACAAGTGCTTCTGTTAATTACTGAGCATGAGGAAGGATAAGGGATCCCTTCTTGGCTACAACTCACTTCAATGCCAACTTTGAAAAAATCATATTTGCGCTTTTTCCGTGAAAACAAATCAGTCGCAGTTATTATAAAAATGTATAGTGTAAAGACGTAACCAGTAAAGATGCAGCTTAATTAGACATAAATGTAAAGGAAGGCGACATAATGCCAGATAACCTAGTTCCTGCAGGTATCACATTCATGCACTGCCACCAAGCATACCCTAAGTGTATAATTGCACAGAAAATTGATTTGTAGTATAGTGCAGAGTGAACAGTGCAGTTAACATCAGAGATGTAGTACAGGTTATACGCCGTACACCTTCTGGACTTTTTAATAGAACACCATATACCCTCTGTTTTTCAAGAAAGCTTATAGTATACACATTCTAGAATATCTCTCTGCTTAGAGCATATATCTTATGTTATTTTTATGACTACACCCCTGGTTAACATCTA
The DNA here is from genome assembly GCA_964019185.1 of Maratus speculifer. Taxonomy (NCBI): domain Eukaryota; kingdom Metazoa; phylum Arthropoda; class Arachnida; order Araneae; family Salticidae; genus Maratus; species Maratus speculifer. Next base: position 240,188,375 of record OZ025290.1, on the reverse strand, counting down.
AAGCACGGTGGAAAATTCTACTAAAGAACCGCAAATTTCTTTTATATGGAAAAAGCGCAAATATGATTTTTTCAAAGTTGGCATTGAGGTGAGTTGTAGCCAAGAAGGGATCCCTTATCCTTCCTCATGCTCAGTAATTAACAGAAGCACTTGTCCATTACTTTTTAATGCTCAATTAAAATCATATTCTGCTTTTGCACTGCTCCTTGGAGCATTTTTCACTAGTTAATATTCTGTTCTGTATTATTTAAACTAACTTGAATTTCACTTTTAAATTCTTAATTTTCGTTACTAATACTGTTACAATTTGTTTTTGTCAGATTTAATTAGGTTGTTTTTAGATTCAAGCAGGTTATTTTCCGATACATTTTAAAAAATAATTTTCATTCGCAAAAACATAAAATAAGCAAAACCAATAAACTTACAAATTATGTATTCGAAGCATTTTCTCCATTTTCTGGTAGAAAACTAAAATTTTACGCAAAATGCCGTCAAAATTGTCGTTTTGTAGAGAAATTTTAAAGAGAAACAATTAAATCAATACTGTACTGAGATAACAATCGCATAAAACTCAAAATATAATACATTTGTTGATAAAAAATATCTATTCAATTACATATCATTTCAATATCCATACCTAGTGCTTTTAGGTTTGCAATCTAAAAATTAGTTTATAAATGTACCGATAAATTTAGCGTTTTTCATCAGATAAAAACATTTTTCCAGAAACGTCTTAATATACAGTGTAATCACGACTGAAGTTTGGCTTTTAAAACACCGTAAAATCAAAATTACTAGAAAAAAATTTCCAAACTTGAAAACAACCCAATGAAAAAAAATATAAAAATATTAATAATTAGTTCAAAACAATCCACTGGGAGGGAATGGTAATTGAGATTTACTCCTGCTATTGTTGTTGACATTTTACAAATAACACTCAAGCATCAATTTTATTGATAGAGATAAAGGCATAGATGCGCATATACCGGGTGGTTATAAAATAAGTATCCCTATTTGGAGCTGTCTATAGCTTGAAGGAATAACCCGAATGAAGCCACAATTTGTACATATACTATTTGGGAAGGAGGAAGAAGACTGGAACAATAAAAATAAATAATTGCAATAATCGCCGACAGATGGCGCTTTTGTGTTTGAAATGTAATGTGCAATGCAAGAACAAAGTATTAAGGCACAAAACCGGATAGCATACCTAATTTATTGGAAATTTTCACAGTGAATGGGGTTAAGATTTCCCATGGCGGTGCCGATCAAGTTCAGGTTCCACATGACCATTGTGCTGCAAGACACAATCCAGGCGGTGGACGACGTGCTCAACTGTGGAATGCAACGCATCAGGAGTGATGTTTCGCACATGTTGTGATATGCGATCTTTTAAGTCATTGATGTTTGTGACACCTCCAGGGTACACAATAGACTTTAAGTATCGCCAGAGCCAAAAATCACATGGCGTCAGATTAGGGGATCGAGAAGGCCACTTCATACGAAAATACCGGCTTATTACTATATCATTTGTGAAATGTTGCCATAACAACCGTTGTACTGCTCGTCCAATATGGAGCGGGGCTCCATCTTGCATAAAAATTGTTTCAGACAGGCACTGTCTTTGCTGCAGTTGAGGAACTGCAAAAGTTTGTAACATGCGCAGGTATCTTTGTGCAGTAACCGAACACATTACAGGGTCAGTCGGTCGTAACTCCTAAAAAAATAAGGACCAAGAATAAAACTTGCAGTAAAGCCACACCACACAGTGACTTTTGGAGAGTAAAGGGGTATTTCGTGAATAACAGTTCGTGACTACGAAGACCATATTCTATAGTTCTGCGTATTGACTGTCCCATTCATATGAAAATGGGCTTAATCCCCCCATAAAATATTCCATGGAAAGGCATCGTCCAGCTCCATTCGTGCTAAAAACATTAAAGCAAAATCCAGTCTCTGCTGCGCGTAACCTGGTAATAATTGTTGATGACAACTAATTTTATACGGATAAAATTGGATTACCTTTCGTAGGACTTTTCGAACAGCAGCATATGGAATATCCAAATTTCGGGCAACTCCATGTGCACTAGGACCGGTTTCCGGAGTCCCTGAAGGCTCCACAATCGCAGTAGCAATTTCTTCTTGAGTGCGGAGAGGTGATGGTTTCCTCCCTCTTCCACATTTTACAGTAAACGATCCAGTCTCCTCGAATTTTTTTACCATTCTTCTCATTGCACATGGTGTCAAAGGACCTTTTCCTTTACGCATTATTTTCACACGTCTAAATTAACGTAAAGCAGCTGCACTGCTTGAACTTTTAACGTAGAATAGTTTTAAAATTACAGAGCGATCTGTTAAACTGAGAGCCAAGTCGTAATATTTTAATGACAAAAATGACCACGATTTGATTTTACTAATGATTACAACGGCGTTTGAACCGACAGGATCCGTAGCGCCATCTGTTGCTGATTATTGTAACTATCTTTTTTTATTGTTCCATTCTTCTTCCCCCTTCATGAATAGTATATGTACCGATTTTGGTTTCATTCGGGTTATTCCTTCAAGCTACATACAGCTCCGAATAGGGATACTTATTTTATAACCACCCTGTATTTTAGTAGAAAAACTATGCGATACATGAACTATAAAAAGTAGAGTTTGTAGGGTCAGGAGGGGTAATTATGTCCACCCGTAGAAAGAAGAAAATTGTGTATGTTAAATTTTTATTTCACGCTTAGATATTAACCTCATATTGTATTTTTCATTTTAGATATTCTTTATCACTAGTCTGAAGCATTTTTGAGATCCAAATAATAATTTGAAACAAGGTTACCAAAATTTTTTAAGAACGGATTTGTCACTTTGGAGTTCTAATGATCTTAATTACCCGTAAGGCATGGTGACGTCACCGCGACGTTGTTGTGAAGTCACATTGTGACTTTGTGAACATCGATTGTCGATGTGACGTCACGTGACGTCGATGTGAAGTCGTTATGGCTGTTTTAGAGCTCGTTTCTGACGCTTCACAAAATGGTCACAATGTGACAAATTTCTGAAAAATGTGTCATTTGTGACTAATTTGGCGTTAAGATTTTGACGAAACTGTGACAAAAGCAACGATATTTAAATTGCCAGAAACATGTTTTTTAAAGTAAATAACATGTTTTGAAGGATATTTATAATTTTCTAAAAATTTTTAATAAAGTCACATCTCAGTCACAATGTGACGTCACTGAGTGGTGGCATTTTGGTCAGAGATGTTATGTGACCAAAGTGACTCACAGTGACGTCATTGTGAAGTCACTGTGACCATGCATGCTATGAGGGTATAAAGAGAAAATATAGTTGTCATAATTCCTCCACTAGTGGTCTTAATTATACCAAACTTTTGTGTTTATGAGTTTTTGATGAGGTAACTATAACCATCTTTTAATTTAAACAGAGAAAGGGCTATGAGAATGAAAACTTTTAAGAAATATTCTTAAAGAGTCAAAGTTACTTCCTATGTACTAAAAATACCACTTTTCCTAATAGAAACAAGCAACAACAACAACAACAACAACAACAACAACAACAACAATAATAATAATAATAATAATAATAATAATAATAATAATAATAAGGTACTACTCTTTTATCCCGTCGACCAATTTCGCCAAATTATACATATCGCCAAGCTAATAGCCAAATTATACCTATTGACATAATTTTTATTTTAAATAACGAAAAACAAATAATTAGTAGAATATTAATAAAAATAGAAATAAAAAGTCCAAATAAAAATCACTTAATGACATTTTAAACACGTGAATCGTATTTAAAATCATTGAATGTGATATTTACGATCATCCATTATTGGTATTTAATCTTATAGTTTGGCGATATTTTTTTGGTTCACGGGATAACCTAGTAGTACCAATAATAATAATAATAATAATAATAATAATAATAATAATAATAATAATAATAATAATAATAATAATAATAATAATAATAATAATAATAATAATAATAACGTTGAAAATATAAAAAGTGATCATAATAACTCTCCTGAACTTAATTAAAATACCAAATACAGCGTAAGCATTTTTCAAATATAAAGGTGATACTACAGATTAAAATATGTAATTTTTTGCATAAATTTCAACGTGTTTAATTCTTTTATTATGGGACAGGACTGGTGACAATTTTATATTAAACTGTATCATAATTTAAAATTTTTTACCTCTTGGTAGATTATATTTGCAATTATTTATCCTTGTATATGTATATGTAAAAATACAAAAAAAAAAAAAAAAAAAAAAAAAAAAAAAAAAAAAATCATATGACCAACTATAGACAAAAGGTTAACTCCTCTGTGACGAGATTTTGCTTAATTTTTAATTTTTTACCACTGCTTTTTTTATAATAGAAAATTTTCTGCAACTGAATGGCGAAAATGTTCTAATTAAGTAAAATAAACTTTACTGTGAAAAATAACTGTCACGAAAAGAAAAAAAAAATCCACCTTTAGTGGCACTTTCGTCTTCAAAAGGTTAACAAAGTTTTATTGTATATTTTAGCTTTCAGTTAAAAAAAAAAAAAAAAAGTATCTTAATGGTACAGATTTTTAAAAAATAACAGTAATTCTGGAGAAAGTTTTCTACAACGTGTGAAACAAAGCTTATCTTCCAAATAGATTGCTACAAAATTCGTAAAAAAGATGATTTTTTTTTTTTTTTTTTTTGAAAAAGTACTAAGTAAAAAATTAAGAACGAAAAGTCATGTGTACAGCATAGATTAAGAAAAACTTTCGAACACATTCAGAATATTGCAATAAAACTTCACAGTTTACACTCTAAAAAATAAATGTGTAAATTTGTCAGTTTTACCTACATATGTGTGTAAATTTCAAAAATTACACATTTTTCTTAAGATTTACACATTTTCTTGCAAAAATTTACCTATTTATGTGTGTTTTTAGCTGATGAAACGAAGTGTGTACTATCTTATCACTGGAAAAACTCATAGAAATGTGTAAATGTAGAAAAATGACTAAATTTACACGAATAAGCGCGTTATTATAATTTACACATAATTATGTATACACAGATAAATGTGTAAATTTCTACAATCACCCACTTTTCATAAAAATGACACATTTTGTATGAAACTTTACCTGTTTTTATGTGTTTTAATTTTTCGCATTAAGTCTGTGAGTTATTATCGGTTAATAAACACAGACAAGTGTGTAAATGAGGAAAAGTATCTGGATTTAAACGAATTGGAGTGTAATGTATGTAAGTATATGTGTAAATCTTAAAGTATGGAATTAAAAAAAGAGATGAGGAAAGATAATACGATTCAGGGGTACAGTTTTTAGCTGGCTGATTATAAAAGCCTGAGAGCTAATATACCCACCGATTCTGTATGTCATACGTATATAAGTAACGCATTAACTCTTGATAAACATATCCGATATACTTGAAATTTGTATTCTAGGTTCATTAAGATAAAGCGCTTCCGTGATAAGTTTTGGGGGCTCGTTTTTTTAAGTATAAAGGGGGGGGGGACAAGGACTACCCCCCTCCTATAATTTAGATAAATGTTTTTTTTTTTCGTAAAGATATATTTGATTTGCTTCAAATTTTATAGTTGTTTATTCTGATAAGGAACTTTCGTGATTAGATTTGGAGATTCATAGATGAAGTATAAAAGGGGTTAAGGGGGTCAAGTCCCTCCCCCTTAATTCTGACAAAAGTGTTTTTCACGCTAAATTATTTGATTTCCTTCAAATTTGGTATACCAGTTTATTATGTTAAGGGAATTTTTTGATTAGATTTGGAGGTTCATTGGTTATGTATAAAAAGGGAAAAGGGGAAAAAGTCCCCCGCCAAATTAATTTAGATAAAGGGATTTTCATAAAAATTACTTAATTTGCTTCATTTTTTCAGGCTCATTCTGATAAAGAGATTTCCTGATTAAATTTGGAGGCTCGTATGTTAAGTATAAAGAGGGGGAGGTTGAAGTAGCTAATCCCACCCTTAATTTAGAGAAATTCGTTTTCATGCAGAATTTTTGGATTTACTTCAAATTCGGTATACATGTTTATTCCGAAGAGATGCATCCGTGATTAGGTTTCGAGGTTCATTGGTTAAATATAAAGGGAGAAAACAGGGGCTACTCCCCCTTAATTTAATCTTTGTGAGGCATTACTCTCTGAAATAACTGCATAATATACAAATAGTATGAATAATCTGTGAGCGCAGTGTCATCAGTTTAGAGGACATTTTTCCTTTTTAGGTGTGTTCGTAACAGTAGCGTAGCTATGTTTTTTGGCGCCCGGGACCAGCAAGGAATTTTGCGCCCCCATCCCAATATAGATATATAACAGTTTCTCTCAATTTGGCGCCCGTAGGCCTCGGCGTCCGGGGCGGACGCCCCCCTTAGCTACGCCACTGGTTCGTAATTTTGTAAATAAGAAGCACCTATAGTCGTCTTTCAGTCCGTCCGTCTATCCGCATATAACAACGCAAAACTACCCAAATGCTTTAAAATTTTAAATGTATAATTATTTCAAATTTTTTTCGAGTCATTTTAAATTTTGTGAAAATGGAATGCATAGCTTAATTACAGGGATGCTCAAGTTTTCCTTTACATTACAGCCAATGAGGATAAATGTTTTAAGTGCATTTTAATGGTGTTACAGCTTTTCAAACAGAATGAATTTATAGAAGTGTATTAAAATATACACTGTGTTACAATATGCGGCGCAAAAAATGTTTATTATTCATTTACAAGGCCACAGTACAGTAGTCCATCAAATAGATGGTTTTAAATTGAATTTACGTAATTGTTAGAAATTTTGTTGAGTTATTTCAAATTTTAAGAAAATCGGATCAGAACTTAAAAGGATAATAATAAAAGCTTTCTCCATTCTACTAAATCCTATCATACGTACTGATTATAATCAATTCAATGATATCCTGTAATAGGTAATGATTCCAGTTTTGCCATATTGATTGCATACTATTTAAGATGAACTATTATTATTTTCGTATTACTGAATTTAAGATACATAATCGTACCATATTTTGCATTCATGCATTTTTTCATAAGAGTTTAAGAGCTATGAAAGTATTTTTTAAAAGTATATTTCGTTTAATCATTTATACATTTATTTAACAAATAAAAACATTTTTACCTTAATCTATTTTTTAAAATGCATTCTAAAATAAGCATGATATTAATATAAAAATAATAAATTTTATACCTTTAGGGAAAAAAAAAAACAGAATTATTCCTGTGTCTTTATGAACAACAAGGTCTAATTTTGTACTTTACACGTACTCTAATGGGAAAAATACAGAGAAGCAATTCAAATGTTTATTTTTTTGCTCGAACCACATCCGTCCAAAACCAATCACCTGCCCTTTTTTTTTTATCTGTTCAATTAATCGTCTGCTTCAACATGAACATTTTAGTTTTATTCCACGAAATTATTCGTAAGCTGTGCGTGTCGAGGATGAAATACACTAAAATTTGCATTTATTGAATATAGTTTTCAAGGCCACTAGCTGACTTTATGATAAGTGATATTTAATATCTGTGTGCAATCAATACGTGATCTTAATTATAAGTGATTTAAGTGATATTCTTGGATTATATTGATCATACGAATCATACGCAGAAATGGATTACTTATTAAGTTGAAGTACGTACTAACTATGATAATATTAATTAATATGAAACAATTTACTTTTTTAAGTACTTTTATACGTCATTAAATTTAAGAATTACATTGTATTTATGCCGCTATTAAGTTAACCCTTTATTTACGAAAATATTCAACAAAAAATTGCTTCACCCCAATAACTATTTTCTTAACATCTGAAGATGTACTGCATTTCTTAAATAATAATATTGGTAAATTTATATTAATATGTATATATATATATATATATTATTAAAATGGATTAATAAATCGCTGGTTATAACTTTTTTGTATTTAAAAATATTAGTATTTAAAAAATAATATTATTATTTAAACAAAAATCCTCTTATAGAAATATCACAATTCATAAGAAAGCAATGTATTTTAATGCATCACGATCCTCTCTGTGAATTGAAAGGCTTTTGAAGTTAAAAATGTTTCTCTAACTTAAAAAAAAATCTATATCTAAATAGATATTTAAGACAATTAACATTTTTTGAAAATATTTAGCTTATAATGTTTGTTTCTCTACACATTCTGAATTTCATCGAGCAGAGCATATTGTGTGTAACAATAAATAAACATTCATTAATAGACAGAGTAAATGACTTTTATATTACACTTTTTTCAATAGCGTTTAAAAGTGGCGTCAATGCATAAAGGGTTAAATAAAATATTTTACGTATTTATGATATATTATATTCAAAGAGTAAATTAACAAGTATAAACTCCGATTTCTTCATTCTGCATTTAATATATTCATATATTTTCTTGCAAGTTTTGGATACTTTTATATAAATAGTAATAGAAAACTTTGATGATTATTTACAAAAATTCTTTTACTTTTAAGTTTTTAAGACCCGTATCTATTACTGGAAAACTTAATTAGTCTATTTCCAATAATGGACATCCCATGTAGACAATGCTAAAAATGCAATTTTTGTAATGTTCATAGTGCATAATATATTTTGACTTATCTGAGAACCTTAATAATCAAATATTAATTTTAAAATTGTACTTATCTGAATGCAATAACACCAAAACTTTTGTAAATAGCTTGATTGAAATTAATTTCGATTGGTTAAAACAGTTCAATATTTTAAGAAATTACTTTTTTATTATTCTGTCTTGCATATTTTAGAACCTGGCAATGAATAAAACAAATCTTGAAGCACAGAATATTGTGTAATTACAGGAAGAAAAAAAAAAGCTCATAGGGCTCAGTTCCTCCCTTTTTAAATAAAAACATGTAGGCTAGAAAATATTAGATTTTAACAATTTCTATATCTTATATATTGTTAATTCATCATATACCAAAAAAAGTATTCTAATACTTTATAGTAGTAATTTGTAGTAGCACTGATTGTAGTACATCTGTAGATCAGTGGTTTCAAATATCAAATTTTGAGATTATTTTATGCATTTAACCCTCAATATCATTTTTCACGTTTAAATTACTAATTACTATAGATAATATATCACTTAGTTTCGGGGAGTTTACTGGTAAAAATGCAAACTAGTGAGAAATGCCTTAATATTTCATTTTTTCCATTTTCTAAACATCTCACTGCCTCAGTATTTTGATAGCTGTAATTCCATGATATTTAATACGTTAAATCATCTCTGTAAAATATCTATCTTGAAATACTGATCTTTTGATATCTACAAAAATTAAACAATGAATAATTCTTGCAAATGTTTGAATAATTATTGGTATTCAAATTGTCAATTTTTTTAAAAGTACTTTTTTTCTTTCATTAATATATTTTAATAAATTCTGGTTCTAAATAGAGTAAAAATTTATTATGTATTAATTTATATGAGATGTTCCTCTACTAGAACAAAGAATGAACATAATTGATTTTTGAGTGTTTTGAAATATTTTATAAATTTTTATTCTTATTTGGAAATGAGGTTTAGTTAAAAACTGCTAACATACTAATATAATATTGAAAAATCTGGTATAAAACAGTTATAGCTATTAATAAAAAAAAAATTAAAAGAAATTTCTTATGCTGTCCATTACTGGCACATCAACCTTATATAGGGTAAAACGATAAAATGTAACACATCTTCTTACTTGTATTAAAAAAAATAAATAAATAACAAAAAACATGAAGACTGATTTCATGTGCAAATTTATCACATATATAATATAGAACATATGCAAAAAAGTTATGTCTAACCTCAAATACACAAAAAAGACCTTTATATTTTTTTAAACAGAAAAGTGGAAATAAATTGGAACATGGGGAAAAAGAGATTTAAAGTATTAATTTGTGCGGGTATTTGCACTAGGTGTTAACAAAATCTAGAGAAATAATTGTCGCTTAGATAAAAACGAGGCTTCAAAATGTTCACAGTTAATCAGGTTTTCATTTAGTATTTAAAAAACAAACAATCGATTTTTTGATGCTACAAACTTTACACTTGGACTGAATGATCAACATTTTCTGCATTATTTAAAACCTACTTAACGTACTTTTCGACGTATAATCCGCGGATTATACAATCATTTTTGACCCAGAAATTTTTAAAAATAAAATGTAACTTTTTAAATCGCGGTAAGTATTTGGCTTCAATAACTAAATAAAATTTTTGGGTTCAAAAACAATTGTTTGACCCGCGGATTATACGCCGGAAATTACGGTACTTAAATTTATATTTATGACTATGAAGAGTAAAATACTTAATGTGATTAAAAAATGCGTCGTTCTCATTCTAAGGAATGATTGAAAAAAAAAATTCAGATAGTTTATCTCAAAAAGCTAAAAATGTTCTTTAGCATATACATATAATATTATTTCGCAAAAGATTGCAATAAAATTAGATTATATTTTTACATGCAATCTTCAAAAATTCATACATTACTTATGTATTATGTATCTCAATATTGAACCTTAATTTATGTATTCTTTAGCGAAATTTCTATTTTAAAATTAAGAGTAAAATCATTATATTATTTATAATTTCATTTTATGTATTATTTACTTTTTTGGAGTATGGATGAGGAGCATTAGCCATAATTTTTCTACTGGTTTTATGGTTTGGCGATTGGCTATATGTTTTTATTTGTTTATAAAATTATGAAAAAAAGCTTAAACAGGTATATTGATGATATTAAAACTATTTGTTTACATGTGTAAAATGAAGTGTAAATGGCCAAAATACATTGTAAGTATACATCTTTGTGATCGAGGCTGTTCTCAAATTTAAGATCTTTACATTCTCTCATTTTTTTTTTTTAATTCATTTTCGTCAAAAATTTTTTAAATTGGCATAAGTTCTTAATCAGGAACTAGGTAATCGTACAACGGTTTCCCTTCTTTTTACATAAAAGCACAAAACCTCTCCGAAAATACCGTCAAAGTAATCGAATATTTTAAGTGGAAGCACGAGAAAGAGGAAACATTTGTCGTCACGTGACAAGAATCTCTTGTAACTTGATAATATTTTTATTTTTCACAAAATATAAAAAGTTTTTCTATTCCAAATTGCTTAAATAACCAGATCTGCTAATTTCAAGACTTAACGTTTAAAAATTATCCAAAAACTTTTATGTTGTTGAGGAGAGAATTTAAGAATCAACTTAAAACAAACCAGCTAGAAAGACCAAACACACCAACATATGAGTTATCCGTCCATGAAATTCTGTTTTGAGATCATAAAAATAATTAGCTCACTGTTTATTTATACTAAAGTATAAAATTAAAACTGTGTATTTTGAATATTATACACAAAAATATGTGTTTCGCATTTTACACAGAAATAGGTGTAAGAATAAAATTTTACACAATTATCTGTGTATTGTGTAAATAGCACAAAATACTGTGTTGTTTACATATTACACAAACATGTGTAAGAGAAGAACATTACACAGTCAGATGTGTAAAAATGTAACACAGACATATGTGTATTTTTGTGAAATTTACACATTAAAGTGTGTATTTTAAGACTTATCAGATAACATTTACACATTTGGACTTATCATCAAATTACACTTTAAAATGTGTATTTTCAAATTTACACATTAGGCGTGTATTTTGGCAATTTACACACCAATTTACACGCGTAGACATGTCGTTTTTGTATCATCGATATACCTGTTTTTATGTGTAAATTTACACATTTATTTTTTAGAGTGTACTAAAGCGAAAGATGGACGCCTAAATGAACAATTTAAAAAACGCACAACGCATTTGAAAACACGATTTCAACTATTACCATAAATATCCGTTAATATATATATATATATATATATATATATATATATATATATATATATATATATATATATATATATATATATATATATATATATATATATTTGTCTGTATATATGATCTACAGATATGAATGCATACTATGTAGTACACTAAAAGTTAGTTCAGTTAAAAGCATAGCACAGTTGAAAATTTCCACTCGGCATTTTCCACCAATAAACAAATGTAGTTGAGAGCTTTTTGGGCTATCCTGTATGTGGTCTATAAAATTTATACTCATCAAGAAATGTTAATATATATATATAGTTAAATTTAAAAACGCACACCACAATTAAAAACGCACTTCCAATGTAGACTTCAATAGTTCAATTATTAGTTCTATTCTTTTATTCAGGCAAATTCTTTTGTGTGTCCCTGTAAATAAGCGATAATTTCCATGCACATCGTATTCTATAGTAAGGGTTTTATAGTACACATTAGTGATGTATATCAATTTTAGTGTACCTAAAATACTTTAATTTCATTAAAATACGCGGCAAACGATTTTCTCCCATAGAACGTAATGTAACAAAATACTTTTGTAAAGGAACCGAAAATGCTACATACTTCATTTTGAATACCGAACATGTCTTAGAAAGCCTCCAATAATATATATCCATTTCATGGAAATTGAACTATATTTATGTGAGTTAGAGCACGGACAGATAAACTGAATTCATAAACACTTTTCAACTATGATGGAAAATATTAAAAAAGACCGAGTGAGAGGCTACAATAGATCATTATCTAATGTATGATTTTTAGTAGACAAATTAGCTTTTTCCAAGAGGAACAATTTCATAGGAACAATTAAAATGGTTATCAAAGTTAAAAAAAAAAAAATTAAATAAAAATTTAAAAAAAAGCAACACGAAATTTTTTAGCAAATTTTCTGATTCATTTTTCACTTAAAAGCATGAATCATATACAGTCATAATTATATTGATGTGATTGGCAATTGAACAGTGATTTTAATTTTTCGATAAATGAAATAGATCTTGAGTTATAAATGACTGCTATGCCATGATTGGCAGTTTAGAAGTACCGTTGGTAGATAAAGGGTTAAAGTATTTTGAGTTCATAAAATAAAGATAAAATTTAAAGATAAATATATATTTAATTCCATTTCAAATTTCAAAATACTACTGTTTTTAGTTGCACTTTGATATTAATATTTTATTGGTTTTGTATATTAATTAAGTTTTTTGTTGTAAACCTTAATCTCATTTCATACGAAATATGTACATGGTTCATTTTTAATGTTACGTTCACAAATGTCATTAAAACACATAATTAAAGTTTAGAAATAAATTTAAAATATGATCTATAACATAGTGCTTTGTTTCTGAACTGCAAGTATCTGTATATGTAATAGGGTGAACAGTGACACTTTGTGGCAAAGGGGGGGTAGGAGGATCAAAAATATTGAAAAGTGTGACATCATTTATGGACTGCTCCTTGTGGATTTTTTAGCAAATTTCAATGCAACTGTATTCAAAGTTCACGCAAATTTAGACTGTTCCAGATTTTACTATCATATATGGCATATCATAAATATAGCTTTTAAAGATGCCTTAGTTCGAAAAAATTAAGTTCAAGATCTCGAAAGGAATTGTCTCTTGTCAAAATATCTTAAACGTATATATCAAACTCACACTGAAGCACTAAATTAATTTCAAATTCGTTACATTCTTCCCTTTAATCATTCGGTTCTGTTCTGCAAATATTTCCCTTAAGCCTATACTGATCCTGGTTGAGCCTTAAATTATTAAGCAATTAAGACTTGAGGGCCACCTTAGGAAAATTTTAAAAGGCGGTAAGTTCCTAATTTCATTATGACCTTGGCAGAGTAAAATGCCTAGTAATGAACGCTAAAGTTTTTCGCAGAAAATTAAATTTCAGTAATTTGCGTCTCCATCGTTCGCTAAAAGAACAACGTGGCTATGACAAGGAGTTTTAATATTCTGTAAAGTTGAGGAGCTTAACAGAGAGAGAGAGACTTAAGCAAGATTGGGCATTTATTTTTATGTCTCTGACGCGTTGCTTGCCGTGAACTTTTTACGATATCTTAATAAGTTAAAGGTAAGTGCGCTATGAATGAACTAAGTATTAAGTTAAAAATGTCTCTTTTGATGTTATTAACTGGCTCTGTCTTGTGAACGTCACACAGATTCAGATGTTGAATTTTGTGTATGTATGTGGTAGTAACAACTTTGGAAAAACATCGAGAATTACTAAGCGGATGTTAATTTAATAAATCCAAAACAGCGAATTCTGAGATTCTTTTAAGCCTTTGTATTATTGATGTTTATAGACTTTTAATTTTTCTGCGTTTGTGAAATGTCGGAAGCTTAAATGATTATGAATAAAGTTCAGAAGGATTTTGCCAGAGGTTAGTAATGTATTGTTCATTAACTCTGAAGTTAATTACTGAATTGGTATTTTGATAGACGGAGAAAGATTTAGTGTTGTATATATTTTTTTATATTTTTGCTCTTCCTCTTAGGTTTTGCATTAACATTTGAGAAATTGGAAAACAGATTAAGGTAAATTTGAGAAATAAAAATCATTACATAAAATTTGTAGCACTAGGAATTACGGAGAAAATTACGGGAAAATTAGTGCTTGGATTTAATATTTTTATTCAGATAAAAATGAAGTGCATTTAAACAAAAAGAGTACAAGAATAGTAAAACAATCAACATTTTATTATCCCGACAGATGCAGTAGAAATGTTTTTAGTTCTTACATATCTAATGAAATAAGCAAATGGCTTAACATTTGTTTTAATGAACTGAAATGAAAATAATTTCAAAAGAGTTTAAAAGGAAGAAATATTTGTATCACTCTTCTATTTTAATTATTACTTGTAATAAAATTTTTCATTTTACAATTAAGTTCTCAATCCCAGTATTATGTAAGTGTACAATAAATAACTTGATTTATTGTTTTAGTTTTTTTTATTAGCTTATGTGACATTAGAATTCTGGTAATTTAATAACGATTGAAGATCGTGAATTTAAATAATAATAATAAAAAATAGAAACGGTGCAATAATCAACATTTTATTATTATGACAGCTGCAGTAAGGATGTTTTCAGTAATACATTTCTAAATAAAGTAAGTACATGGCTAAACATTTAAATAAATAAACGAAAATAGAAATAATTTCAAAAGACTATAGAAGAAGAAATGTTTGTATAATTATTGCATTTTAATTATTATTCATAATAAAAATTTTCATTTTATAATTACATTTTCCATCTTAGTATTTTAAAAATCGACAGTGAAGAATCTAATTTATTCTTTTAGCTTTTGATAAGCTTTTAAGGTATTTGAAATCTGATAGCTTAAAAATATTTGAAAAGTAAAAATTGACAATAAAAGTTTTCTGGATGAAAATCATTTAAGCCGAAACAGATTTTAAATGATGAAATTCTCTTACACTTATTCCTTTAATTTAAAAAAAATTGTAAGTCAGTCTCATTTAACTGAAAAATAAAGGAAAATTTATTCAATAATTTCAATTTTTATAATTTGTGCTCAGTAAAATTTCCAATTTATATGGCGGTGATTACAGATCAATCTTTTGGAAGTGAGATTTGACTTCATTGTTTGTTGATTTTTACGCTAAATATTTATTCAAAAGTGGGAATTATAATCTCTCTTTTCTTCTTATTTAAAAATCTCATAAGAAATTAAAATAAAACCATTCTGTCTTCTTACTAATGTATATATACATATGAAAAACAGATGGATGAAAAAAACAATAGATAAACTTATACTGTAAACTACTCATCAGGGGTACCTAATTTACGAATATAAGCAATAATCCAGTTAGTTTCTGTAATAGGTCAAGCTATAAGCTAAGAAATATGACCCATTATGTACCTTACTGACTAAATGCAACAAGAAAACAAAATAGAAAAGAAACTTTAATTGAAAAATATTAATATTGAATAACAATAATAATAATTTAGGGCTGTTTATTCTGTAGAAATACATATATATATTATAAATCCATCAGTAGCACATGTTGTATATATAATACCTTTTATAAATAAATCCAATGCAACATGTACTGCTAGCCTCACAAAATGCAACACCGAGAAGGACCAGACATATCACAACGAAATTTACATGGCAGAAAAGATGTTGTTCAAAGATCAAATGATCAAAATTACAGCCTCTTGTGACGTGTGGATGATGGCAAAAATAGTAGTTAGTTTAGCCGCCACCGTTGGCTATAACCACTGCCACACGCTTCGGCAAACAATCAAATAATCTTCGGATGTCTCCTAGGACTACAGCAGTCCATGCGGCTTTCACATATAGCCAAAGATGAGCTGATGCGATAGCGGGTGGTATATTCCAGGCCAGTCGTTTTGCAAACATGGACCACACGTTTTTGATTGGCGATAGATCGGGAGAACAAGCAGGCCAAGGAAGCAATTCAATCTGATATGTATAGAAAAACACTTGAACATTGCGTGACACGTGTGGCCGCGTGTTATCCTGCTGGGATATAACTGATGGCAAGCGCTTAATGTATGGGAGGACCACGGGCTCTAACACCACAGAGATGTAGCGCTGGCAATGCGTACTAACCTCTTCAGTCCCTGAGTACCCAAATGGGTACATCAGTTTTGTCCCATTTTATTAATGATACTCAAATATAAATGAAATTTCGATATAAGAATAATATGTTTCGAATTCTAAGATTCGAGATAATGAAAATAAAACAAAAATCTCTCTCTGAAGTCAAACGGGAGAAGAAATAATACAGTAATAATTAAAAATACTGTAATAATCGCCAGTAGCGAAGAGGTTAAGGAAGTGCGGCAGGGAAATCCAATGCCACTTCAAACCATGATACGGAGTGCAGAACCAGTGTGACGATGCATAATGCAACAGTTCAACAGCCTCTCACCCCAGTGTCTCCAAACTCGAATCTGACCATCGCGATGTCGCAGACAGAAGCAGCAATAAACACAATGTCATTCCATTTTGTTGTCCATGTCCGCGTTCCTCGCTCCGTTGGCGGCGCAAACACATGTGGTTTACAGTCAAAGGTAAACGGAGCAATGGACGCCTTGCGGACATTCCATTATGCTGTAAATGGCGTCGAATGGTAAGAATGGATATCGAATGTTGCGTAGCAGATTGAATCTGTTGTGCTATTGTTCATGATGTGGCTGCGCGATCTATCACTCACAGCCATGCGCACAAACCGTCTGTCATCTCAGGCAGTGGTAAAACGACGTAGATGGGTTCGGCCCGGTTGGTCCGTCGTTCCCTCCTGCATCCAGTGATTACAGATCCGCATCATAGTCTCTTCGTTTCGTCCAATACGATGACCGATTTCTTTAAAGTATAGTCCGCAGTCCCTATAGGCTACTATTCTTCCTCGATCGAATTCAGAAACTTAGTCAAAAAACATTCGAATATCTACCACGACGTATAAATAAACAGCTTACGCTTAAAAAAAAAAAAAAAAAAAAAAAAAAAAAAAAAAAAAAAAGGCACGAAAAAACAATTGCTGTACTTCAAATCGACAATCTGTTATCCTTTTATATAGCGCTTGCGGGTGGCGCCACGGTCGCCCGTGCTGTGCATCTGAACTGCAATGCTAATGATTTTCATATTTCATCGCCACAAACGCATACTGTAAATTTCACATGATTTGCATGCTTCCTTCAGGGTGTTGCATTTTGTGTGTTCAACAGTGTAGATATTTACCAAAATTTAAAAGTATACAAGAATAATAGATAAACTGTATTTAAGCATGCATAGTGAACATGAAAAATTTTTTAAACATCTATTTAAAATAAGCAAAACAGATCATCATATGAATTATGAAGCTCTATGAAATTATTATAAACAGACATATGAAAAGCACAATGGATAAAAAAAAAAAAACAGAAAAACTTTTATTGTAAACCACTAGTCAGGGTTACAAATATAAGCAATAATACAGTGAGTTTTTGAAAAAGGTCGAGATATAAGCTAATAAATTTGACCCATTATGTACCCTACTGACTAGATGAAAAAAACCAAACAAAATAGAATTTAAAAAGTGCTAAACTTGAAAAGTATTAATATAGAATAATAAAAAATGTAGTTTATACCAGCTTAGCCTTTAAAATAATATAGTTTTAAAGTCCATCATTAACATAAGGTTACATGCCATCAAATAATGTAAATTTACCACTAGTATAAAGATTATCAGTCGCGGTTGATAAAATAGAAAAAATAAAATAATAATAATAAAAAGCATTTAGTAGAATACAATTTTTTTTTTATAAATAATACATTAATCCACATTTATTGTGTTATAATTAAAATTAATATTTAACATTCATACATACATAGAAACATCCTTAGAAAGATAGAATGTAAAATTCAGCCCTTACGCAAAAATATTCCCACTACTCGCAAATTTATTGTAAAAGCTTGTTAAAGATAAAAATGTGATGCTGCCTGGAAAAGCTTTAAGGACTAGACAATATTGTATTGTTTCTCTATTTATTACTAGATGACCCCCCCCCCTTCCCCCGGTGTTGTCCGAGTCCGTGATAACCATGGTGCATAAAAAAAACCTATGATATTGACAAGAATGAAAAAAAAAGTCAATTCTAAAAGCACAAAAACTCGAAAAATTATTAAAAATTACTTCAAAAATTTGCACTGAAAATCGCATTAAAAATCGATGAAATTCAAAAATCGTAGCAGAGAAAAGTTAGTAAATTAGGCTAAAAGTTTGAAACAATTTTCTTTTTATCAAAGTCAATAATAGCCGCAAAATGCGAAAAAATACTAAAAATTGCATTAAAAAATTCGTTACAAATTCAAAAATCGCAGCACGAATTCCGAATAAGCTTTATTAAAAATACAACTAAATTTACTATGTTGGGTTAAAAGAATGAAAACGTATTCCTTTCACTAATGTGAAAAAGTTGCCTCGAAACATAAAAAGAACTTTAAAAACCAACTGAAAAATTAAATAAAAATATATCTAATAAAAAAATCGAAAATCGGGCTTTGAGGTGTGAAACTTCATATACAGAGGTAGGTACCTTTTCTCCAAATTTTGTAACTGTACGTGCAACGTTCTCTTCTGATCAGCGCTTAGATAATTGTCCAAACTTTAAACATTATTTTCATTTATATCCCCATCGCTTTAATTTGATCGATATTAATATATTATTTAATCTTGGCGCATATATCATTTAGTACTATTTATTCACATATATTAAAATTAATTAAGAATTTATAGTACTTATTTTAAAATTATTGTTTCTCTTATTGTGGGACCACTCACAGCCTATTTAATGTTTGAGAATCAACAACTATTAAATATTTAAACAAATTACTAATTTCTTTCACACTGGGACATTTTTTTTTTTTTTTTTTTTTTTTTTTTTTTACTTTTCCATTAGTGAATAACAAATATTGAAGTCTGAATTCCAAACATTGCCTCAAATGTGCGTAAACGGGTTCTTACAATGTTTAAACGTATGCAACTTTGTCTCGGCCGCATTCCGTCACATAGATTCCAACGTGATTGAAATGTGAAATAATTGTTTATTAGCACACGACTGTCGTTTATCCACTTTGGCTATCAGATGCCAGGAAATGCCTCTAAAAAACCGCGCATCCAGAGCTGTTAATGGTGACTGATACGCAAGATAGGTTAGCTGCCATTCGTAAAGTCCACTTATCATGGGAGTCATTCATTGCACCATGTTATCCAAAATCGTAAATTCAGTCGTTTTCAGTAAGTTGCCGTCCAAAAAGTCACGTCGGAATTCTAAAAGTGTGAGTTTTGTCACAGTAGCGATGCATTATGGGAATGTGTCACCCTAAAGTGTATTTAGAACATCTATTGTCTGATCTTTCATGGCCAGACCACAGGCTATTTATGACTAGTTTTGCTTTAAGGTGCGATCATGAAGATAGAATAATAGAAGGAGAACCGAGAAGATAGGCTTTTCCCAACAGAACTTAGCCCCAAAGTATTTCCCGGTGCATGGCGTGGCGCTAGTGATGCTGCACTGACTTTCGATCACATGACTTGTTTGACTGGTCTCTCGACTAGTCTGCTAGCGGGACGTAGGGGGCGCTAGACTTCATCTGCTCCCAAACTGCCGGAAATGCTAGCCAGACTCGGAAAGACTTTAGGGACGAAAGTGGAAGCGCCGTCTTTGTTCTCCTTCTACTATATCTATCTTCATGGGTGCGATAAACTACTTTGGCTTATCTGTTAGGTTATGCAGATTAGAGCAAAGTGGGGTTTTATAGCTGGCATTTTTTTGCTTTTAATGGCAGGTGGGAAAAGAAAAGGCACTGAAGATAATTGTGTGCAAGTTTTGTTAATGGACATGTTATTTAAATATAAGATACAATTACATTTTAAAAACAAAATATTTTTCTGTTGTAATTAGCAATAAATTTGACTTGTTGAAAATATGTTTTAAATATTTAAAATGTGTGACACTAAAGTATGTGACGGTATAAATAAATAAATAAATAAAATAAAATAAAACTTTCTCACTTTTTATAAGGGAGATGATTATTTCATGTGACAAACAAAATCAGCTTTTATTTAACGTCTGTTTTAATTAAATATGATTGGATTTTTTGCATGAAGGTATACACATTATCATTACTGTTTAAATTAATTAAAATCTTAGTTGTAATTCTAGTGTTCTCAACCTTAAAAAAATGATTTAATTTGTTTTAAATATTTTACAAGGTCAATATTTTCAAGTATTTTGTTTACTGTCTAATTTCATGTCGTTTTCCAATATTTTATCTTTTCTTTTCCTAAGCTTTTTTTTTTTTTTTTTTTTTTTTTTTTTTTTTTTTTTTTTTTATGTGTTTTTTGCAGTGTCATTTGCTTTGCATGAGTGAATTATTAATTCTGATATTATTTAGCGAAATTTATTAATTACCTTGCGTAATTTGGCTTAGGTGCTAATTAAGTGACACAATAATAATGGTCACTTAATATAGATTATTTTACATTATATTTTATATTATATAGATTATTAATATTTCATCGCTATATTTTAATAATATAGCGATAATAGAAATATAGATATAATCATAGCAAAAATCGATGATAATATAGCATTTAAGATTGATTTAATAAAAAAAAAAACTTATTGGTATTTAATGTATCTAGCTCTAGAAATGTTAGATTTATAAAAAATCGTTTCTTAAAAACAATTATCATCAATATTTAAATTGGAACGTAATATCATACTGAAGAAACATGTAACTTAAAAAATACCCATTTCTATCAAGTAACGCTTCGCACAAATATTTCTTTTACATCAAACTATAGTTCTTATCTTTGATATAAAAAATATATATATCTGTGTTGATAACATCTTCACTTAGTTACTTTTTATTGTTATTATTTTTTGCGCAACATCAGCAGTACTTGTTGAGTTTCATAAGCAGGTAACAATTTCATTAGGAAACAGGTTTAGAGAAAGCCGCCAGTGTAGGGGCGGGCTAAATTGCTGCTAATCTGAACGACAAGCGAGGCCCCTGGGGGAGGAGATGCCCTCTAAACAAACATGACATTAGGGCCCCGGCGCCGTTTGAAGAGGCACTCTTTTCCACAGGTCTGTCATTTGCATCGGAGGATTCCGCTATGAGGGTTGCCGATGCAGGTTGGCTGGACTATCTATATTTTGCGAACTACGCTGTGAGGGTGGAATCGCCAAACCGGGCGCCAATTTTTAAAGAGTTATTTTAAGTTCATTTATTATGGTGTAAATGAGCAGTAGCGTATAAAATGGGTGGGCTGTTGGGGCTACAGCTCCCTCCGAACTGTTTAGAAAATGTGAAGTTTGAATACGAATGTTTAGAAAAA
Source organism: Maratus speculifer (assembly GCA_964019185.1). Taxonomy (NCBI): domain Eukaryota; kingdom Metazoa; phylum Arthropoda; class Arachnida; order Araneae; family Salticidae; genus Maratus; species Maratus speculifer. Next base: position 240,166,534 of record OZ025290.1, on the reverse strand, counting down.
TGTAATGAAACTTGCTAAGATGAAATTTAAAAGGAACTAGAAAAATATTCCATTTTAGGCAAGTTTTGATCTTAGAAACTGTATTATTTCACAGAGACCATTAAATTTCCCATTTCAGCGAATTTTCCGTTATACATAAGTTTATGTCGGTTTTATTTACTGTTCATTGACGTACATTCTGCGGATAATTTCAACTATTCCGTTAAAAAAAAAAAAAAAAAGATATAAAAATTAAATTTATTAAAAAAAAAAAAAAAAAAAAAAAATGCTTAAAACGAAATTTTTTTTATTACCATGCGATTCTAACTTAACAAGTTTGATTGTGCAGTAGGGTGGATCGATTGTCTATGGCGAAAAAAAAATTCCCATTCATCAAAATCTACCTATGCGGAAAAGATGTTCTATTGTACGGAGATTAAGGAAAAAAATAATAAAAAAAATTAATTTTAAAATTTAATACTGCCACAAAAGGGTTGAATTTTCGAAAAAATTTGAAAAAAGACCGAATTTTGGTTAGGTTATTTTTGTTAAAAACTAATTATTTTAATAATTTTTAAAAACCAACAATGCGGAAAAGATGTTATATCGTATGGAGGTTAAATAAAAAACAATAATAAGTAATAAATTCGAAATTTAATACTGCCACAAAAAAGGTTGAAAATTAGATAAAATATTGAAAAAATGGAAAAAGATCTAATTTTGGTTATATTTATTTTTGACGCAAAATAATCATTTTAATATCAATCAAAGCCTACCTTTGCGTAAGAAATATTATATTGCATGGATATTAAATAAAAAATAAATAAATAAATAAACTAATTTCGATATTTAATAATGCTGCAAGTGATTTAAAGTTTTGAAAAACTGGCAGTTCCAGTTTTTTCAGTTAGGATTTTTCTGCTTGTGTATTGTGTAGCTTAGTGTACCTTGAATATTACTGTACCATGGCGTTGTTAAAAAAAATTAAAATTAAAATAAAGGAAGAGAGAGAGAGATGAATTACACCCTATTTGGGTCTGGCTTTGATATGGCAGTAAATATGCTCCCTATTACAAAAAGTTATAAAATTTACATATTGGTATTTAAAAAATAACCGAAGAAAGGAATCGGTCAACATCTATTTATTTCCTGCCAGTGAGAAAGAGTTGATAATAAATTACAAGTGACCTGTAAATGAGATTCAATTTTGTAAAGACTAGGTTAGCTAATAGGCACTTTCGCAATTCCTTCTGGATTCGCGCCATGCCCGATACATTAAATATTCTGATGCTATTTTATTTTAAGTAAGCTGCAATCAAATGATGAACACTTTTTATTCTTCTTTTTGACAACATATTTCACGATATTATTAGGATATCTCCTACATTTTAAGCATAGAACATAATATTTTTTAGCTTCATTTTTAAGCTCACATTTTCAACATACGGTGGTTCACACACAAAATTACATCTAAGTGATTTCACTTCACTTCAGAAATGGGAAGTGCCAAAACTTGGAGCGACATCTATATTTTATTTTAATTTACACACATTTTCGACACTCCCCACCTGATAATTTTCACAATTATCACCGTATGTTACATATACAATTTCTTACCTTTAAGAAAATATGAGAAAATCATTAAATAAACAATATTAATATAAGTTGAAAATATATGTTTCTTACCAATATGTACAACATAACATACCTGGCCAGGATTTTTGCAAGAACTTTTATAGAATAACATAATAGATGCAATAATAATAATGTAATAATAAATAAATCAGTATTTACAGTATAAAATAAATATTAAAATTATAATAAAAATATAATGCAATAAAAAATATTAATGGTAATTACATATTTACATAAAAATATTTACATAAACCTAATACTAAATTGAAATGTTATATGCACAGAAAATTTTATTTACAAATTATATAATTAATCAGCAATTTCAAAAGGATATATAAGTTGAATGGTCGTCTTAAATTTCCTTTTTTGGTCTTGACGACACAAGATCTGACTAGTCCATCACGACCTCTGTTGACCTCAATAATTCGTCCTAAGTTCCGTAAGAATTTTGACTTACTTACACCTTCAATTAAAACAATGTCATTAATTTTTAAGTCTCTCTGAGCATTAGGAGTTCCGAAGGAATGCAGGCTTTTTGTTGCAAGTAAATACTCAGTCTTCCATTTCTCCCAAATCTGGCTCAAAAGTTTTGTTTGATACACTTTCCTTTTAATTAAACTAGTCCTAGTTACAGAGGTATTGAACAGTTCGTTAAAATTAAAAGGATATTCTACTTTGTGTCCAGCGAGCAAGAAATGGGCAGGTGTTAGTGGTTCAGGTTCAGCGTAGTCATCATAAACGTACGTCAGAGGCCTATGGTTGAGTACATTTTCTACCTCAACAAGCATAGTCATAAGCTCTTCGAAAGTTAGTAAAGCTTTTCCTAAGATTTTTCTTAAAGGGTCCTTAATGCTTTTCATGAGCCTCTCATAAAAGCCTCCCCACCATGGGGCAAGCTCAACTATGAACTTCCATGTTATTTTTTCAGAAGATATAAAATCTTGAAAATCTTGGTGCTTAATTATGTCAAAGAAATATTGAATTTCTTTATTAGCACATTTAAACGTTTTGGCATTGTCAGAGTAGAATATACGGCAGTTTCCTCTTCGGCTAAGAAAACGCCTAAGTGCCAAAATAAATTTGTTAGTTGACAAATCTGAAACTAGTTCCAAGTGGACAGCACGAGTGACAGCGCAAGCGAAGAGGGCTATGTAAGCCTTGTCGGTGTTATCCCCATTTTTTACATAAACAGGACCGGTGAAATCCACGCCAGAAACGGAAAATGCAGGTGTTTCTGAGATCCGATCTCTAGGAAGTTGTGCCGTCATTTGTTTTGCTGGCTTCACTGCATATTTTCTACACACGAGGCATTTGTTGATGGCCTTTTTTACAGTTTGCCTCCCCTTGGGAATCCAATAATTTTGCCGCAATTTACATAGTGTAGCAGCAACCCCACCATGAAGCATTTTGTTGTGCTCGTGTAATATTAGCAATTCTGTAAATCGCGATTCCTTTGGAAGGAGGATTGGATGCTTTTCTCCGTAGGTATAATTACTCTCGTTTATTCTTCCTTTTATTCTTAACATATCATTCTCATCAAGAAACGGTGCTAACGATAGTATGCTAGACTGTTTTTGAAGCTCACTCTTTGATTTTAGTGAGTCTATGTCTGATTTATAAAACTGTTTCTGGATTGCCTTAATGCAGACTATTTCTGCTTCTTGGATTTCATCAGCAGATAAGGGACCATCGTCCACAGGTAATTTTCTTATTTTCCTTATAAAGCGTTTAACCCATGCAATTATTCGAAGTAATTTTAGCATGCTACTAGCATTTTCTGAAAGTTTCACCAACTCATTATTTTCAGTAATGCAGTTATTAATTAGGATATTTTTCCTACGTTCTAATACGTTGTCATTATCTGAAACACTTTTCGATTGTACAGGCCATTCTGAGGAATTTGGCAACCAAGGTGGTCCAAACCACCATAATGGATTATCTTTCAAAAATTTCAATTTTAAACCCCTGGTTAATAAGTCGGCTGGGTTATCTTTAACTGCGCAATGATTCCAATTTTTCGGATCAGATAATTTTTGTATTTCTATGACTCTGTTACATACGAATGGTTTCCAGTCTTTTGCTGAACTTTTGATCCAGCTTAAAACAATTTTCGAGTCTGTCCAAAAAAATGCATTATCACAATAGTTATGAAATATTTCATTCAAACACTTATAGATCTTCACTGCTACAACTGCTCCCATTAACTCCAGACGAGGTAATGTTAGACTTTTAAGAGGAGCAACACGTGATTTTGACATTATAAGAGAAGTTTTTGCTTCGCCGTTTTTGTTCATATATTTAAAGTATGCAACAGGCTCCATATGCTTTATCACTAGCATCGCAAAATATATGCACAGTTACATCTGTTGGATTTGCACCTCCCATAAAATATCTTCTATCTATTGATATGTTTTTTAAATCTTGAACTTCCACTAACCAATTTCGAAATTCACTATCTAGATCTGCAGGAAGTTTTTCGTCCCATTCCAGCCCGTTAAGCCATATTTTTTGCATTAACAACTTAATTCTGATGATAAAGGGGGCTACATATCCAGCTGGATCATAGATTTTTGCAGCAGTACGCAGGACTGATCTTTTAGTGGCCAAATTAGTGTTGGTTGAAATATCTTGTAATTCTGATGAATCAATTTTTATAATGTCTTTATTTGTATCCCATTCCAGTCCCAATAACATAGACCGCTCAGATGGGTTATCCAACATACCGTTTTGTTTCCACATATCTTTTAATTCTTTAGAATTTGAATTAAATTTGCGCAAGTTCATACTAGCGTCCTTAAGTATAATACTAGCATTGGAAGAAAGCTTATAAGCATTTTCCGCTGTATGTGCTCCGGCATACAGATCATCAACATACATAGAGTTATTTAACATCTCAAAAACCTCAGGATAAAATTCATTATATTTTTTAACATGTGCTTTAATTGTGGCTGCTAAGACAAAAGCGCTACACCGAATTCCAAATGGTAAACGTGTCATATTCATTATCTTAAAATATTTATAGTCATCATTATTAAACCAAAGAAATTTTAAGTATTTTCTATCTTCCTTCGCTATTTCTATCATTAAGTATGCTTTCTCAATGTCGGAAGAAAAAGCAACTTCATATGTCCGGAATTTAAGTATCATATGTAATAAATTAGGATTTAAATTTGGACCTGCTACTAAAAGATCACTTAAAGATTTCGCATGATTTTCCTTTGAGGACGCATCAAAAACTATCCTTACTCGCGTAGTTTCTTTATCTGGTCTTAAAACAGCCTTATGTGGCATATAGTACCCAGACAATAACGCATCATTTTTACATTCTTCTACAATTCCTTCACGGAGCTGCTCATCGATAACTTTCTTATATTCAGCGCATATTGCTTTATTTTTATTCAATTTTTCCTTCAAATTATCGAACCGCTTTTTAGCAATGCAAAAATTATTATTAATTTCACGTGGACTCGCATCCCAAATCAGATTAGTTATGTACCTGTTATTTTTGTATTGCAATTTCCTCTCAAAATCTTCTATTAACAGTTTGTCCCTTTGGGATAATTCGTCACTTTCGTCCGAAATACCAATAGAATCAATTTCCCAAAATATTCTTAAATCATTTATTTCAACTGCATTTTTCATTACCGCAATATTTTGAGAACAACTGTTTCCATTTCTTAATTCCTGTCCCGTAATTACCCATCCAAAAACTGTTTTTACAGCTCCTGAATTTTTTCTAATGGATACTCGTTCATTTAAGATAAATTCCCAAAATAGGTCTGATCCAATTAATATTTCAACATTTATTAAATCTTTTCCTACACAAGCATCCGCCATTTCCATTTTATTATCCCTCATAAATTCTCTAATTTGTGCAGATGGTTCGTACATCTCGGCACCTGATATTTTAGGAACAACAAGCGCTCGCACTTTAGTTCTGAAAGATTGATCTAAGCTTTTAATTTCGACTTCTATTATTGGATATACCTTTTCTACCGCGCTCGGCATTCCGAAAGAATACACTGATAAAATCTCCTCACCTATTGGTTTTAAATTCAAAGCTTCCACCAAATCCACAGTAACGAATGTCCGCTGACTTCCATTATCTAAAAGTATTCTAGTTAATTTTGAATTTTGATTAGAACTTGCAATAACCTTACACGTTTGTAAATAAACATTTTTAGAACATGTCATGTTATTATTACAATGTGAAACAGAACTAATAATTTCGGAACTAGAATTGTTTACATTTACTGTCGCCTCAAATCCAGAATTAGGAGACTCAGAATTTTGTTGCGTATTGCTTATTCTATCATCTTGAGTAGTATTTAACCCTCTGCTGTTTTTTGTACAAATAGAACCATGGTGATATTGATTTTTACACTTAAAGCAAGATAATTTACTTCTACACTTTTTGCTGACGTGAAAAAATTTAAAGCATTTAAAACAACGATTAGAATTTTTCAATATTTTGAATTTTTCTTGCGGCGGCAGACTACATTTGAATGAGTCATGGGGAGCAGAACAAAATATACAGGATAGAATTTGTGCATTCAAAGCGCTCGCAGAATTTGAACCTTTGAAAAAATTTTTATTACTTTGCTTCTCGGGAGGACCTGTATACTTTCGTTTAGTTTCTTTAAAATGACTTAGCATAAGGGAAGATTCCCAACACTCAATTTCAATTTTTAAATATCGCAAAAGTTCCAAAACATTAAATTCATTTTCATCTGATTTCTCCAAACGTTTTCTATTAAAATTTAGAGCGAGATCATCTGGAATTAATCTAATCAGAATGGGATATAAAAGATGACCGTACATTTCCGTCGTTACATTTAACGATTCTAAACTTCGAATTTGAATTTCTACTATGTCATATAATTTTCTCAACTCAAAAATATTTGTTGAGTCCTTGACGGGATTAAGATTTAACAACTTTGACATATGCCCGTTAACCACTAATTCTTGTCTCCCAAACCTTTGTTCTAATAACTTTATTGCTTTTTCATAATTTTCCTCTGACAAAGCGAAACCATTCACAACATTGAACGCGACCCCTCCCAAAAGAGTCTTTAAATATGAAAATTTATCTATTTTAGACAAAGTTTCGTTTTTATCAATCGAGCTTTGAAACTGATTCCAAAACTCCATCCACAAACACGGATCATCGTAGTATTTTGCAATCGCGATCTTAGGCAATTTTACTGTTACATTATTAAATTTTAAATTATTATTTCCCGTATTTGCAAATGATTCATTTGAACTATTAGATATAACCCTCTGAGGTGTACTATCGGGACTGGAAAGAGTATTTTGTTTAGAATAATTATTAACTTTTATTATCGCATTAATTTTACTAATCTAGCTTGTTATTTTCTGATTATATTCAATAACGCTTTGAACCTCATTTTCAAAGTCTTTTTCTTCATTAATTGCATTTTTTATTTCATTATCAAGAGGTTTTAATTCTTTACTCATCTGATCTAAATATAAAATAATTTCCTCTAATGAGGTTTCTGAAGAATTTTCCAAATTTTCACTTTCGATTTTATTTATATATTTAGTTACCGCTGTTCTTAAAATAGCTCTTTCTTTTTTCAGCTTTGCTAAATCATTCATGTTTAATTATCAATAATATCAGAATAAGAACTATTCAAAATCAATTTAAACATTAAATCATACAAATTTCTTTCTTATCACAATTAATATGTGACTTTCACTTTCAATAATAAATAATCAGAATTATTCGAAATAAACAGTTTAAACAAGTTGTTCAAATTAAAATAAACATTTTCCTTTTTCAAGAATCATCAAATAGTTTTTTTTTTTTTTTTTCATTACTTTAGGAATAAATGTTTTTTACTGAAAATAATCAAATAGCTTACTTCTTGTCGACCGATGGCACCATTTCGCAATTCCTTCTGGATTCGCGCCATGCCCGATACATTAAATATTCTGATGCTATTTTATTTTAAGTAAGCTGCAATCAAATGATGAATACTTTTTATTCTTCTTTTTGACAACATATTTCACGATATTATTAGGATCTCTCCTACATTTTAAGCATAGAACATAATATTTTTTAGCTTCATTTTTAAGCTCACATTTTCAACATACGGTGGTTCACACACAAAATTACATCTAAGTGATTTCACTTCACTTCAGAAATGGGAAGTGCCAAAACTTGGAGCGACATCTATATTTTATTTTAATTTACACACATTTTCGACAGGCACTAAATTGGTTTCTTGATTAAATATAATTATAATAAAAGCTGGATTACAAATTAAATAAATATAATACATCACATGTGCAAAGCACACCGCGTCAAACTCAACAGTAAAAAACAACGCTAGCACAACAGTTAATGGTTACAGTCAAAGTACAAATAGTTGAAGTCAAAGTTAGAGCATGGTTGTAATAATAATATTTTTAACAAATTTCAATAATTTACCACAGCAGCATTTTAAGAAAAATTAAACTGTTTAACGACAAATATTGCGCTCTTCTTAATTCTTGTAAAACAAAATAAGACATTGAAAGCTACTACAGTCTTTTGGACCATTTCCGAAAATACTGCCTATTTTTTCAGTTCAATAGATTTGAATATGAATATGAATATTGAGTGTAAACTAAACCGATGTATTGAGAGCAAACTCACTTTTTTGCTACATCAGCTATCACTGAAAAGCCAAAATGCTGCCGAGCTAGGTGTCACATCACCTGTAGTGACGAAGATTGGCATCAGCCAGAATATTGAACAGTTTGGGCACTTTCGGCCAAGCATATACTGCCATCGTGTCTGGTGCACTTCAAGATGTGGGCATTATCTCACAAAACTATGAATAGAATGCTATTGACAGAAAAAATCGGCATGACAAAACAAACCAAAGACCACTCCATCGTTTTAGCCATTCTCTTTAGTCTTTTGTAAAAGATTATGATCATGGCCACTTTCTTTAAACTTGGATGAGTGTAAAGACAGACTACATCACTAGAAAACAACAGAAGAAAAATCATAATAGAAGCGGACTTGAGCTTGAAAAAAGAACTTGGTTTCGAATATATCGGCCACATATATGTAAATTCTGGGAAAGTACCAAACAATTTGAAAACATGACGTACATTTTTTTGTCATGTGTTAACAATAATATACATGTAACAAAGTTGGTTGTGATCGGTTTTGACGGAATATCTGTTAACATAGATGTTAAAGGATGTATTATTCGAAATATGGAACTGATCTTAAAGCGTCCACTACAATGGTTTTTGTGTTAATTACACACCAATGAGGTTCCACTATGTCATCTTTTTCCAGCGTGGATGTAACCGCGGCTGGGAACAAATGTTTCACTGGTGAAATAGAAAGATTATTCGCAGCATGTTAGAAGTTTTTTGTATTTTCATTTATGTCAGTATATGAATTCTAATAGCGCACGAGTGAAATCAAACGGTCTGCTGTAATCCTAATCATTAGATTAAAAAATATCTATATTTTCCATTTACCAGCTTTTTTACCTTTTGCGACGGATTACATAGTTTTAAATAGTAAAATGTGTCGAACCTCCACTAACTGACGGATTTAGTAACGACGTGAATTCAGAAGCAATAGGTAAATCCAGCAATCATTCCAGTGGCAATAACATCTACTATCAATAATATCTATTCACGCAACACTCATTCTACAAAACTAATAATCAAAAGAGTCACGGAAGTATTTCTGCTGTGTATGGACCATACATAAGAGTCGGTTTTATAAAAATCGAATTGAATTACAAAATCTCATGTCGATTTTCAATACCGAACGTCATTTTCACCAATTGCAATTTTGACGATTTTTCTTGATTTAATACTAATGAAGCTTTTAAATAAGAAACTAAAGTTTTTATCTTGTAATCAATTAAATATCTCCTCATTGCAATAAATGTTAAAAATTCTAAAATTCATATTTTATTTTACAAAAAAAAAAAAAAAAAAAAGAGAGAGAGATTTTTTATTGTAAAAACGTTTAAATGCATAAATTTGAGCCACATTGCGGCAGATTTAAATTTTGAAATTAATTTTTTAAATTATTTTTCTGATATTCAGCATATAATATAACATCTTTTACGCATAGGTAGGTTTTGGATAGCTTTTTAAACTATTATTTTGAATCAAAAATCATCTAGCCAAAATTAGGTCTTTTTTTCATTTTTTTTCGAAATTCAACCTCATTGTGGCAGTAGTAAAATTTAAAATTAATTTTTTTTTATTATTTTTCCCTTAATCTCCATCCACGAGAACATCTTTTCCGCATAGGTAGGTTTTGACACGGTGAAAAAAAAATTTTTTTGATCCACCCTATTGTGCAGTAGATGCGTTACCACCTATAATAAAAATCTGTTTAAAACGGAAATTTTCCGGTCTCTTGCATTCCATTTTAGAAAGCTTTACTGTAACTCTGCCCCCTCCAAAATGATAAGTCTAGATACACCACTGTACATGAGTGACCCATTGGCTCACCCAGGATTAAGCTTTGGAAGTAGCTAGCATATTTTAGAAATTTATACTATTTTTCTGATCTAGCCCTGAATGTCAGACAAGCTCGGTCCGATTTTTTTTTTATTAAAAATGGACGAGGAGTGTCGTTCCTAAATATACGTTTTTTTTTCTATTGACTTGATACAGAATGAAGACTGGGTGGTGGAGAGGGGGAGGAAATCAGTGAAACCCGAGGGAGGAGTTCTGAAAATTTTTGATGGGGCTAATTCTGAAAGTTTAAACCTCTTTGATAAATAAAAAGAAAATATTGCTTTAACTGGTGAATATTAAAAGTGCTGATATTTCAAATTTCATAAGAAAATTTATTGATAAGAAAAAAAAAAAGTGAAAAGATTACTATTTTTCAAAATTTTTATTTTGCAGAATCTATTCAAAATAATAAAAGAAAACTTTCACAATTTTATAAAACTTTAAGTAGTTAGTTTAATCTTGCGGTCTGGGAGGGGTTTCAGCCCCCTTAGCCCTTCCCGTGAGTGCGCCAATATCAGTGACACAGTCAAAATCTTTACCTAAAATGGGTTTTGACTCATTATTTACTCATATGTTTATGAAGTACTTTTTATTAAAACCGTGGTATATAAAAAGGATATAATAAAACACACAGCTAAGCGGCTGTCCATAAATGATGTCTATTTCAACATTTTTTACCCCCTCTCTTTGTCACAAAGTGCCACACTTCACCATCTTCCCTTCCCCTCCTTTATCACACGTCACCCTATATTACATAAACCTATACTCGTAGTTTAGGAAATAGCGCTACGTTATAGATCATATTTCAAATTTCGTTTTTAAACTTTAACTATGTGTTTTAATGACATTTGTGAACATAACGATAAAATTGATCCGAGATCTAATTTTGTATGAAATAAGATTAAAGTTTTCAACAACAAACGTAATTAATGTACAACAGCAATAAAATATTAATACGAAAGAGTAATCGGAAAAGTACTATTTTGGAATTTTAAGTGGAATTTAATGTATTTGCCTTTAAATCTTATCTTTATTTTAGCAAAACAAAATACACTAGCTTCAAAATTTAACCTCTCGCTGCATAAATGATGTATTAAAAAGGGCTAAAAAATTGCGCATTAAATCCTTTTGTGACGAGCATCTGTTACAAATTTTTATTTTTTGTCACTGGTTTTCAAACAGAAATTTTTGTCTCATTTAATCAGGAAAATGCTTTGATTAAAGAAGGGGAAATGTATGATAAAAAATAATTGGTGGATATAATCAAGGAGGTTTAACCATGCGGAAAAAATTCATCCCCGAGGAAATCACGGATTGCGCAAATTTTGCTACATTTGCATGGCTCGTGGAAATCGCGGGATGCGCAGCGAGAGAGTTAATCTGCTGATTTTTAATATATCTTTATATATATATATATCTTCTGTGCGTGTGTTTGTCCCTGAACCCCTCCTAAACGACTGGACAGATTTTAATGAAATTTTGTATGTGTGTTCCAGTGGATTCGAGAATGGTTTAGATTCACATTTCATCGAAATTGAATCAGTACTTTTTTACTAATTAGGAAAAAACTAATAGTTAATGATTTTTCGCTAGTTAAAAGTGTTGAATAAGTTCGCTGAAGAGAGTGTGGACGGAATAGCCGAACGGTCTAAGGCGCCAACTTTAATCTCTGGTTCTCGGAGACAGAGGTCGTGTGTTCGAACCCCACTCCTGATATACAATGCGATAATTTTTCCTATATTATAGTTTTAATTAACTGACTTCAGAAAATCGTTAACTTTTAACTAAAAATAGAAAAATAAACTTTTCTATCAAAAATTGAACCGACTTCAAAAACTACTGCAAAGTAAAAAATAATTTCCTTACATAATTGTAATAAGAAATTAAATTAAGAGCGTAGTATTTAACGTGCGTATTATTATATTTATGTACATTTATTTGATTATTTGGAGTCGGTGACAGGACAACGTCAGTCGGGTCCGCTACTATATATATATTTTTAAACCAAAATTTGATGTCACATTTCTTACTTTTACTCCCTCCCACCTCCTTGTCACTTACTGCCATAATTTAATGACCCCCCCCCCCCCTCCAAGCATGACATGATTTGTGGATGTCTCTAAAGAAATTTAACATTAAGATTTCTTAAAGCTTCAGAAAAATAAAAAACTGATATCGTAAAATAAAAATGGAGAGAAATAAAAGAAACCGCAAAGCGTGTATTTTGTTGCTATTGTTTCAAGTTCTTTCTTTTACAGATTTTCACGAAAGAAAGAGATTCTAAAAATCTTAATTTAATCTGTACTTATAAAACCATGAAACAATTGCATGCTAAAGTATTTTCTTATATTTATTATTTTCTGTTCATACAAAATGACACATTATTTTTTTCATTTTAGTGCAATCGATTACAAATGCTTCTTATTCATGTTTTTAACTGTCTAAGAAACGTTTTAATACATAAAATCGCCTTCCTTTACTTTGTTAGTGTGTAGTGTACATTAACACAAATCACTGGACCTGTTACATCTGACTTATATACCATCTTTGTCTGAACGCTGGCTGACAATAATCTCGAATGGGAAACATTTTCTTTAATAGTAATAGTAATAATAATAATAATAATAATAATAACCCTTTAAACGCAAAGACCATATATATATATAAATATACGTTTCCTTTTTTTTTTTTTTTTTTTTACTTGTATATTAATTTTTATTTTTTGAAACCATAGAGCCACTCGTGCCACAGTTCCGGTACTGAATTTGTACTTTGATTTGCATTAAACTGAAACGGAATATCGGCATTTCAGTTTAATGAAAATCAAAGTATAAAATCAAAATAAATGTACCACAAAATCAAAATAAATGTACCGGTACTGTGGCATAGGTGGTTTCAAAATCAATAATCATCAATAGTTTCAAAATAAATAAATTAATTAATTAAAATTAAAATGCAATTCAAAAGTAATAATAACATGTGGCACATGAAAAATTGAATGATGACATTTTAGTTCAATGCACTTTAGACCGTGCAACTTTAAAATATCATTTTAAAATTTGTTTTGAAAATGACTCTGTGATGAGTTGAAACATGTCGATAAAATAAAACTATTTTTCTATTTTAGTTATGTATCTGATATGATGTGAGGTGTAGTAAATAATTAAAAAGCCTATATTTCTTTCTTCTTCTTCTTCTTTTTTTTAAATTGAAGCTGAAGATATACTGAATAAACTGGAATTATGAAACGATGGCAGTTGTAGAAAAAGAAACATTTGGAGCAATATGAAGATCATAATAAGCCTAAATCAGTATTGAAGGTTGGCACTTTTTCATGAATAGCCAACGAACTATTACATAAGAAGGACTGTCTTATGTATTTGAAACATAACAACATTTATTTAAAATTAATTTCCATTTAACAGATTGTTTTATTAGTTCATTAATTCTTTTAGAAAAGTATATAAAATTCTAAGAAGTTCATTGCGCATCGTGATGTTAGAAGTACTGATACTTTGTATAAAAGAATCATTCACTTTAAATGCGATCGTGCAATGTACATATTTTGAGGCTAATATACGCGGAACTACAGCTAACTGCTGCATATATACATATTATAGTGTTTCTTTTTCAACAACTTGTTTAAAAATAATACCCATAGCGGTACATTACTTTTACCTTTTATGAAAGATCAGGATGTATTTGAGCATTTAAATAGCTAAGCGGCTTGTCTAATATAAAAAGGCTTTGAAAATAGAACCGGATAAGGCAATATGTTAATGATATTGCTTCTAACAGTTCATTTTCTTTTAACTACTTAGAACTTAGCTAAGCTGATATGATTTTCAGAAACAGTTTTCACTATACAATCGTGATTCAATTCCATTGATTTTTATCACACCTTTATCCATTAAAGTAACATTAGTAAAAGATAAAAGATCTCTTTGAGCATCTTATCAGCCCATATGATACCATTCATAACAACTTATATTCATGCATTTTCCATTAAACATGATTTTCTGCTGTTTCATTTTCTTCTATTTTTGCGAAAACGTGGAAGAAGGTCTTACGTGAAAGAGAAAAGATTCCATAAACATCGAATATGCTCTTCAGTAATAATTTTGACTTTTACTTATGAAAGTTACATTTGAAAAACTTAAAATAAAGTTTAATTTTATGAACTTTTTGTATGAAAAATTTACACACTGACATGTTTTATATTGTCTGTTACGCGATGGACAAAGCTCGATTAACATACTTTGGTGCTCTTTTCTTTAATTCTAACCGATGATTCTAACCTCTATGCCAGTTGCTTCGGCTGAACGATTTGATATCTAGTATTTGGGAAGGTAACCACCTACACTAAAAAAAAATATACCGACTTCATCTAGAATGAATAAGTAGTCCTTTAGCCCTTTTCTAAATCCCTAAACTCGAAATATAGATGTCAGAGTTATGCGAATGAGTCTAATAAATAAACCGTATCGATGAAATGATCGAGAATTTCTAATCCGTTGTTTTATAGATGGCGAAACTAAATTTTATTAATTATAACTACTACGAATCGTTTGAACTGCGAGAAATTATCGCTTTGATTTCTGGAATCGATTCAATAACTGAAATTCTAGCTATTATAACATTTTTCTTGCGTTCGCATTTATTTGCAGAGATTTTTATATAAGTTTGACAGCAATAATATAGGGAAATACGTATAGATAATAATACGTATACATAATACGTATAGATACTCAATAATACGTATAGATAAATCAGCAAGAATTTGCGAGAATTTTAAAGCTGTTGGGTTGCTTTCTGTTTTAAAATGGCGTTTTAAAACATTAATTAGTTTGAACATTTAAACCTTTCTTAATTTGTTTATCATCTATATCAGTATAATTGTTGTTATGTTTGACAAAAAAAGGAGACTGGAGCTTTTTATAAAACTTGAACTATTTTGAAACAAAAAAATCGGATATTTTAATTAGAAAACTCTTGTAAAAATATTACAGCATACAAACATATAAGAACAGATGAGGGAAAAAATCACCTGTCCCGAAAATCGCAGACGATATGAAAAATGACTTTCGAATAAGCAGAAAGAATGGCCATCTAATGAGCGTATCGTCAGTCTTGATTTAAAAAATTAACTAAAAAATTACTCAAGAGTCATTAAAAGTGTGATTTAGTTTAAATATGCGTCCGAGTAAACTAAAATAGCTGTGGCGTGTTAAAAAGGATTCATGTCATTGTTATTTCAGTTGTTATCGGAACGTATACATTTGTTCTTCCTTTGTTCTTTGTGAATGTGGATTGCATAAAACAAGTTGGAAATTGCACGTAAAGCGTAGCAAATGAGGTGCGTTCGTATGATAACAAAGTTTTAAAATATCATTCTCATATATAAATCTCATAATACTGTAAATAGTTAATTACAATTAAAATGCGCACCAAATAATGTTCTCCAATACCATTATGTAATGGAATACTTTTGTGTGGTCTTGTAAATCAATAACAAATGTTCTTTGCACCACAGATTGTGCAAAATGTATATATAATATGTACTTTATAGATACATATGCATTTTATTATGTTCAAATGAGTGTAACACCATTAAAATGCATTTGAAACATTTTTCCCCGTTGATCATAATGGAACGGAATACTTTTGATTGTCCCTGTAATTGAACTACGCATCCGATTTTGATAAAATTTGAAATAACTCGACAAAATTAGGTAATAATTATTTATTTGAAATTTGAAATGATTAGAATGCATTTGAAACTTTTTACCCCATTGACCGTAATGTAACGGAATACTTTTGATTGTCCCTGTAATTGATCTATGCATCCGATTTTCATAAAACTTGAAATGACTCGACAAAATTGTGTGACAATTATGTATTTTAAATTTCAGACGATTCGTTGGGTAGTTTTTGCGTTGTTATATGCGGACAGACTTGACGGACTGAACGACAACAATAGGTGCTACGTATTTGCATAATTACGAACGCACCTAAAAAAGGTATGAAAAAGTGTTATTTTTCTCTTGCTTTTCTTTAAATTTTATAATTTTATTCAAATAAATAACTGTCCCTCAATAACTGCAATCCAACGATAGAAAGTAGTTATATAAATTACATTTTGATAACATTTGTTTACTTGTAAAATACCATTCGTTAAAATCACATGTTTTCACAATTTTTAAAATGATGCGGAAAAATTTAATAGTCAAAGTTTAACATTATTAGCAAACATTTAAAGGTATTTAAATTATTAATTAAAAAAGCTATCTTATAGAATATAACTGTTTGAAAGTTTAATTTTTAATTTTATATTTACAAAGGGAAGTTTTCAAAGTAATCTTTAAGTCTGAAATCATCAAAAAATGAAATTACAGAAGTTATGCAACCAGTAATAATTTAAATTTTATTTTACTGAAAGATTTTAAATAACAAAAAAAAAAAAAAAAAAAAAAATTATGTATATATTTGAAAGAATGAAACTAAAATGAATTAATGACTGAATGATGCTAGTTTATTATTTATTTATTTTTTATTCTGGATTCTAATTCTACTTTCCGACCCATCTGGTAGACCTTAGGATTTATAATAAGGCTTGGTATTTATAATTATCCTCTAATCCTGTAAATATAATAATAATATACCAGTGTGTGTTTCTATTTTGTGTTTATGGTCTGAATTTTTATACTTTATTTACATTTAAAAAATATTAACATGATTATTTAATACTTAAAAATTGACAATATTGATGTGAAGTATGTAATTTTCTACTTATTGCAAGTTTGAAAAAAATCATTTGTTAGTTTTATGTTTGAAATCAGTGTTGGGTATGAACGCGCTCACTGAACGAAAACTCGCGAGTTTCGCTCACTATTTGTGAACTTTGAACTGAACTTCGCTCACTATTTTATAAACGAGTTTGAGCTGAAAGGAAACTCAAAAAATAGACGAGTTTGAACGAAATTTACGTCCAAATTTACGTTCAATTTTTTCATAATTTATTTAAAATTTTTCCAGACCTTAGTACACTTTTTTCCTCTTTCAAATGCCATTTAGAGGCCTACACGAGCCTCAGGACGGGTTAAGTCTGGATATCACTTCTCTGGGTAGTATCCTAGTCTTACTTCTTCTGCAGACTCGGGTCGCGCCGAACCGGACCTGGGCTGTATACGATTTCGCCGAAAATAGATATATACAGTAAACTCTCTGTACAAGGTGGATTGTGTAAGGCGGAAATATGTCTAAATCGGAAAGATTTTAAAGAAATCGGAAAGATTTTAAAAGAAAGCATAAACATCGCAGCCTACGGCACTTCTGCATAAATGGAGATTATAAACAGACTAAGATAAGTTTTTTTGGTCAGAACTCTTCCGTAATGGTAAATATCAATGTCCTGTAGAAATGTACTCGGGGTCGGGCTGGGTTAGGTGCGAAATTTCAACTTTTTTTCGGGACCGGGCCAAGCTCGGGCCTTGTTTTTAGCTATTATATCGGGCCGGGTCGAGCCTTGATTTTAGCTATTATATCGGGCCGCTAAATTTTCTCTACGAGCCGGGCTGGGCTCGGGCCGAAATTTTTATTTTAATATCGGGCCGGACATTTTTTTTCTATGGATCGGGCCTGGAAATTTCCGTCCGTGCATACCTCTATCTTACATATCGAATAATCAAATGATTAGTTCACAAAATTTTGTAAATTTGGACAATAATATCCAAACATTAAAAAAAAAAGTGAACTTTTTAGTGAACTTCGTTCACTTTTACAAATGAGTTTGATTTGAACGAGTTCGTTTAAAAATTTTTGAATTTGAGCGTGAACTTAAATCACTTTTCAGAAATTGAACGTGAGTTTGAGTTAGTTCGTTTATTTTGTGAACGTGCCCAACACTGTTTGAAATCATTTTTTACATGTTTAAAATTACTGATTCTAACATTCGAGTAAATGTTTGCATTTTCAACGTTATGTAGCACTTAAAATAATTATTCGATTTAAACACTGTTTCTTTTAGCATGTTTATCATATATTTTGCTATAAAACTATACGTTTTTATGTATTTACATGAGATAGTTTTTTAAATATAAGTAGTGAAAACAGAAAATTTACAATAAATTCAATTATAGAAGCAACAGTGTTTTTTTACTTTATTGTTAGAATAGAGCGATAGATGACAAATCAATGTATATTTTAGAATCGAAATATTTTAACCTTTTTTTAGGTAGTTTTGTGTTGTAGCAGAGCCCGAGAGTGAATTGTCAAATTATAAAACATGTATCACTATATAATAATATTCGATGCAAATAATATTTCATGAGATATACGGTCCAGTTGTAATCATACAAGCCGTATATGTATAATGTATATGATATGTATAGAACATACTTATATATAGTATTACGGATATATATAAATGAGGTGTTCAGAAGTGAATCCGACTAACTCCATTTTTTCATAGATATTCATGTAAAGACATGTTTAAACTTTTCTATGTATCTACTTAATGTGCTTATGAATTACCCTTGATTATAAGACAATTAATCAACGTATAATCAAAATATGGTGAAAAAATAGTAGTTTTTAAATAGATAAAATAACTATAATAATTAAAATAAGCTTTTTAGTTGATGGAGTTAATCGGATTGACTTCTGAACACTTCATGTCTGTGTGTGTACATATGTATATATAGGACATATATGAATGTATTTATATGTAAATGTAACATATATGGCACAAAAGAAGTAAACAATACCTGTATTGACGTGGCACATAACAGTGTTTGGAGTGTATTCATATCGTATATACAGGGTGTTTCTAAATTCATGGTACAAACTTTAAGGGGTGATAGTACATATCAAGACAAAGAATATTAAATGGGACATCAAGGGTCCCAAACGTTTTCCGAAGGAGATAGGTGCCTTTAAGTTTAGGGTCCTTAAATTCAAATAATTATAAAAAACAGAAAAATTGGTCGATTCGTTTGCGGTTTTCACTAAAAATATTCTTTATGTCAGTATTGTCTTGAAAATAAATTATAAAGAAAAATTTCAAAAAATGCCGATAGAGGGCGCTTTAGACTTTGGAGTAACGAACAACTATTTTTTACGATTTTTTTGCATCCCATTAATTTTTTTAAAAGCTTAGGCATAAACTTAAATTTTGAGCTCAAAATCAAAATCGTTGGGAGTAGTTAAGTAGCGCAAACTGAACTGTGGGGGAGGTTCAAATTTTAAATGATTATAAGAAGCGGTAAAAATTGGTCAATTGATTTGCGATGTTCACTAAAATTATTCTTTATGCCTGTATTAACTTGAAAATAAATTATAAAGATGAAATAAAAAAAATGCCGATAGAGGGCGCTTTAGACTTTGGAGTAACGTACAACTATTTTTTACCGTTATTTTTTGCATTATAAAATTTTTTTAGAAGCTTAGACATAAACTTAAATTTTGAGCTGAAAATCTAAATCGTTGGGAGTGGTTAAACAGCGCAAACTGAGCTGTGTTCAATGGGGGTGGGAGGGTTCAAATTTCAAATGTTTATAAAAAACGGAAAAATTAGTCGATTCGTTTGCGATTTTCGCTAAAACCATTCTTTATGTCAATATTTCCTTTAAAATAAATTTTAAAGATATCTTTCAAAAAACAGCCGTAAGAGGGCGCCTTAAACTTTAGTGTAACCAACAACAATTTTTAACCGTTATTTTTTGAACCTCATTAAATGCTTGTAAAAGCTTAGACTTAAATTTTGAGCTCAAATTCTAAATCGATAAGAGAGTCAAGAAGCGCAAACTGTATTCAGTAGTTGAAATGTTACTCTCCCCAACCCTCGAACACAGTTAAATTTTCCGCTACTTAATTACTCACAACGATGCAGATTTTGAACTCAAAATACAAGTTTGAACTTTCACAAGCATTTAATTAGATACAAAAAAATAATTATAATTGTTGGTTAACTAACAAATGAAAAGAGAAAAGTTAGAGTCAAAAGAATGTGGCAAAGTTCACTTCCAACGCAGTGGAAGCGGGCTTATTCATATGCAAAAGCAAGGCTTGGCTGACCACATAAACATCTGTTGCTGTGTATATTCTTTCTTCTTCAAAAGTTCAATCTCGAGTATAGGAAAAATAAATGTTAAATAGTCTTGAATAAAAGTTTTCACATCGGGGATTAACGAGTTGCATGTTTCGTTGCATACCTCCTAACACATAATTTCTAGTACAATAAAAAAAATTTTATTCAAAATCATACATAAATATACAGTTGAACTTTGGTTCTCGAACACACAATTGACAATCAGTTAAACATTCAAACAAGAAATATAAGTTGAGTTTTAACGGGTTCTTAAATAGTGAATATTTAAGAGCTACATAATCTCAACTGCTACGCTCAACAAGCGCAAAACGTTTTACACATTTAAAAATTCATTTTTCAACGGAAATATATAAAATTGGAATACCTGATAAAATAAGTGATTTGGAATCGAACACCATTTACATTTTGCGGTGAATAAATTTCCTATTGAGTTATAGACGAAATTAATAATGTGATGATGATGTTTTTGAGCGCAGTTTGACTGGTTTTTCTTTTTCGTCGGGAAATGCGGTTCAAAATGTCAACTTTGAGAGTATTTCCTAAAACTTCTATTGCGTTTGCAAGAAAACAGGAAACTGAGTGCGATTAGATAGTTTCTGAACAACAACACTCCTAGTTAAATGCATTTTCGAGCAAAAATAAATTTAAACATGTGTCATAAAGTTGCCCTTTTTGATTTAAAAACAACCTTAATGAAAAAATTAAAGAAGCAAACGATTTTTATTTCTTTCTTTTTTCTCTTTAGTTTCGGATGAAACATGCGATAAATTGGTAGCAACATTAAAGAAATTCATGCCTGTTCGAATTCCTGCCTAAAGAAGTTGCTGAGACAGAATATACTCGAAGCTCTATGAATGGTGTACACTCGAACAAAAATTAAGGTTTTTATAAAAACAGTCCAAAATTTTGCCAAGTTTTTTGCTTATAATTTGCAGAGTTCTTAATGTAAAATAATGTTCTTTTCCGAAAATATGACAAACAATTTTGTACACAATACTCTGTAATCAGACTTAAAATATAATAAACATTGTATGAAAAATAAGCAGATTTATTAAATAATTTTTTGCTGCGCTTGCGTGAATTCTAACAAAATTTCATTTGCACATTACAGTCAAGCAAAAAAAATCTTGCCATTTGCGATTTCAGATGTTTTGTTAAATATCTAGCAATATACATGAGGAATGACTCTGAAACTCCAGATGAATAAACAAAATAGTACAAGCCATATATTTTCGAGAAGATTTTTTTTTAAAATCCAATAGGGGACCGTCAACAAATTAAAAAAGAACGAATATCTTTTGAATAACCCTGTTAAAACTAATGTGGCAAAAGCGTTCAAATTTCAGTATATGATTAGGTGGCTTATGGTAATAAACTGTGTTAATTTTTATGTGGATACCATGTATACTTGTAAGGTTTTTATAAAAAACTGTCCCAAATTTTGCCAAGTTTTTTTGCTTATAATTTGCAGAGTTCTTAATAAAAAACAATGTTCTTTTTAGAAAATATGATAAACGACATTGTGCATAATAGATAATACCCTGTAATCAAAATTAAAAAAATATTTATAATTGTAAGAAAAATGAGCAGGTTTACTAAATAAATTTTCACTGCGCATGCGTCAACTTTATAAAAAAAAATTATTTTCAAATAGTGTTAGCTAAATGTATAGAGCAATATTTGTTAAAGTTTCAAAATAATAGCTTGAAAATTCTGAAAATTATCGTCTAAAGAATAAGATCAAAATCCGATATTCCCAAAATGAAACAAAAAAATGAGGGGCTGTATCCAAATTCAATTGATCTACACAGTACTACTGTATGCACGTCTGTATACACTGTATATTTGGATATAATTCCTCGTCTTTTTGCTTCATATTGGAAATAACAAATTTTGATCTTATTCTACCGATGATAACTTTCAGAATTTTCAAGCTATGATTTTGAACTTTAACAAAAGTTGTCCTATTTATTTAACTAACACAATATGCAAATTAAAGTTGAATAGAGCTGAAGCATGCGCAGTGAAAATCTATTTAGTAAACCTGCTCATTTTTCATACAATTATTAATATTTTTTTATTTTGATTACAGGGTATTATGTACAATGTCGTTTCTCATATTTTCTGAAAAGAACATTGTTTTTTATTATGAACTCTGCAAATTATAAGTAAAAAAACTGCAAAATTTGGGACCGTTTTTATAAAAACCTTAATTTTTTCTCCGAGTATGCATGCTATCCGCATAAAAATGACTACAGTTTATTACCATAAGCCACTTAATCATAATCTGCAGTTTGAACGTTTTTACTGCATTAATTTTGACAGGGTTATTCAAAAGATATTCGTTTTTTTTTCAATTTGTTGACGGTTCCTTATTGGATTTTGGAAAAAAATCTTTTCGAAAATATATGATCAGTACTATTTTGTTTATATATCTAGAGTTTCGGAGTTATTCTTTATGTATATTTTTAGATATTTAACAAAACGTCTAAAATCGCAAGTGTCAATATTTTTTTTTTCTGTGACTGTATGCTAGCTAAATGTATAGAGCAACTTTTATAAAACTCTCAAAAACATAGCTTGAAAATTTAAAGAGTGGTCGCCCATAGAATAAGCTCAAAGTCCGTCGTTCCCAAAATGAAGTAAAAAACAGAGGGGTTGTATAAAATGTAGTAGTACTTGCGATATTGTGTATTCTATATTGACACTAATCAACAGGTAAATGGATATAAGCCCCTCATCTTTTTGCTTCATTTTGAGAATAACGTATAGTACGAGATCCGGCTGCAGAATCAGTGTACTCATCGAGTGTTTGCTGAAAACCAAATTTTTACACATATTTATGATTAGGAGAATTTATATCTACCAGGTTGCCTATCAAAATGTGGCCGCTAGTATTTTTAATTAAATTATTAATAATTCATAATCCGTAAGAAATTTCACTGACTTGTTTTTTCAATAAAATGTCGTCTACTTTACGGCAACATCTATAAAGACTCTAAAAAATCATGGTTGCTGTTGCGCACCTGGCCGCACCTCTTCGCAGCCAGGTATACACAGGTATGATTTTGTTACATTTATACACCCACAACGTACATTCATAATTTATATATCAAATTAAAGCTAATTTTTTTCTGTTTATTATTATATACGGTTGCCTAATTAAATCTGGCCGCAAACAAGGATTGCTGGCTGTTAAATTATAGTAAATAAATGCGGTGGAGTGACGCTGCAGAATCGTTTGTTTCATACACTGTTAAAAATCTGCTGCATTAGCATTTTGTTGCAACGCACTCCCTTGCTTGTATAGAAAACGGTTACTTGGCCGTGAAATGGAGCTTTCTCATTGGTTGGAATAGCGATATTATATACAAGCGATGTATAGAAAACGGTTACTTGGCCGTGAAATGGAGCTTTCTCATTGGTTGGAATAGAGATATTATATACAAGCGATGGAGTGCGTTGCAACAAAATGCAGCAGATTTTTAACAGTGTATGAAACAAACGATTCTGCAGCGTCACTCCACCGCTTTTATTTACTATATTTAACAGCCAGCAACCATTATTTGCGGCCAGATTTAATTAGGCAACCGTATATAATAATAAACAGAAAAAAATTAGCTTTAATTTGATATATAAATTATGAATGTACGTTGTGGGTGTATAAATGTAACAAAATCATACCTGTGTATACCTGGCTGCGAAGAGGTGCGGCCAGGTGCGCAACGGCAACCATGATTTTTCAGAGTCTTTATAGATGTTTCCGTAAAGTAGACGACATTTTATTGAAAAAACAAGTCAGTGAAATTTCTTACGGATTATGAATTATTAATAATTTAATTAAAAATACTAGCGGCCACATTTTGATAGGCAACCTAGTAGATATAAATTCTCCTAATCATAAATATGTGTAAAAATTTGGTTTTCAGCAAACACTCGATGAGTACACTGATTCTGCAGCCTGATTTTAGACTAGGACTTTGAACTTATTCTATTGATGACCAGTTTCAGAATTTTCAAGTTATGCTTTTGAGACTTTTACAAAAATTGCTCTATACATTTAGCTAACACAATATGTAAATGAAATGTTGATAGCATTGACGCATGCGCAGTGAAAAATTATTTAGTAAACCTGCTTAATTTTTATACAATTTTTATTATTTTTTAATTCTGATTACAGGGTTATGTATAATGTTTTTTGTCATGTTTTTGGAAAAGAACATTATTTTATATTAATAACTCTGCAAATAATAAGCAAAAAACTTAAAAAAATTGGGACTGTTTTTATAAAAACCTTAATTTCTCAAGGAGTATACATGCTACTCGCATAAAAATGAACACATTTTATTACTATAAGCCCTTCAATCATAATCTGGAGTTTAAAAGCTTTCGCTACATTAGTTTTAACAGGGTTATCCAAAAGATATTCGTTCTTTTTAAATATGTTGACGGTCCCCTATGGAGTTTCGAGAAAAAATATTCATATAGATGTATAATGTGTATTATTATGTAAATACACTTAGAGTTTTAGGATAATTCCTCATGTATGTTTTAAGATATTTAACAAAATGTCTAAAATCGCAAGTGACCAGTCACCTTTGGCCATACAGTGTATTCCTGCATTTTTGCTTAAAAGTGCAACAATTTTTGCATGAAGATGTGGATATTTATAAAATTAGTTATAGTACGAACGCACCTCCTTTGCTATGTTTGACGCACATTTTCCTACTTGTTTATTTCTAATCATGGGCAAATTTTGTCCATTTTAATAGTACCACTATCCCGGTTACTCCTCACTCCCTTAAAAAGATTTCGGCCTACAGATTTGTGGGTCCTGGTCCTGAATAACGATGTTCTCTATAGGCTGCGCCCCACCAGTGGCCGCCAGGTTCTGACCTTTAAACTGGTAGACGGTAGGTGCTGGGTTCGAGCCCAATCGCGACCGTCGGACTAACTGTTCGGAGTTTTCCGTGGTTTTCTTCGAACCTTGCGTAAATACGTGTTAAGTTTCCTTAGAAAAACCCCCCACGGAGGGCATCCCACCCCTTCGGGCCTATATCCAACAGTGTAAATAATTGGCCGACATAAATACACACACACACACACGATACTCTATAGGGCTGCGGAGTCGGAGTGGGGCCTATTTTTGAGCAAAAGGCTCGAAGTCGGAGTGACTGAAAAATAAACCGACTTCCTCTTTTTATTTATTTATCTATTTATTTATTTATTTATTTTTTGATAGTTTGAAGTGAAGTTAAACTAATTAATTATATGCAATTTTAAATCCACAAACAGAATTATTATTGTTATTTTTGGATTACTTCGGGCTACACAAATTAAAGATTCTCAATATATTCCCCAGCGTACGTTATACATGAAAGCTGTTTTTAATTAAAATCTCAAGTGCATCCCGAATTATTTCCGAACTGCTAAAATTTTCATCATTATATTTTTTTTCTTTCCACCAAAATTTTTCTTCTCTGGAGCACACAAATTAATATCAAAATTGTGATTTTTCAAGTTTGCGGAACCGAAATAGTAAAATTTTTCTTCTGTTTTCTTCTTTAGATTTCGATAGTTATATCTTTCGGGTTTGTGGGACGGGAAATTAAAAAATGAGTAAAACAGATTTTTTTTTCCTTTTTTCTTTCAAAACTCTAAGAACTTATTCTGTACCGAAATATAAAAATGTTCACCTTATTTTTTTTTTCTTTTGCGTTTTCTCGTAATTTTAATCAACAGCTACATTGTAAATTAGTCAGACAGGAATCGGAACCGAAGTCGTTAAAATTTCCAGAGTCGGAGTCGAAGACAGCCATTAATTCCACCGACTTCGCAACCCTGGTTCTCCTACAGGCTTTTCATACACAATTTCTGAAATATCGCCAAACGCAGTGATGAGTTTTTAAAAATGGCGAAACTTTCATTTTCGTCATCTTTCTCCTCTCTAAACCCATAATCAGTGCGCGCCTTGTTTCTTTCGCTCATTCGGCCGCAACATTTAGTACATTACTAAGTTGCGTCGAAATTCTATCTCTTTTCTTTTTTTCTTTCTTTGTATTTCTTTCCTTAGCAAGTACCTGGATACTTAACCACTCTCTTCGCACATTTTATTTGTTTCCGTCCGTTTTGATTGCTAGTCTTCTGCCATTTTGAAGCAATTGACATTTTTTTCTTCTTATGCAACTTGCTCCCAAATAGGTCTTAAAAAAGTGCTGTTGTATTATCAGTTTGTTCAAATACGCGTTCAGATCGTCTACTTTTTTTTTAGTTTTTTGAATTGAGATGTGTCAAAAGATGTAATAAAAACTAATTGAAGCCTATGTTACTACTTTTTTTTTTTTTTTTTTTTTTTTTTTAGAATATAAGATATTTATATATAACTGCAACTCCAAGGTTAAGTTTTAAAAAAATCAACAAAAATGTATTTAAATTATTTTAAAGAAAAATGCATTTAGAAAGGAGAAAATTTATTCAAAACTTTGCCTTTTACGTTATATTACATACTTTTAGCAACATTTAGTACTTTACGAAATTATGGCAAGATTCTACTTTTATTTTATTTTATTTTATTTTTGTCTGTTTTTCTTTAGCAAGTATCTGGGTACTTAACCACTCTCTTCGTACATTTGTATTTGTTTCCGTCCGTTTTGATAGCTAGTCTTTTGAAGCAATTGACATTTTTTTTTTCTTTTTGCAACTTGCTCCCAAATAGGTCTTAAAGAAGTACTGTACTATTATCAGTTTGTTCAAGTATGCGCACAGATTGTCTATTTTTTCTTTAGTTTTTTGAATTGAGATGTGTCAAAAGATGTAATAAAAAACTAATTGAAGCCTATGTTTCAACTTTTTTTTTTTTTTTTTTTTTTTAATATAAAGTATTTATATATAACTGCGACACCAAGGTTAAGTTAAAAAAAAATCAACAAAAATGTATTTAAAATATTTTAAAGAAAAATGCATTTAGAAAGGAGAAAATTTATGCAAAACTTTGCCTTTTACGTTATACTACATGCTTTTAGGTACATTTAGTACTTTACGAAATTATGGCAAGATTCTACTTTTATTTTATTTTATTATTATTATTATTATTATTATTTTTTTTTTTTGTCTATTTTTTTTTAGCAAGTATCTGGGTACTTAACCACTCTCTTCGTACATTTGTATTTGTTTCCGCCCGTTTTGATAGCTAGTCTTCTGTCATTTTGAAGCAATTGACATTTTTTTTTTCTTTTTGCAACTTGCTCCCAAATAGGTCTTAAAGAAGTGCTGTTGTATTATCAGTTTGTTCAAATACGCGCTCATATTGTGTATTTTTCTTTTCTTTTTTGAATTGAGATGTGTCAAAAGATGCAATAAAAAACTAATTGAAGCTTCTTCTAGTATAAAGGGTTTTTTAGATGTAAGGTTTTTATTTATAACATCAAGACAAAAGTTAATTAAAAGGAAAAAAAAAAAAAAAAAAAAAAAAAGAGAGAGAGAGAGAGAGAAATCAATCAAAATTTATTCAGAATATTTTAAACGAAAATTCATTTAGAAACGTGAAAATTTATTCAAAACTTGGACAGGTACCTTATATTACGTACTTTTAGCAACAATTAGTACTTTACAAAGCTCCGTCGAAATTTTACTCTTTTTCTTTTTTTGTCTTTTTTTCCTTAGCAAGTATCCGGATATTTAACCACTCTCTTCGTAACATTTTATTGATTTCCGTCAATTTTGATTGCAAGTTTCCTGCGATTTTGAAACGATTGACATTTTTTCCCGTTTTGTCAACTTGATCCAGTTTGTTCAAATACGCCTCGATATTGTCTTCTTCTTTTAATTGAGATGTGTTAAAAGATGTAAGAAAAAACTAAAAGAAGCTTCTGTTAGTATAAATATTTTTTCTAGATATAAGTTTTTTTTTTCTAGATTGATCGCTTCGGGACCAAAGTTAAGAAATATAAGGTACCCTGGGGTAATAACGCCACGTTAAGGTTCTACCAATTTTCATGGCTCAGTTTTAGTTGGTATTTTTCAAACAAATATATGATTTGATACAGCAACTCATTGACTATCTATGTAAAAAAATTAATTTAACAAATATGTATTCATAAAATGCAATGACGTGATTTCTTGATCAATGCTATTTGGCGTTATTACCCACCTATATGGGTAATAACGCCATGCAAACAAAACTATGAAATAAGATAGAATAATTGCATGTAGATTGCCCAATTCTAAAAATACAAACTCTACAAACTTAGAAATTGACAAATTGCATTCTAAGCTATTAAAAATGTTCAATTTTTTGTGAAAGTAAGAAAAATAAAGGTGTGGTGTGTGTGGGGGGGGGGAGGGGGGGAGGATGAGGCAAAAGAATATCAGACCGTGAGCTTCTTTTTGCTTAAAAAGGACCGCTTAAATAGAATTATTAGAAACATTGCACAGTTTTAACTGTGTTTATTTGAATCAGTATTTAGGATGTAGCTCGGCCACTTTAGGGAATCAACCGGGGTAATGTATGTGTCCAAGGATTGCCAAGGATGCCAAGGAATGCCAAGGATTGGCTTTATTACCCGATTATAGTTATTGCGCTGTACATTTTAAATTACAAATTATCTCTAGAAGATATCCAAAATCTTCAACAACATTTTAATAGTCCATGAAATGTACTACAAATTTATGTAATTAACAAAGTATTTCCGGATAAAAAAAATAGTTTTCACACCACAAAACGTATCTCGCAAATTTTAGATCAAGCGATAATTTTAGTTGCTTGTAAAAACAATAAGACCTAAAAATGAAACAAATTAACTTGAAGCTGTTTTTTGCGATTTATATGACTCAAAACCCTTCTGTGCAGAGCACATGGGTGTCATTTACCAGATTATTTCATAATTATGCAAAATATTAGCACTTGGCGTTATTAACCCGCCTGGCGTTATTACGCCATATATATATATATATATATATATATATATATATAATATTTTAAATAAAAATGCATTTAGACAGGTGAAAACTTATTCAAAACTTGGCCTTGTACATTATATTTCACACTTTTACTAAAATTTAGTACTATTTCTAAGTTTCGTCTAAATTCTGTCTTTTTTTTATTTATTTTTTTTCCAGCAAGTATTTGGTCTGGTCCTTATTATATTCGCACTTTTCTTGTTGTTATTGTTGCTATTGTTTTTCTTAGCTTTGACTGCTAATCCTCTACCCTTATCATATATTTGAAAAACTATTCTTACCAAACTATTCTTACACAAAAATATAATTTTCTCCAGAACCCTACACAGTACTTTGAAATTGGTTAAAATATCGATTTTATTTTTTTTAATGTTAACTGAAAGCTCTTTAATCTTGAATATTTTGACGCCTCATTTTTACCCATACGGCAACTATATCACGAGATATTATAAATTTTGTTAGTAGACCCAGCGCAATTATTATAACTTGCTTGTTCGAAAAAATACTAAGGGTTTTTTTGCTAATTTTGATTTTTTTTTACTTGTTCTTTATGGTTTATTTAATACACTTGTGTATGGATTTAACATTCAAGTTTGTAGTTATTTTTTTTATAAAATATATTTAAATTGAGAATTTGTTTAATTACCTTCATTTTTTGATATACATCACGAGAGAACAAAAAATATTTCATGTAAAATTTCATACATCTAAAAATCAATGCACAGTTTTTTGTAGTATATTCAAATGAATAAGAATAAAAAAATCGAACAAAAAATATTCATATTTGTAGAAGTAGTAGGGATTTTTAAAAAGATAAATTAAAAAAAAAAAATAACATTTTAGAAAAATAGTCAGTTTTACAAGATTTTTTTAAAATTTAATTTAATTTTCTAAGTACTGTGCCACCACATGTAATGCAGTATTATTAAAGTTGAAGAGATGGTTTCAAAGCTAACTCTGTCCCTTAAACAAATTAAAAAAGTTGCTGTAATATTATCAGCTTGTTAAATTACTCATTGAAATTGTCATTTCTTTTTCCTTTTCTTTCCTTTCCTTTCTTTCTTTCTTTTTTTCTTTTCTTTCTTATTTTTATATGTGTATGTGAGTCAATAAATGTAAAATAATATTAATACTAATACTAATACTACTAATAATAATTTACGCCCATATTAATATAGTGATTTTTCTATAATTAAAGTATCTATAATTCTGGCACCAAAATTAAATTAGGAAGGAAAAAGTCGACAAAAAAGTCCTATTACACAATTTTTTAACAAAAGCATCTGCTAATTTGATAATTTTGCGATTAAAAATGCGTCAAAAAATGTCTCGGGAAGTAGCCAATTCAGATTTGAGAACAAATAGTTCGGATTTAAAAAAGTATGCATTTGTTTGCAAAGTTTGCAGGTAAGTTGCAGGCGTAATTGTCAAAGTGATTTGTAATCGAACAGTCTTTATATATATACACTGACGGAAAAAAAAATCCCAACACCAAGAAAAACTTATTGTAGAGTAATGAAATTTGGACAGTGCATTTGTCTAGTTAACATGTTTAATTGATTAGATTTTCGAGATCACAGGTTAATTTAAGGTCAATAAAATGCGTCTCAAATGTGAAATGCCGTTACATTAATAGTCGCTATAACCTCCAGAATTTCGAATGCAAGCCTGCACACGTGCATGCCTTGTGTCATACACGTGTCGAATGTCACTTTGCGGTATGCAGTTCCATGCTTGTTGTACAAGCTGTGTCAATACGTGATGTTCAATGCTGGCTGGGGATGACACTGGAGTTCTCATCCAATGATATCCCATACGTGCTCAATGGGAGACAGATCTTGTGATCTCGCTGGCCAAGGTAACATGTCGGCACTCCGTAGTGCGTGTTGCGTTACAACAACGGCATGAGAGCGAGCGTTATCGTGCTAAAAAACTCCCCTTGAATGCTTTTCTTGAATGGCAGCACTACAGGCTGAATTACGAGACTGACGTACACATTTGCAGTCAGTGTGCTTTGGAGAACCACGAGAGTGCTTCTGCTGTCATAGGAAATTGCTCACTAGACCATGACCCCAGATTGTAGGTCCAGTGTGTTTAGGCCGCAGACCGTTTAGTTGCAGACGTTCCCCTGGCCTCCTTCTGACCAGCACATGGCCATCATTGGCACCAAGGCAGAACCTGCTTTCATCAGAAAACATAACAAATCTCTACTCCATTCTCCACTGAGCTCTGGCTTGACACCATTGACGTTGCAAACGGCAATGACTTAGAGTCAGTGGAATGCATGCCTTGCATCGAGCTGTCCTTGAAGTAACCGATTTCTAACAGTTCGTTGTGTCACTGGGGTACCAACTGCAGCTCGAATTTCTGTCGCAGACGCAGTACGATGCGCCACAGCCGTACGCCGAATACGACGGTTTTCCTTCTCAGTAGTGCCACGTGTTCACCCGGAACCTGATCTTCTTGTGGCAGTACCATCCCTTGACCACTACTCCCAACAATCATGCACTGCCGATACATTCCGTCCAAGTCTTTCTGCAAAATCGCGAAAAGAAAATCCACTTTCTCGTAGCCCTACTTTACGACCTCTTTCCAACTCGGGAGCTGATGATAATAGCTTCTTCGTCTTCTTAAAGGCATTCATGATCAACCTCAACTCAATTCGTTAAATTTTGAAAATAAATAATGCTCACGAACTCTACAGCACTCATTTAAAGCAAACCTGATTTTAAAGTTGTCAGTGGCGCTACTAGCGCCACACTTATGTGCGAAGCATGAAATTTAAATCAATGTCATCTTTCAGATGTATAAACACGCCTACAAAATTTCGTTTAGCTAACACAAGTCTTTATTGGTGTTGGGATTTTTTTTTCCGCCAGTGTATATATATATATATATACATATATACATACATATATATATATATATATGTATATATATATATATATATATATATATATATATATATATATATATATATATATATATATATATATATATATATATAATTAAGTGAAATAATAAACGTAGAAACTTCATTAAATTCCGCAATTGCTGCTCCTAAAGATTTATTAAACGCAATCATATGCAAAGGGAAAATGCTCTTTTCCTCCCGAAACAATATTCCGCAAAAAACATTCGTCTAGCTTTTAAATCGTTCGTACCCGAAAACATCGAATAAAAGATTCCATTCATCTCCGGGCCTCTTCACTCAAGTGAATAATAGAAAGCTTCTAGAACTTTCTCTAATCTCTAACCATGATTTTCACATGTAAACAGAAATGTAAACAGAATTCATGTCCATCATCGGGATTAATTCATTCAGACGATAATTTTAAATTTAAGAAATTATTATTTAACTAATTTATAATCGAACACTGACTTCGATATCTTGCAGACGATATTTTTAAACAAAAAAAGAAAAGAAATGAATTTATTGATACGCACAATATCAAACGTTG
This sequence comes from Maratus speculifer, assembly GCA_964019185.1. NCBI lineage: Eukaryota > Metazoa > Arthropoda > Arachnida > Araneae > Salticidae > Maratus > Maratus speculifer. Next base: position 240,133,882 of record OZ025290.1, on the reverse strand, counting down.
AAGGGGGGAAAATAAATAAATAAATAAATAAATAAAAAGAATGATATTTTTTGAAAGTATAGTTTTGGAATAAATGTATTAAGACTTCCTTAAAAATGGTTGATAAAAACAGGGAAAAAAATGAGTTTTATTTGGAATATTAAGAAATAAAGTTTAATTAAGAATATTTTTAATTTAGAACCATCTTTTTTTAATTTACGCATATTGGAATAAATGTTTTTTAAGGCGAATTAAGAATTTATATCAGTTCCATAAAGATTAATAGATTAGATCTAGAAACAAGATTTTAATTTAATAAGTTGAACTAAGTACGGAATATTGTTAAAAGAAAATTAATATAGTATAAAGTTTATTTTTCGCGAAAAAAATTAATTTGTAATATATATATATATATATATAATACCATTAAAAGTAGACAAGATTCACCAATGGATTTTATCAATAAAACAATAAACCAAAACGAAGAATTAAATTGAATTATAGTAAACAATATTAACCATTTGAAATTAACCATTGAATTTAATAACTTATAGCACATTGAACATGGAAGGAAAAAAGGATAATATGAATACAATTGAAATTTGTAGAACCAAAGCAGAATCTTCAGGTCCCAAATACTTTGGAACTGCAAATGGAGTGTGTGGTTTCATCTTCGTATTTGCCATGAAAAAGCAAAACAATACGAATTTGGGACCTACCATCACACAAAAACCAAATTATTAAACAAGGAACAAAGATATTTTACAAAAAGGAGTTGAAAGTAAGTAAAAATAATAGTTATCCATAACAAACAAAAAAGATAAAGCTGAATGGAAATATAATTGAACCGGAAAAAATAATTAATAATCGATATTAACATAAAATTAAATTAATAAAATGATTAAAATTAGAATTAAGAGATAACATTCATATTAACATATAACTTAAAATACATTATTGTTACTTTAATCAGTAACATTTATTGTGATTTTACATGGTAAAAACTCATTATCTTAATATAGGATAATAAAAATTAAAAAAAAAAAAATAAAAAATAAAAAATAAAATTAAAATAGCAATAATATTATTAATAATAATACCAAAAATTATATCAATAACATTAAAAATAATTTGATAATTAAAATATAGCTATTTAACTATAGATATAACTAGACGAATATCCATATATTGGTGTAAATTAAACAGTTTAAAAATGATGTTAAAATAAATAACCCACTCTCAATTTTTTTTAATAAATAATTAACCTTTGCGTTTTTATCCAGACAACACCACCCTCCTCCGTACTCTAACATCTACCCACCCACCCAACCTATATATATATTTTTTTATTACTTTTTAACATTTTTAATTTTTTATTATTATTTTTGTTTTATAATTTTTTTATACATTTTTTACGCAAAGAATTAATTATAAGATCACGTAATATCTAATTATAAATTAAAGAATATATGAATTTTTTAGGATAACCATTATTTATAGCATCATATACAAGCTTTTTAATATTAGTATTAATTAAATGGGAAGAACATAGACATTTTATTCTATATAAATGGTTAAGTATTATATTACGATATACAGAATTATGAAGACATGATTTAAAATTAGTAAAAGTATTAACTTTAAAATTAAATTCTTTCCTTTTGTCATAAATATCAGTTATAAATGTGTTCTCTTTTAATATAATTTTAATATCTAAGAAATTGATTGTATTATTAAAAAGTAGGTTTTTTGAAAGTTCTAGTTTAGAAGGATAATCAACAGGGAATTGAGATATACAGGTGTTATCTGTATCAATTAAAATTACATCATCTATATATCGATATAAATGTATTGTATTATTTAAATTATGACGTTCATAGTAATATAAGTATAAGTCAGATAATACACTAGATGTACTACCACCTTGTGGTATACCAACATTTTGAATATATATATTGTTATCATGCATGATAAAATTATTATAGATAATGAAATTAGTTAAGGTATGAAAATAATCAGAATCGATATTATGTGATATATCCAACTCGTGTTGATATTTTTTAAAAAGCTCATTTATGATATTATGTAAATCCGATAAATCGATATTATTAAATAAATCTTTAAAATCATAGGTAGTGATATTTTTTATACATTTAAGATTTTTCATAATATGGACCAGTTCATAACTATTTTTTATGCAATGTGTATTATCACTTTTTTTTATGATATTATATATTTGATTAAGAATTACTAATAGAAGTTTGTTAGCAGCATTATTATAAGTATTGCAACCAATTGTAACAGTTCTGAATTTAACAGGATGCTTATGAAATTTGGGTATAAGGACTAGATAAGGATATTTAAAGTTAGTAGGGTTAACGTCTAATAATTTATGGAATCCTTTAATTTTACGATTATTGGCAAGTAAGTTATCATTAATTTTTTGGAATGTGTTATTATTAGATATACAAGATTTAAGCAGTTGATGATAATAAGATTTACAAATAATGGCATAATTATTAGGGGATTTATGAACATAAGTTATTACAAAGTTTTGTTGTAATTTATTGATTTGCTTAAATAGATGCTGTGTATTTACATATTCTAGGTGTGAAATATTATATTTTAAGGACCTGGTTAATTTATCGATAACTAATATTTTCCATTGATTAAAATATTCAATGGGTTTATTATAATAAATTGCAAGTTTATAAATAAATATATCTATATCATATGTAAATAGTTTTATGATAGATTTAATGTTTAATTTGGATGGAATTCTGTACTTGGTCCCATAACCCATAATTCTTCTAAGTGGTAAATCATCTACAAGATTAAGATTACCAGTAATAATATGTCCATGATCTTTATTTATATATTTTTGTAGAGAGGGGTCATTGCATTTACAGGGTAAAGTACTAGCATCAAAAGAAGATTTAGCGAAAGAATTATAGCTAAAAATCGTTCTGCCGATAGATATGGGATACTTAAAGGTTTTAGAAATATGAATATTATTAATAGGAAATTGACAGTTTTTATCATTTAATATGGAATTAATATTGATTTTATTAAATATTGGATTAGAAAAAGTAATTACCATTTGAGTATTAGTTTGTAGATTTTTAGGTTTTTTGAGTAAATTTATATTGTACAGGTTGACACGAGTCATAATGAGATCATAAAAAATATCTGAAAAATGTTTAGAGTAAGTTTTACTGAGAAAAATATTTAAATATTGTACTATATGTTTCTTTTTTATTCCAAAAATATATTTACGTATTAGAAACCAATTGTAATTTTTTAAATAATTACGATGCAGATTATTAATTTGTTGAATTATAAGGTTTTTAGGAGTAATACTAGAAGATGAACCTTTTCCTCTTTTGTTACATGTAGTTTTAGGATTTATAAGATGATTTAAACTATGATAAATGGGAGAATAATCTGTAGTATCATTTATAGATGAAAAAACTTTAACAGATCTTTTAAAAACCTCACTATTAAGACCATAAGGATAAATTGTATTATAATATTTCATATATGAAGACTCTAAATACAGACGATCAGATTTATTTTTTTGAATTTGTATTATTTCAATAGTAGTATTTTTAAATTTATGTTTATGAAAATGCTGTATTTCAGCTGTAGACTGTATATTTTTTGCATATATATATATAATATATATATTTCGGCAATTGAATTCCATCTTGAATTATAAACGATTGTTATGCTGGGATATATAGCTTTATTTCTTTTCCTGTGGTTTCAATTTCGGAAACAAGTTTGGAAGTGCCAACTTTGACAGTATTTTGTAAAAAAAAATTCTTCTCTATTGAAAAACAGAAAAACAATTTTAATTACATGGTTTAGATAAAAATACCCAGCAATTGGATAAGTTTCGGACTGCTGAAAATGAATTTAAAAAGGTATCACAAAGTATAGCGAACTCGGATTTGAAAACAACCTTAACATTTGTCCATTTTTTTAATCAACCTGTATAATAACAGAAGTTTTTGAAATGAAGAACAACTGATTTCAGGTATATTATGTGTACTATTATATGTAAAACTACTGTAGCTAATATAATATTACATCTAGTGAATTCGGCAAAAATATTATTTCAAGCGTAACCAAGTGATTAGAAGAAGTACCGGAGACAAGAAACTACTCCACTTCAAATCACATCAACAAAGGTAAAGAGAGATCACATCTGAGAGTTATGTTTACTGATGCAAATCTTGATTTATCCAATTAAGATTTTAACATTTAAAATTTTTTAAATTGATCACTGTAAAAAAGGGAGAAAAAAAATATCTGTTTTACAACAAAAGGTGTTGTCATACCCGCCTTTGGAAAATTCGTGCAAACTTCTTTTCAATAGTGCGGTAAAATTTCTCATGTATGGAGAAAGTCGCTTTGCTTATTTGGCTGTATAGTGCATGTAAAAAAATAATTCGATTTCACAGTATCTGTTCTCGAAAAATTACAACATAAAGTGGAGGAAAAACACCGTATTTTAGAAAAAAAAAAGGTCCTGGCATTATTGTTGTCAACATAGTTATTATATAATTTACATGGGGAAAGTCGAATTACTATTTTCTGTGCGGTGCTGCTCGTGACAGAAAGAATTCGATTTTTATTTCACTTGCTTCTTGAATTTGCTTTCACAGCATCGGTGCTTGAAAAATTACAATATTATACAACGAAAGGTGCTGGCACCCCGGTTACCAACACACTTGCTGTAAAATTTACCAGCTGCTAGATTTAAAAGAACTGGTCATTCAACTTCGGAATTCTACTTCATAATGTTAAGTTTGGGGACGTTTGATGCCATTCGTATGTTTAAAATATATCTTTGGGAAATTAATATTTTTAATCTCTTCTTCTGTATACTCTACTTAAAGAATGTTTATTTATTTATTTATTTATTTATTTATTTTAGTTTTCAAAATATTTCTAAAATCTATGCTTAATTTAATATTTTATGAAACGGGACATCTTTTTAATGAGTGTATACAAAAAATAGAAATAAAAAATATTAATTTCCCGAGGAGATATTTTAAATGTACGAATGCATAAAACACCAATATATTTAATATTACAGAGGAGAATTCCGGTGCTGAAAGAGGCTACTTCATTCAAATGAAAAGAACCGTCCGCTGATACTAATCCTATGGCAGAAATTTATAAATATATATCTTGGTTGTATTTTAATATATTTAAATAATTTTTTTTATTGGATAGCTGAGATTGATCTGTATGCTGGCCGTTTTTTACTTTTTTGATTTTGTTTACAGATATTTTTTATGAGGATGCTTTCATTTTCGGAACTGGTTTGGAAAGGGAAGGCACTGATTTGGAAAGGGAATGCACCCTCATAAAAAATATCTGCAATCAAAATCGAAAAAGTAAAAAACGGCCTGCATTCAGATCAATCTCAGCAATCCAATGCAAATAAAAAATCATTTAAAAATATAGAAATGCAACCGAGATATCTTTATGATTTTCTTCCATAGGATTAGCATTAGAGAACGGGTCCTTTTATTTGACTGAAGTAGCCCCTTAAGAGTGCTGTAAAGTTTCTATTGAGTGGAGAAAGTCGCGTTGCTATTGGTTGCATAATGCATGTGGCAGAAAAAAAAATCGATTTTTACTTCACTTCTTGCTTGATTTCGCTTTCACATCGTCGGTATTTGAATTCGAATTTACAGCATCGGTGCTTGAAATATTACAACATAAAGTGCCGGAAAAATCACAACATTTTTTGTAGTGAAGTTCTTGGCAGCAAACTATAAAACTAAACTGACAATTGACGCATAATAACAACTATAATAAATCCAATAACTAATGAGTGAAAACTTTCCGTTTATATTTGTTTACTTGTCTTCATTTCACATAGTTTAAAATCTAAATTGAAATTAATATAAAATTTTGATATATAAGCTACGTTTATGGCCACAAATCACAGACACTTTCAATTTTACATTTTTTGTCAAATATCTAAAAAAATGCATAGCTGAAATTTCTGTTACTTCAGGAATAAAATGAATACGTTTGCCCTGATGTATTTCAGTGAAGGTTTGGGTATAGGAGGACAAACAGAGAAACAACAATAATTTGAATGGAGGGGGAGAGGGGGTTATAATTGCGATCGTCCTCTAAAAAAAAAAAAAAAAATGCTCTACACTAAAATGTTAGATTATGTGACTGGATGACCAAGGATGCAGTGAAGGGTATAAGGATGTACAGGCCATATAATTTCTGTATACCTCCTCAAAAATTTTGCTTAGTTTTAAAAATAGGTTTTAACTCGTGAACTAACAGCATTTCAATAAACTAAAAGTGAATTATGAAGAAAGAAATTTAACTGTGTAACGTGCACCACCCGCTCCAAAAATAGACTCTCTGGCATCACGTAACCATGAGCTATGCTGAATAAGAAATGTAGTTAACTTTATTGAAAGCTGGTGATTTCATGTTTTGTTTTGGTGGTGCGATAACTGAAATATTTTAAAAGATATAAGCACTATTTTGTACATACTTTGTGTTTGTGTGCCGTTATATTTGTTATATGTCGTCTGTGAAGAAATAAAAAATATTTAAAAAAAATCATCGCCCCGAGAAACTAATACTTTAATCTGTAAAAATTCTGTGAAATTACTTGAGCTAGCCTACAATTGCATATTTAATTAAAAATGTAAAAAAAAAAAAAAAAAAAAAAAAAAAGTCTTTAATTTTTTTTTTTTTTTTTTACTGTTTTTCAAAATATTAATATTTTTGCCTCCCCCCCATTTTTTTATAAAGGTTTTCAAGGCGTATTTCCCAAAACATTTCATTGATTTTTAGATGCATCTAATATTACATTTAATAAATATAATGTTTTTACTTGTGAAAAACAATGAAATCTAACACATCTTCACATACATTTATTTAAAAAAATAATAACAATAATAACAAAAAACCTGAAAGGTAATTCCATGCGCAAATTTATCACGTACATAATAAAGAACATGTACAAAAAAGTTTAAATCTTTATTTGAAATACAAAAAATGAAATAAAATAAAATAAAATAAAATAAACCCTTAGCATTTTTTAACCTGAAAAGGGACGAAAATATGAGCAACATGAAAAAAAAAAAAAAAAAAAAAAAAAAAAAAAAAAAAAAAAACATTTAAAATTTTGAACTTATATGGATAATTGTGCTGGATACATTAACAACATTTACAATATTTCGCGATATGATTGCTGTATGGATAAAAATGAGGTGTCAAAATATTCGCAATCAAACAAACTTTCAATAAATGTTTTAAAAAAAATAAAATTAACTTTCTGAAAAATTTTGAAATAAACTGCCCTTTTCAGAAATTCCCAATATCTTCTATTTTTCAATAGAGTATAAAGCTATAGAGTATACCAGAGGTATGATGTTCATGACTTTAGAATATTTCGTAATTGGTTTCGTACAAACAATCACTGATTCTGACGAATATTTATTTTCTTTTGAGTAAAAAAAGCATGGCGATAAATGTTATATATTTATGAAGACATGAACATTTCTTGAAAAATTCAAGAAATTTCAGCAAGTGTTGTGTTTCTAGCATTTACGATTTTCAATCAAATCTGAGGCCACTTTCAGAAAGCTTGACAAAATACAGTAAGATTGTACCCAAAATATATAAATATGTTGCGTATTTAGTGAGATATAAAATTTTCTATGAAATAATTTTTAACTGGGAGAGCACAAAAGATAACAGTAACTTTTTTTTTTTTTTTTTCATAATTTTGTATTCAACTAGAGAAATTTATATAAACAGGATGGTCAAATATTGTGAAAATTTAGAACGATATAGGCGATAGTGTTCTTAATTTCAGTTGCTCTTGAAAAGTAGCTCGGTGATAAGGGAATTTTTACAAATTATCATTATTTTTTCTTTCATTTTTCATTTTTTATTGTCATGTTTTATAGATGTGCTAGTATTTCTTGGAAGCATTATTAAAACGAATCCTATTCCAGAAAAATCTACCCTTTTTTTAAACGGATGTATCTGTTTAAATGATTTACATGGGCGTACGTTAATTATGCATACTGATTTGCTGGAGAATGACTTAAATGAAATAAAAATATTTTTTTTCAGTGTTCCATTCTTAAAGGCTGTCTATTTTTTTCTTACTTTACAAAATATCTCTAAAAACTACGCTTAATTTTATATGAAGTGCTAAAATTTTACTTCCACTTTGTCAGTTTTTAAAACATAGAATATTAAATTAAGCAAAGATTTTAGAAATATTTTGAGAACTAAGAAAAAAAAGGACATCCTTTAAAAAGAGAACACTGAAAAAAGAAGTTAATAATGTTAATTTTCTGTCGCGATAATTTGAATATATGAATACATAAAACGCCAATAGACTTAACAATACGGAGGGGATTTCGAAAAATCAGTGACCAGCAACCTTAAGTATAAATAATAATTAAAAAGATTCTGAAAAAATATTTATAAAATCTCTGTTTAATTTAATATTTTATGTTTTAAAAACCAACAAATTAGAGGTAAAATTTTAACGCTTCATATAAAATAAAGCGTGGCTTTTATAGATATTTATAAACTAAGAAAAGAAATAGATGTGCTTAAAGAAGGAAACACTGAAAAAAGAAGTTAAAAATATTAACTTATTGTGGCGATATTTTGAATATACGAATGCATAAAACGCCCGTAGACTTAACATTATGGAAAGGATTTCAGAAAATGAGTAATCATCAGCTTTAAGTTAAAAGAAAAAGAAAAAGAAAAAAAAAGAAGAAGAAACAGATTTAACCGATTTTTCAATTTTCACCACACTTTTAACAAGTTCTTATCTGTTCCTCCACCCCTGTGGTCGTTACATCCCGGCGCCTTCGCTGACAGAGAAAGTAGCATCAACGTCTCATTTACTCCGAGTCTCCTATCCCCTCCTGTGGGTCCTAGCTCGTCAAAAGAGACTCCTTTTGGATCCGAAACCAAAATCGGCAGAACGCCTCCTTCAGCGATTTCCGCCGCAAACAGTTAATTTGTGAACGGTGACTTTACTAATGACATGTTACGATTACTTCCAAGGAGGTCCTTGTGTTTCTTTAAACCTTTATATCCATGGTCGGGTTCCTTTATTGAAAAGATCGAAGTTTCAGAGGACAATGGAAAATTTCCCCCTTTTGTGTTATTTCAAATAGTGGGCTTAAGTCAATACTAAACAATGCGCAAACACGTTAAAGACAGTAATTAGATTTAAAAATAAATAAGTATACGAATCTTTTTTTCTTGAGAAATACAGTTCGAGCACAATGACTGAGTTCTACAATGATTTCCAAAAGATACATAATTTTCAAGGGTTGTTTTATTCTGTAAAGTCTAACATAAACAGCGGAAGTTAGGAAAAGTAATAGTTAGTATAAAGCTTAAATATATTTAACTTTCTTCTAATTTATAACAATTATAAACTAAGTTTTTTCTTTTATATATATATATAAAAGAAAAATACATATATATTGATTGATTTGAGCAAATTTGGTTTGCACTTTATGATTGCCTTTTAATTAATTCATTGATTAACAACATTTTACGACTTTGTGATAGAGAAGTTGTGTAAAGTGAATTAAGGAACACCCAGAGGAGTGTTTTGCATGTATGTTTTCCCAGCAATTTCTTTTCCACATATTATAGAAGGAAAACTATGCTAAATCTTTATTTACCAAATGCAATTCTTTCTTAAATTGAAAATTCTTTCTTAAATTGTATTACCACTTAGATGAAATTGTTCGAAAATATTTCATGATTAACCGAAATTATATAGGTTCATTTTCAACAAGATAACTATCTTTTAATATTTAAATATCATCCGAATGCCATCGAAAGAGAAATACAAACGTAAAAGATTACTTGATGTTAATATAACAGAATTTCAAGTTATCACAAATATCTCTTGTGTTACATGTATTTATACGTATTAAAAATCTTATATGTGTTAAGTGTGATGTAAATATTTTTTATATTTATTTTTTTAATTTTCAGTGTCTTAAAAGTTGTTAAAACTTTATGAATGGATGAAGAGAACTACAATACAGTAACAAAGTTTCAATTAAGTAATTAAATTCAGCATCCTGGCAGAATGATAATTTCGATCCCACATTCTAATTTTTATGTACATAATAATTAAGAAATCTGTTGTTATTTCACGAGTAAAGTTATTGGAAAAAAGTTTTTTTAATCTCATTTTTTATATAAAAATAATTATAATAACATATCTTCCAAAGTATTTCAAATTTCCAAATCAGTGTTACTTTTCTATTAACAAAACAAAATGAGAAATTCTAATAAGCAGTTAGGAGGAGTATTGTTACCTTGAAAAAAAAAAAAAAAAAAAAAAAAAAAAAAAAAAAAAAGCAATGGTTTTTCTTGAGTTCTAAACTCTGTACAAAAGAGAACTGACAACCAGAAACATAATCAATAGAATTGATAAAAAAACTAATATAAAAATGTTTATTACTTTAGTTTGAAATGAATGAATTAAAAATATGAATGAATAAAAATTTACCAATATACTAGTTTTTCTCTCAAATAAATAAATTTTAAAGTTACAGCCAGTTCGAACTTTACACAAATAAAAAATTAATAACAATATTATGTTAAATTTGTATGTAGATCATTGTTTATTTATTATTATTATTATCATTTGTAATTGCAAAATAAAACCTTCATTTTGCATTTAAGAATAAGAAAAGAAATAAATTCGGATTTAAAATATATATATATATATATATATATATATATTTTTTTTTTTTTTTTTTTTTTTTAACGCACAAAACAATCAAGAGTTTGTTGTTTTAAAACTATGGAATTCACACAAATATATAACTTCTACACCATACTTTTTTTTTCCTTATTTGTTTTATTCTATTTTTTAAAGATATGTGCAGAATTTCTCATATTTGGGTAATAAAAACAAAACAAAGTGATTATTTTCTCTAATTTAAAATTACTATACACAAAATAATTATTTTGTCATATTTTTAAATTATTATATTTTCTGATTAACATTTTGTATAAAATATATGTAAGCTTTTACTAAATGTTTTAAGCTGTACATGTTAAGCTTTCAGAATACTTTTATTGAAAAATATATCTTATGAATATTTTTCCTACACGTGCTTGGATTAACACTGTACTCTTTTAACCAATACACATTACGAAATTATTTCTTGAAATTACCTAATTTATGATAACACATTTATGGCTACCGATTTCCGATCAGTTGCCTTGCCCCAACGTTGACGAGTTTGATTCTGAATGCTGTCGATAAGCTTTCGATATCGGAAAATGAAACTGATGTTAACGGTATTAACAAGAGAATACTGCTTCTCTGGAAAACAGTGTTTCTACCGATATTGAGCGTAATGACAGAGTACATAATCAGGTCACTTTGCGAAACATGTATTGATAAAGTTATTATTATTATTATTATTTATTATTATTATTATTATTATTATTATTATTATTATTATTATTATTATTATTATTATTATTATTATTATTATCTTTTACTTGTCTTGTATAAAATTAAAAAATAAGTAGGTTAAAAAATTGGTAATAAATAAATAATAATATTATGTATATTTTTTATTTTCTGTGCAATTGTAATATGCTTCCAATTGTTTGAAAATTATTTCCATATTTAATAATATGTAATTATAAAAAAAATTGTATGCATGTATTTTTGCATAAAAGTACAAAAGCTATTGCACCAAGATTTGAATATTTATAAAACTAGTTATGATATGAACGAATCTCATTTGTCACGATTGACGTACACTTTCTGATTTGTTTTCAGTTTAGCAATGAACGTCTTTATCATTAAAAGGATAAAAAACTAAAGAACAAAAACAGGCACTCTTCTAATTGGGAAATAAATAAGATAATACATTATATAAATAAATATTTGTTACATAATATTATAATATTTAGCTGAATTGATAGTGCAATGTGATTCCCGATGTTTTTTCCCCTTAATTTTACTTAGACGTAAATTTGACACATCCAAATCGAGCTAATAATAAGCTTGTCTGAACACACTTCCGGCGAAAACTATCATTTGCTGTCAATTCTCGCAAACTGCACATTTTGGAAGACTATAAAAGGAGGCGCTGATCTGAATATCTACACATTCATTACCTTCATGCATGATTACCTCCGTCGCAAATCTGCAAAAACTTATTTATTTTGAGACAGTTGGCGTCAATTTGTGCAAGAAAAAAAGTAACAACTTAACAAGTTGGGCCAAATGCATTTATTTTGTATGATATTTAAGGATGCTCTCGAATCCAAAGAGGTAACTCTAAGATGTAAGGTTTAATTGGTTTTCTTTCGGAAAGGCATGAAACTGGCAGGTGTTGTTATTCAGAAATTATGTAATCAAAAATGTTTTTCTTTCTTATCTTATTATTTTTTTTTCGCTGGAAACGCAATAAATTTTTCAGAAAATACTGTCAATGTTTTCATTTTGAACCAAATTTTTTGGCGGAAGCAGAAACACTAATCAGTAAATTGAGAAAAGCGTCTTGTTACGTGCTCAAAATCGCTTTTAACTCAATAAGTAATTTATTTATCAAACAAATTGATTCCAAATCGCTTCCATAGTCAGGTCTGCCAATTTTATACCTTTACTTTTCAAAATGATTCCACCATTATGTTAACGAGGTGGAACCCGTCGAAATTCGACGAAAGAAAAGGTTTAAGAAAGAACTGTTTCATTGATTTATAATGAATCTACAAAATTAGTTACAGTAAAAAAAAATGGAATCTTACATTGGTCAGTCTCAAACAAATATTATTTTGAGGTAAAATTAACAAAATAATACCTATATGAAACTCAGCTGACCAAATTATTAAAATTGAGCTTTAATTACATATGTAATCAGTAAAATATAATAAAGTTCAGTTATAATGATGACGTTATCAATTGAGGCTCTTGTGCTTGGTATAATTGCGAATGAAAATAAAAATTATTCCAAATTGACACGATCACAGACGATATATTTAACATAGTGTACGCATTTTAATTATTTTTCAATTTTAAGACAAAATGAAGTGGTTCTGTTGCCACAATTACAAAATTTGTACAAAAACTATAAAAAAATTAATATATCAAAAACAAATTGAGATACAACTCTCAAATAAATTGCATTTAAAAGTATATTTTTTTTCTCTATACGACGGTTTAAAAATTAAAAATGTGCGATGTTTAGCAATGTAAAATTTGCAGTAGCAAAACTTGTAAAATCGAAATTTTATGGAAAACTGTTGCCATTCGCAAAATGACGTATGCGTTACGCACAGATACGTTTGGCCTTTACAATATAGATACGTTTTGAGCTTGTTGAGCAGTGAGCTTGATAACAACCTTAAGGCTGTTGGTCACTTATTTTCCGAATTCCCCTTGTAATGTTAAGTTTATGGACGTTTGATGCATTTTTATATTCAAAATATCCCTTCATGAAATTAATATTTTTAACTTCTTTTTTCAGTGTTCTCTTCTTTAAGCATGTGTATTTTTTTTTCTTAGATATCAAACTATCTCTAAAAGCTGCGTTTAATTTTATGTGAAATGTTAAAAATTTTTACTCTTACTTTGTCAGCTTTTAAAACATAAAATATTAAATTAAGCAAAAATTTTAGTAATATTTTGAAAACTAACGAAAAAAAGGACATCCTTTAAGGAGAGGACATTGAAAAAAGAATTTAAAAACATTTAAAAACATTAATTTCTGAGAAGATATTTTGAATATAAAAATGCATCAAACGCCCATAGACTTAACATTACGGGGGGGATTTCGGAAAATGAGTGACCAGCAGCCTTAAATATAAATAAGAGAAAAAATCGTTTTGTTTTTCCTATTTCGTTAGTATCGGATAGTGGTAAGTAGTTTACATCTGCAAAAATTTAAATATTAAAGGTGTAAATTATAAGTTTAGTGCTCCATATCATCCAGCTTACAAATTTACAAGCCGAGAGATATGTGTAAACTCTTAAATGTGGATTAAAATCCTTAGCTTCTGAACCTGGTACTTTATAAATAAAATCAAATAACTTCGTTTGCAATGCAGAAAGATGCCTCATGTTACACAGAGTCTTGAATCTTTATTTTTAAAACGTCATATAAGAACAGAAATAGATTTGATAATGCCAAATGTTACAAATTTTGTTCACGAGAAATAAAATGCTAAAAGGTGTACAGTTATAATAAAAAAAATTGAAAACAATCAGAAAGTATCCGTAAGAAATTATGCTCCAGAAACTAAGTGCAAAATTGGTCAAATCATAGCAAGATAGCAAGAGAAGGAAAATTACACTGTTCAAATTGGTTCGAATATTTGGAAAAGGCATATTGGTCAAATAATTAATGTCGGTTCAGCTATGTTTTTTCTTTCTATCTTTCTTTTTATGATCCAAATTTTGAAGAAAATGAATTATGAATTATGAAATTTTCTTTCTACAGAAAATTTCAGAAGCAAAAATATAATAGCGAGAGAAGGTGTTTTTCCATTAATACAGTTTAGTGACACATATCCGCAAACAGTTGACTCTGGCTTTTCATGATCCCAATTTTTCAAGTCCTAAATCAACTAATTCTGAATAAATTCTTCCAAAGCCTTCTGTTTCTACTACTTCCATAATTGGTCCTGCTGAACAATCAAAAACTAATTTTTCTTTTTCACAGGTACAAAGAAAATTCGGAGGGTATAGAAGAGCTCCTGAGAGACTTAAATACTAAGCAGGGAAGACCTTTCATGTTTTATGATTTTAGTTTACATAACAGGTAAAATAAAAGATGAAATCATACAACCTTTCTCAATATTCAGTGGAATTAAGGGTTTATTTCGATTCAAACTGGTTATTTTCCGATTTATTTTTAAATTCATTTTTGCTCTCAAACGCATCAAACTGACAAATTGTCTTATTTCGAAAGTACACAAGGTGCCGTGATTGTCGATTCTTTGATAAATGCAGAAAACACTGCAAAAAAAAGCAATGAAAAACGGCATTTTGAATCGATTTTCCCGAAGCGGGAGATCTGGAAACGAAAAAAAGGGTCATACTGAGAAGGTAATTGTTTATAAATCAAATTCTAAGGAATTGAGCTTAAAATGACTTCACACGGCACCTTATACGTCTCTTCAAAAATCCCCTCAGCAAGTTCCATGTTTCTACTTTTAAAAATATGTCTGAAATTGTATCGGAAAATTTTGAGCTGTTGAAGGTGGAAAAATGTTTTTTCGAATACCCCCGTAAAAAAAAGCTAGCATTCTATGTCTATGTTATTCAAGTGATGCCTGTGATTCGTGATGTAATGTTGTGATCGTACGTGAACATTAAATGTTTTTGTTGTTCAATGTTTATTGAGAACGGTGCTAGCTCTCATTTTGATTTGTGATAATTATTCATTAATTAGTTAATCTAAATATATATTACAGTTATGAAATATGGCGCACTTTATCAACTTTCGCAGTCATATGAAATTTGCAATTGACAGTTTGATGTATTATACAAGGTCTGTCATGAGCCTACATACTCTACCATCTCTATTTCAAGAATTTCGGAAAACCGTAAAAAACGTGCCCTATCAATTTGAGGGGAACTCTTGAGGCAAACTTTTTGAATGGGTAGGGTATCATAGGGTAACTATTGTTGTAACGTATGTAAAGTTTACAGAAATGAAATATTCTCGTTGAAAAATGAAAAATTTTCGAGAATGTGTCGCAAAAAATTTGCTGAATAATTTGAAAATTTCTGACCTATTTTCTAACTCATTTTTAAATGTAAAAAGTATGTCACTTACAGTTATGATTATTAAAGTAATTTGCATATCGAAAAATTTCTTTTTTTTTTTAATAAATGAATCACATCTCGAGTTATAATCAGCTATTATCTCCTGAATGACAGTTTTTCCGTTTTCTGTGCTGTCGCGCATAGGAATTAGATCCAAAATGCATACTTTGAGAGCATTTTCTGAAAGTTCTGCTTTTACCGAAAATGTGAAAAAAAAAAAAAAAAAAATGGAAACAGAGTACTTGCCAATTTCACGCGTTAGACTGAATGACGCTGGACAATAAATTTTAAAATGTGTCAGAAATTTCAAAATTTCAAAACTATTTATTTAACTTGTTACTTAGTTTAAGTTTAGTACTTAAATAAAATCTGCAAGCAAAATGCAAATAAGATAGCTTATGTCTTTTGTTAAATATTTTGTACATTTGATTCGTGCTTTGAAGAAAAAAAGAAAATTCTGTCTCAGTAGGTGATAAATAATATAAAAAAATTCTCTGTTGTCAAATAATTTCAAGTGAACCTTTTTTTTTTTTTTAATTCATCCAGAAAGGAAACGTTAAATTGTTTTCAAACAGGAGACACGCGTCTTTTAAACTGAGAAGTTAAATCGACCGCAAATATTTTACGATTTCAGTCTCAGGTAGTTGACAAATGGCTAAGATACTAATATCAGTGCTGTTATTTTTTTCTACACCAATTTAACTTCCTCCATCAGTTTATGCTGGGATGGCTGCTTTTTCAGAATACACGTTTCAGTAGTTTTCCAAGGAGAGCTGATGAGTATCCTGCGATCGCTTCTGCTACTATTAATGTTCTTTTAGATCTAAAGCGAACATAAAAAAAAAAAAAAAAAAAAAAAAAAAAAAAAAAAAAAAAAAAAACTTACCTTCTAGTATTGTTCAAGAACAATGTAAATGCTTGGTTACGTAAGCTGCTTCGATTGTGTGAAACTTCTGAAAATAAAGCACATAATAGGCGACAAACAAACAAACAAAAAAAAAAAAAAAAAAAAAAAAAAAAGAGTCGGAAATTGCACGTCAAACGCATCAAATGAGGTGCGTTCATACTATAACTCGTTTTTAAAATATTTAGATCTTTGCGTAATAATATACAGTACTTCGAGTGAGTCGCAGCCGAAATCTTTTGTGGTCTCTGTAAGTACTATCTGCATTCTAGTGTACTGGAAGTAATTTGTAATAAACCTCAGCAATTTATATCAGTTTCATAAAATGTGAAAAAATTTAATATAATTTAATATAAAACATGCTCTAGACAATATACCCCTGTTCCATTATGCAATAGAATATTTTCGTGTGGCCCTGTAAATTAATAACATATATTCTTTGCACCACATATTGTACAGAATGTATATTTTAGTATATACTTCATAGATGCATATTAATTTTATTATGTTCGAAAGTGTGTAACATCCTGAAACTATTTTTACACACTGGCATTTTACACATTAATGTAACGGAATAATTTTGATTGTCCTTGTAATTAAATCATGCATCTTATATACATATAATTTGAAACGACTTGACAAAAGTACGTAATAGTTATATAATTTAAATTTCAAACGATTTGGTTGGGTTGTTTTTGCTCTGTTATATGCGGACGGACCGACAGACAGACGGACGGCTAAATTTGTTTTACTTGAAAAAAAAAAAAAAAAAAAAAAAAACCTTACATCGATATTTTTTTTTTCTCTTCATTTTCACAACATTTCCTTCTAAATTTCTGCAACTTCAATCTCCCTTTCTGTTTACATGGAGATCGCCGTACTTTTTTTCTTTTAGAAACCGAAGGAACATATATTTTGAATTCGCAAGTTAAAAAGCCTATATATGTAATTAAATTATTTATTTTTAATTGTAAATTGAACTAAACATGTATTTCAGTTTTTTATCCACATTGTTAAACATATGTCTGTAAAATTACAGAGTATCTACAGTTAATCCATTATTTTAAAGTCTGGATTTTTTTTTTTCTTTTTCCATTCAAATTGCCGCACTCTTCTCTTTTAGAAATCGAAGGGATACTAATTTTTAATTCGTCATTATAAATATCTATACCTGAAAGGAAAATTTATTTTAAAATATAAATCCAAGTAGAAATTGAATTTAGTGTCTTATTCCAATGAAAAAAATTCTTACCTTCGATATTTGTTGGTTCTCTTCTACTTTCAAGTCGTTATCTTCTTCATTGTTGTCACCTGGAACTTTTTTTTTTATTTTTGCGATGAGATTGCCACACTCTTTTCTTTTGGAATTAAAAGGGATGCATATTTTTAATTCGTCTTTAAAAAATATCTATACCTGAAAGAAAATTTTATTTTAAATAATAAATTCAAGTACAATTGGAATTTAGTGTCTTATTCCGAAGAAAAAAAAATTCTTACCTTCGATACTTGTTCGTTCTCTTCTATCTTCATGTTGTTATCTACTGCATTTGTGACATCTGGGACTTTTGTCCTTTTTGCAATGAGATTGCCTTACGCTTTTCGTTTGGAAATCGAAGGGATGCATATTTTTAATTCGTCTTTTAAAAATATCTATACCTGAAAGGAAAATTTATTTTAAATAATAAATTCAAGTACAATTAGAGTTTGGTGTCTTATTCCAAAGAAAAAAATTCTTACCTTCGATACTTGTTCGTTCTCTTCTATATTCATGTTGCTATCTTCTGCATTTGTGACATCTGAGACTTTTAATCTTTTTGCAATGAGATTACCGCACGCTTTTCGTTGGAAATCGAAGGGATGCATATTTTTAATTCGTCTTTTAAAAATATCTATACCTGAAAGGAAAATTTACTTTAAATAATAAATTCAAGTACAATTGGAATTTGGTGTTTTATTCCAAAGAAAAAAATTCTTACCTTTGATACTTGTTCGTTCTCTTCTATCTTCTTGTTGTTATCTTCTGCATTTGTGACATCTGAGACTTTTGTCCTTTTTGCAATGAGGTTGCCTTACGCTTTTCGTTTGGAAATCGAAGGGATGCATATTTTTAATTCGTCTTTTAAAATATCTATACCTGGAAGGAAAATTTATTTTAAATAATAAATTCAAGTACAACTTAGAGTACAACTTAGTAGTGTCTTATTCCGAAGAAAAAAATTCCTACCTTCAAAACTTGTTCATTCTCTTCTATCTTCATGTTGTACTCTTCTGCATTTGTGGCATCTGGGACTTTTCTTCTTTTTGCAATGAGATTGCCGCACACTTTTCGTTTGGAAATCGAAGGGATGCATATTTTTAATTCGTCTTTTAAAAATATCTATACCTGGAAAGAAATTTATTTTAAATAATAAATTCAAGTACAACTTAGAGTACAACTTAGTAGTGTCTTATTCCGAAGAAAAAAAATCCTACCTTCGAAACTTGTTCGTTCTCTTCTATCTTCATGTTGTACTCTTCTGCATTTGTGGCATCTGGGACTTTTCTTCTTTTTGCAATGAGATTGCCACACTCTTTTCTTTTGGAATTCGAAGGGATGCATATTTTTAATTCGTCTTTTAAAAATATCTATACCTGGAAGGAAAATTTATTTTAAATAATAAATTCAAGTACAATTGGAATTTAGTGTCTTATTCCAAAGAAAAAAAATTCTTACTTTCGATACTTGTTCGTTCTCTTCTATCTTCATGTTGCTATCTATCTGGGACTCTTATTCTTTTTGCAATGAGATTGCCGCACGCTTTTCGTTTGGAAATCGAAGGGATGCATATTTTTAATTCGTCTTTTAAAAATATCTATACCTGGAAGGAAAATTTATTTTAAATAATAAATTCAAGTACAACTTAGAAGTGTGTTATTCCGAAGAAAAAAATTCCTACCTTCGAAACTTGTTCGTTCTCTTCTATCTTCATGTTGTACTCTTCTGCATTTGTGGCATCTGGGACTTTTCTTCTTTTTGCAATGAGATTGCCGCATACTTTTCGTTTGGAAATCGAAGGGATGCATATTTTTAATTCGTCTTTTAAAAATATCTATACCTGGAAAGAAATTTATTTTAAATAATAAATTCAAGTACAACTTAGAGTACAACTTAGTAGTGTCTTATTCCGAAGAAAAAAATTCCTACCTTCGAAACTTGTTCATTCTCTTCTATCTTCATGTTGTACTCTTCTGCATTTGTGGCATCTGGGACTTTTCTTCTTTTTGCAATGAGATTGCCGCACACTTTTCGTTTGGAAATCGAAGGGATGCATATTTTTAATTCGTCTTTTAAAAATATCTATACCTGGAAAGAAATTTATTTTAAATAATAAATTCAAGTATAACTTAGAGTACAAATTATTAGTGTCTTATTCCGAAGAAAAAAAATCCTACCTTCGAAACTTGTTCGTTCTCTTCTATCTTCATGTTGTACTCTTCTGCATTTGTGGCATCTGGGACTTTTCTTCTTTTTGCAATGAGATTGCCACACTCTTTTCTTTTGGAATTCGAAGGGATGCATATTTTTAATTCGTCTTTTAAAAATATCTATACCTGGAAGGAAAATTTATTTTAAATAATAAATTCAAGTACAATTGGAATTTAGTGTCTTATTCCAAAGAAAAAAAATTCTTACTTTCGATACTTGTTCGTTCTCTTCTATCTTCATGTTGCTATCTATCTGGGACTCTTATTCTTTTTGCAATGAGATTGCCGCACGCTTTTCATTTGGAAATCGAAGGGATGCATATTTTTAATTCGTCTTTTAAAAATATCTATACCTGGAAGGAAAATTTATTTTAAATAATAAATTCAAGTACAACTTAGTAGTGTGTTATTCCGAAGAAAAAAATTCCTACCTTCGAAACTTGTTCGTTCTCTTCTATCTTCATGTTGTACTCTTCTGCATTTGTGGCATCTGGGACTTTTCTTCTTTTTGCAATGAGATTGCCGCACACTTTTCGTTTGGAAATCGAAGGGATGCATATTTTTAATTCGTCTTTTAAAAATATCTATACCTGGAAGAAAATTTATTTTAAATAATAAATTCAAGTGCAATTGAAATTTAGCGTCTTATTCCAAAGAAAAAAAAATTCTTACTTTCGATACTTGTTCGTTCTCTTCTATCTTCATGTTGTTATCTATCTGGGACTCTTATTCTTTTTGCAATGAGATTGCCGCACGCTTTTCGTTTGGAAATCGAAGGGATACACATTTTTAATTGGTCTTTTAAAAATATCTATACATGAAAGGAAAATTTATTTTAAATAATAAATTCGAGTACAATTGGAATTTAGTGTCTTATTCCAAAGAAAAAAATTCTTACCTTCGATACTTGTTCGTTCTCTTCTATCTTCATGTTGCTATCTTCTGCATTTGTGACATCTGAGATTTTTAATCTTTTTGCAATGAGATTGCCGCACGCTTTTCGTTGGAAATCGAAGGGATGCATATTTTTAATTCATCTTTTAAAAATATCTATACCTGAAAGGAAAATTTATTTTAAATAATAAATTCGAGTTCAATTGGAATTTAGTGTCTTATTCCAAAGAAAAAAATTCTTACCTTCGATACTTGTTCGTTCTCTTCTATCTTCATGTTGTTATCGTCTGCATTTCTGCCATCTGGGTCTTTTATTCTTTTATTAACGAGATGACCTCACTCTTTTCTTTTAGAAATCGAAAGGATGCATATTTTTAATTCGTCTTTTAAAAATATCTATACCTGAAAGGAAAATTTACTTTAAATAATAAATTCGAATACAATTGGAATTTAGTGTCTTATTCCAAAGAAAAAAATTCTTACCTTCGATACTTGTTCGTTCTCTTCTATCCTCATGTTGCTATCTTCTGCATTTGTGACATCTGAGACTTTTAATCTTTTTGCAATGAGATTGCCGCACGCTTTTCGTTGGAAATCGAAGGGATGCATATTTTTAATTCGTCTTTTAAAAATATCTATACCTGAAAGGAAAATTTATTTTAAATAATAAATTCGAGTACAATTGGAATTTAGTGTCTTATTCCAAAGAAAAAAATTCTTACCTTCGATACTTGTTCGTTCTCTTCTATCTTCATGTTGTTATCTTCTGCATTTCTGACATCTGAGACTTTTAATCTTTTTGCAATGAGATTGCCGCACGCTTTTCGTTGGAAATCGAAGGGATGCATATTTTTAATTCGTCTTTTAAAAATATCTATGCCTGAAAGGAAAATTTATTTTCAATAATAAATTCGAGTACAATTGGAATTTAGTGTCTTATTCCAAAGAAAAAAAAATCTTACCTTCGATACTTGTTCGTTCTCTTCTATCTTCATGTTGTTATCGTCTGCATTTCTGCCATCTGGGTCTTTTATTCTTTTATTAACGAGATGGCCTCACTCTTTTTGTTGGAAATCGAAGGGATGCATATTTTTAATTCGTCTTTTAAAAATATCTATACCTGGAAGGAAAATTTATTTTAAATAATAAATTCAAGTACAACTTAGAGTACAACTTAGTAGTGTCTTATTCCGAAGAAAAAAATTCCTACCTTCGAAACTTGTTCGTTCTCTTCTATCTTCATGTTGTACGCTTCTGCATTTGTGGTATCTGGGACTTTTCTTTTTTTTTGCAATGAGATTGCCGCACACTTTTCGTTTGGAAATCGAAGGGATGCATATTTTTAATTCGTCTTTTAAAAATATCTATACCTGGAAGGAAAATTTATTTTAAATAATAAATTCAAGTACAATTGGAATTTAGTGTCTTATTCCAAAGAAAAAAAATTCTTACTTTCGATACTTGTTCGTTCTCTTCTATCTTCATGTTGCTATCTATCTGGGACTCTTATTCTTTTTGCAATGAGATTGCCGCACGCTTTTCGTTTGGAAATCGAAGGGATGCATATTTTTAATTCGTCTTTTAAAAATATCTATACCTGGAAGGAAAATTTATTTTAAATAATAAATTCAAGTACAACTTAGTAGTGTGTTATTCCGAAGAAAAAAATTCCTACCTTCGAAACTTGTTCGTTCTCTTCTATCTTCATGTTGTACTCTTCTGCATTTGTGGTATCTGGGACTTTTCTTCTTTTTGCAATGAGATTGCCGCACACTTTGCGTTTGGAAATCGAAGGGATGCATATTTTTAATTCGTCTTTTAAAAATATCTATACCTGGAAGGGAAATTTATTTTAAATAAATTCAAGTACAACTTAGAGTACAACTTAGTAGTGTCTTATTCCGAAGAAAAAAAATCCTACCTTCGAAACTTGTTCGTTCTCTTCTATCTTCATGTTGTACTATTCTGCATTTGTAGCATCTGGGACTTTTCTTCTTTTTGCAATGAGATAGCCACACTCTTTTCTTTTGGAATTCGAAGGGATGCATATTTTTAATTCGTCTTTTAAAAATATCTATACCTGGAAGAAAATTTATTTTAAATAATAAATTCAAGTGCAATTGAAATTTAGCGTCTTATTCCAAAGAAAAAAAATTCTTACCTTCGATACTTGTTCGTTCTCTTCTATCTTCATGTTGTTATCTATCTGGGACTCTTATTCTTTTTGCAATGAGATTGCCGCACGCTTTTCGTTTGGAAATCGAAGGGATACACATTTTTAATTGGTCTTTTAAAAATTATTTTAAATAATAAATTCGAGTACAATTGGAATTTAGTGTCTTATTCCAAAGAAAAAAATTCTTACCTTCGATACTTGTTCGTTCTCTTCTATCTTCATGTTGCTATCTTCTGTATTTGTGACATCTGAGACTTTTAATCTTTTTGCAATGAGATTGCCGCACGCTTTTCGTTGGAAATCGAAGGGATGCATATTTTTAATTCATCTTTTAAAAATATCTATACCTGAAAGGAAAATTTATTTTAAATAATAAATTCGAGTTCAATTGGAATTTAGTGTCTTATTCCAAAGAAAAAAATTCTTACTTTCGATACTTGTTCGTTCTCTTCTATCTTCATGTTGTTATCGTCTGCATTTCTGCCATCTGGGTCTTTTATTCTTTTATTAACGAGATGACCTCACTCTTTTCTTTTGGAAATCGAAAGGATGCATATTTTTAATTCGTCTTTTAAAAATATCTATACCTGAAAGGAAAATTTATTTTAAATAATAAATTCGAGTACAATTGGAATTTAGTGTCTTATTCCAAAGAAAAAAATTCTTACCTTCGATACTTGTTCGTTCTCTTCTATCCTCATGTTGCTATCTTCTGCATTTTTGACATCTGAGACTTTTAATCTTTTTGCAATGAGATTGCCGCACGCTTTTCGTTGGAAATCGAAGGGATGCATATTTTTAATTCGTCTTTTAAAAATATCTATACCTGAAAGGAAAATTTATTTTAAATAATAAATTCGAGTATAATTGGAATTTAGTGTCTTATTCCAAAGAAAAAAATTCTTACCTTCGATACTTGTTCGTTCTCTTCTATCTTCATGTTGTTATCTTCTGCATTTCTGACATCTGAGACTTTTAATCTTTTTGCAATGAGATTGCCGCACGCTTTTCGTTGGAAATCGAAGGGATGCATATTTTTAATTCGTCTTTTAAAAATATCTATATCTGAAAGGAAAATTTATTTTAAATAATAAATTCGAGTACAATTGGAATTTAGTGTCTTATTCCAAAGAAAAAAAATCTTACCTTCGATACTTGTTCGTTCTCTTCTATCTTCATGTTGTTATCGTCTGCATTTCTGCCATCTGGGTCTTTTATTCTTTTATTAACGAGATGGCCTCACTCTTTTCTTTTGGAAATCGAAGGGATGCATATTTTTAATTCGTCTTTTAAAAATATCTATACCTGAAAGGAAAATTTATTTTAAATAATGAAATATGCATTCTATACAATCTGTCGTGCAAAAAATCATTTGTTATTAATTTACAGGGTCCTACAAAACTATTCCATTTCATAATGGTATAAGTGGGATCATTGATTGGGTCGCGTTTATTTATATTAAACTAGTTCACATTTTATTGATATACGTTGCTGATGTTTACTACAGATTACTTCCTCTATAGTAGAAACAGATTGTCTTTACAAGGACACACGAAAGGTTTCGCCTAATATACGTTATTCGGAGAACTGCGTATACTATTAATCCCTTCGTGACGGGAGCTTCTTACGAAAGTTTTAATGTTTCGACACCAGTTTTTAAAAACAGAAATTTGGGCCTTATCAAATCGAGAAAAAGCTCCGATTAAATAAGGTAAATTTTACAATGTAATTTCTTTGGTGGGGTTAAACAAGTATTCTTAAGCCTTTTTGCGACACGTATACGTGTCGCTCTTCCCCAAGGGGTTAAACCAAGATATGAGTATTTTTAAAACTTCCTTATAGTATGAACGCACCTAATTTGCTACGCTAGATCTACAATTTCCAACATGTTTTCCATTAATTCATGTAAACAAACGTTATAACCATCGTTCAGATTGTTTTTAAATTTTTTTTTTATGGGTTATTGTACATAATTCATTAATTTTACGTAAGTATATTTTATGTGGCTAAAGTATTCAAATTATGAAACATTTATGCTATAGATAATTGAAAAAAATCGCAAAGTGCTTACTACTTAGGAACGAAGTGGGTGTAAATTTAAAAAATACTTGTGAGAAACATAACTTGTAAACTAACTTTATAAATTGCAGTTAATAATTAAGCGTATTATTTAATTGTAAATTACTTTGTAATTGTAATTATAATAGTAATTGTCTAATTTTAATTTTAAAAATAATATTAATTACAATGTTATCAATATGTTATTATACACTGAAAAACACAACTTCAGCTTTAACCTGTTTATTTGAAACAAATAAAGTAATGCTACTCCCTAATTTAATTTGTACTTCTACGTTTAAAATATTTAATGTTATTAAATATTTTAAGCGTAGAAGTACAAATTTAATATATGACACTTTTATTAAAAATGCAATTGAATAAGGTATTACTATAGATAGAAGTAAATAACATTCTATTACTATTGGTTTTAACTATAAATTTTTTCTATTATTTCTTAATCAATATAATTCTTTTACAATAGTTCAGTTACATAAATTAAATTAATTACAATACAATGTTATTGTATTAAATTGTAATTAATTTTTTATAATTAATAAATTAACCCTTTCAGGTCTGGTGTACTATAAATAGTACATGTGTTTTGATGGAGTATTTTTTGTTTTAAGAAATACTTTTGCTATTATTTACATGTCGTAATGTTGATATACGTCTATGCATTTACTATATGACTTCATTTCTGTTTAGGTTTTTAGGAATAGTAATTATTATTATTATTATTTGCTTAATTCTCTTCGCGCTGTTTGTGATTCGTTTATCTTAAATATATATTTCCCTCATTAAATTTAAAATAAAAGTCACTTTCCTGAAAGAATCATGCGTTATAAAACGCAAAAAGTACTAGTAAGTTATAATATTAGTTAAATCTTATTGTAATGCAATATTTTCTAAACATCGTCAAAAGTTCTTCCTTAGCTTATTGTCACATGAAAATGAATATAATACTACACAAAACAATAATATTCGTTACCTTTTAGGCAATGAAATATAACAGCAATTGTCTGCAAATTCGTTAAACACTAATTAATCTATATTATATATGGATAGCTAGTGTTGATGTCATTAACGTAAAAGTAATTTTTTCTAAAAACTGAAAAAAAAAAAAAAAAACGGACCCGAAAGGATTAAAATAAATTTACAATACATTTATCCTATGATTCAGTTTTTTGTGGGGATTATTATCATTGATAAATAAATAATTCTACAAAAATATAGTTTATGTGCCTAAAGTACCCATATTAATGAATATCTCTGTACCTTGCAACAAAAAATGCCAATGTCCATTTTCTTAAATGGCAGGAAACCCAATTGAGGTTTGAGGAATTTTAAGAATCTTGCAACGATTTTTGTGCTATTATTTTTCGATGTTGTACCATCTATTCGGCATTGTTTTTCTCACTACAATCTAATGTTACATTGATTTAGTTTTTTTTTTTTTTTTTTTTTTTTTTTTTTTACAGTGACGTTGGCCATTTGTACATTAACAGTGAGTAACATTGGCCTCAACGAAATATTTTGTTTTGGATGATCTAATATTGGGAGGACTTTGGCTCTTTGAACAATTACTTTATATCGCATCCTGAATTCATCCATACAAATTCTCAAATTTATAACTCAAATTTCTCGATTTTGGACGTTTACTTTTTTTGTTCCAAGGTACTGATTTATACAACTGATTATTAAAATGAATCGCAAATCACTTATCACTTGATCGAAAAGATACTCACTACTTGAAAAACCGGATACACCACGAAAGACATTTCGCAAAATAAATGAATATAAATTTGTTTTATAATTATTCGCCTTTTACCGCCTACTAAATTGATCTCTAAGTACTGGTACTCTCAAGCAAAAATAATTGTTAAGAAGAACTTGCCTCATTATTGTACGCAAAATATATATTTTACATTGTTACAGCACACATTCATTGGTTAAAAAAAAGCTATTATTATTGAACTCGATTGTTATTTTATAAGTTGCAGCAAATATTCATTGTTGAAAAATAACCGTTTTTATTGTTTAACACCATTTTTTATGCTGTTACAATAAACATATATTGTTATGACATTGTTTTGAAAATCAATTTTTTAATCGGTTTATATAAAGTTAAATTACTATTCTTCAGAATGAAAAAAAAAGGACTAATTGCAAAAAACATCAGCATACTATTAAATCTACAACGAAAACATAACTTTAACCAGCTCATTTGAGCCAAATAAAGTATTAACACACGTTCGTTGCCACTTACGTGAAGATGTGATGATGGTTAATGCCGCACAGCAGAAGTGGGCTTTTCTCAGAAGCCGATTTACTCAGTGAAAGGTTTTTCCGCGCCAGCCCGTGACTGGCTATTGGGCATCACGCCATTTCACACTCTGGCGCGTGAGTGGCCCCTTAACGTTGGCACCATATCACGCGTTTTCGCGTGAGCGGCAGCGAATGTGTTAAATGTTATGAACTACAATAAAT
The DNA here is from genome assembly GCA_964019185.1 of Maratus speculifer. Taxonomy (NCBI): domain Eukaryota; kingdom Metazoa; phylum Arthropoda; class Arachnida; order Araneae; family Salticidae; genus Maratus; species Maratus speculifer. The sequence goes on along the minus strand of OZ025290.1, from coordinate 240,106,060 downwards.
GCAGAAGTACAAATTTAATATGTAAAACTTTTATTAAAAATGCAATTGAATCTACTATCACTATAAATAAATGTAAAAAAAAAAAAAAAAAAAAAAAAAAAAAAAAAAAAAAAAAATCCGTACCACTGGTTTTAACTATATTTTTTTGCTGTTATTTCTTAATCAAAGTACAATATTTTTTTTTGCAATTAATACAATTAACTAATTACAATATAATGGGATTGCATTGTATTAAACTGTAATTAATTGTTTACAATTAATAAATTAAAACAAATTTACAATAAAGTTATCGTATGATAGTTCTATTTCTTTTCTAGCCTACTAATTTGAACACGCTTTTCTGTTATTCATCCGTGAGATTTTTTTTTTTAAATTGTTGTTGTTTGGAAGTTTGGGAGGGTGATACACTAATAAATAAATAATTCTACATAAATGTAGTTTATGTGCCTAAAAATATTTGTTGTTAATTTACAAGGCTGCGAAGTATTTCATTGTATAATGGTACAGGGGGAAACATTATTTGAAGCGTGTGTTAATAATAAACTATTTCACATTTTATGAAATTGATATGCATTGCTGAGGTTTACGACAGCTTACTTGCTGTATAAAAAAAAAAGCAGATAGTATTACCAGGCATACACAAAAGATTTCGGCTTCTCTACTGTATCCGAAAAAATTTCTCTATAGAACAAACGCAGCTCATTTGCTACGCTTGATGTTCAATTTCCAACTTGTTTTACTTAAAGTGTTACGAATTAAATTTATACTTCTAACATTTATAATAATTAATAATATTTTATATATATTGTTTCAAATGAGCTGGTGAAAGCTAAAGATGTGTTTTTAATTGTAAATTTAATGATATATTGATGTGCATTGTAATTAGCATTTTCTTTTTTATTATGAAGAACGGCACTTCGAAAAGGGGGGGGGGGTTGTCTGAGACCTATAGCCGCATGCTGTTGCCTTAAATGATTAAAACAATTCGACTCAAACAATGAAATTGTAGCCAGAATATAGGGTGATACACTTATAAATAAATAATTCTACATAAATGTAGTTTATGTGCCTAAAGTACTCATATTAATGAATATTTATACTACAGATTATTAAAATGAATCGCAAAATGCTTACAACTTGATAGAAAAGTCACTTATTACTTGGAAAATGGAAAACTTGTGGAAACGCCTCGAAACACAATTTGTAAATTTAAACTAATAAATTTATCCGATAATTATTCTTATTTATTCTGTCAAGCAAAAATAATTGTCAATAAGGTTTTGTCTGATTATTGTACACAAAATATATATTTTAGATTGCTGCAACACATAAACTGAATTAAAAAAAAACTATTATTGTTGAACACGATTGTTATTTTATATGTTGCAGCAAACATTCATTTGTTAAAAAAGAACAATTTTTATTCTTTAACGCGATTTTTTTTACATTGTTACAACAAACATTCATTATTGTGACATAGTTTTAAAAATCAAATTTTTAATCGGTTTATATAAAGTTTAAATTATTGTTCTTTATGCCGACCCAGTGGCGTGGTTGGTAGCGGCAGCTGCTACCACACCGCGAGTTCCCGGTTTGAATCCGGGTACGGGCATGAATGGTGTGTTGTGCCTTTAAAGTGTAATATATGTAATGGTTATCTGTAATAAAAAGCGTTCTGTATTGTCTCTGTTTCTGTGTATTATGGATCAATCGAGGCGACAGCCATACTAGCTATAGACCTGAAAGCACTGTCAATTCAAAGTTCAAACTGTTCTTTATTTTCGGTTGTCTCTACCCTTTTTTTTTTAAAAAGTATCAAACTTTTTTTTCTGGCTACAATTTCATTGTTTGAATTTGAGTCGAATTGGTTTAATCATTTAAGGCAACATCATGCGGCTATAGGTCTCAGACAACCACCCTTTTCAAAGTATCGTTCTTCATAATAAAAAAAAATGCTAATTACAATGCACATCAATATACCATTAAACTTACAATGAAAAACACATCTTTAGCTTTCATCAGCTCATTTGAAACAATATATATAAAGTATTATTAATTATTATAAATGTTAGAAGTATAAATTTAATTCATAACACTTTAAGTAAAACAAGTTGGAAATTGAACGTCAGCACTGTTAAAACTAATGGTGACACATTGCACCTTTTAGGGGTGAAAGGCTTGTCTCACTGGTGACACCCCTAAAGGAGCCAGAATGACACCTTTAATTAGGGTGAAAAGATGGCACCCTTAAACCAGAGTGTCCAATAATAAAAAATTAAAAAATATACAAACCGACTTTTGGCCGTCGGAGGATTCGAACTCACAACGTCTGATTACAAGCTCAGCGTTCTAACCGCTTGGCCATCGAGCTCACCTTCAGTCACACATAGCCATAGATTTTACTTGCCGTCACAGAAAACAGAAATACGCACGTCTCAGCGCATGCGCATGGTTCCAGTCACCCGATGATGTGCCACATTGCTGCCAATACGAAGTGTATGGCACCTCTATTGTGTGTTCGGAGGGTGACCCTGCGTCCAGCTCGCTATAATTTACCGTATCCTCCCAAAGGTGAATAGCGGAGGAGATCGACAGATATGGGAAAATATGCGTTTTCGCCTGTTACTTAAAACCACATTTTTTTGGCGAGGAGGTGGACAATTTTCGCCAACTTTCACCACAAAACCGCAGAACAGAGTTTTAAATACTGATCCGATATAAAAATTTAAACGAAGTTGATAACCTATGAATAATTTTCAATGGATACGATTTTACCATAAGCGAAATATAAGACTCCTCTCAAGTCCAAAAGGGCAACTATCATTACAACACAAGTTTAAATTCATTTTTGTTCGGAAACATATGAAAACAAGCAGATGTTATTCAAAAATATTTTTAACCCTTTATTTACGCATTATGAATTCAAGAAAATTTTACATTCTAAAGCATATTATGCAAATTGTTTAAACTAAATTAAGAGATTTATATAATCATTTAATAAATATTTGAAGGATTTTAGGATTTAGAAGGATTAATTAAATTGGAATTTACAGGGATTTTGTGCAATTTTTTATAACCCCACTCAAATCTTTATTTCTAATTATTTTCTTAGTATTTTGTAAAATTATAAAATGTACAAATATTATGTTCTTATAATATAAATATCGAAATATTTCCGCATTGAAAAATCCCCATCCACTCCCTCAGCGCCAAGAAAGCTGAAAAGATGCAAAGACAAAATAAATTATTATTTAAAAATATTTTTGTTTTGCGTAACCAATAATGCTTTTGGAACAAGATAAAGTAATGTATATGTAACTCATTCTAAATAGTATTACAACTAACTTACGTATTAAAAGAATTTTATAATAACTTATTTTAATGGTACTTATAAGTACCATCGGTAGATAAAGGGTTAATTGACAGACGTTTTCCATTATTTTGGCAAACATAAATGATTTTTCAGAAAATACATTCAAAGTTGGCATTTTGAACCGAATTTCTGGACGTAAGGAAAAAAAAACTACCCAGAGAGAGAAGAAAAATTTGTTGCTACACGATCAAAATTGTTTATAAGTCAATAATATATATAAGTCGATTTATTTAATAAAAAATGGAAGACTCGTTTCGATCAGATATCGCTTCCATAGCCAACTTTCACAATTTTCTTCCTTTACATTCAAAACTGAGTTAATAAATGTGTCGGAAATTTTGCGCTTATTAAGCAGTATACTTGAAAACCGATTTAAGTATAAAGGTGCCTCAAGAGAATAAGCTAATTTGACATATATATATAAAAAAAAAAAAAAAAAATGGATATAATAGATATTGGCATCGGTCGATTACATTATGTTTTAGTCCAGGTTACTCGTTGCAGAACTCTAGTCATGAATATCAACTTTGCGACTGTATGTTTAAAAATAAATTAGACAATATGTCAGAAACTTTCTCGTTTGTTGAGGAGGGAACTTCAGAACAACCCTGAGAGAAAATAAAACAAGCAATTAAAAAAGAAAAAAAAAAGCATTTTCCAGAAGATTAAAAATTATCTAAAAAATAAGTAAAAATAAGTATTTATGGATATACAAAATAATTATTCCCTTTAGTAAATTAAAGTCTAATCTATGAAATACTGCACCAATATGTATCAAAACTTGATTTGGAAAATTCAATGCACGAAGTATACAAACACACATTCATAGGACCTTTGTATTCAGTATAGCTTACGGAATCGCTTTATATTTATACAATAATCGTTTTTCATTTTCATTTATATTATATCTTGGATCAATCAGTGGCGCTGCCAGTACCACCATCTGAGAGATGCTTTGAATCATATTTACTCATAAAATGAACAATTTCGTTCATTGAAACATACTTATGCTTTCCACTGCTTTGATTTTCAACACTTCATACTTTTACTGAAACACAAAGGTATTCTATACATCTTATCAGTTTTTAAATTTTCTGGAATGTATTTTAAAGCTGAAATCTCTTTGTTTACTCCACTAATGAATATATGAAATACCTCAATATTGTTTTGGCTATTTTTTTATTATGCGAATGACACGTATAATCACAGAGGAAAGTTATGGGATGGAGTTGTAATAGGTCATAAACTGAAGAGGGTTAAAAAAAAATCTTTATTAGCATCATATAGTATATACAGGACATGGCAGAGAGCCTATTTCTGGCTGTGCCTCTAGACAGCTATTTTAAATTTAAACCATTGTTATAAGAGTAAATTTAAAAAAAAATCTGTACACAAAAATAATGTGGCATATTTTTATTGTTTTTTAAAGTGCCAAACACACTTTTTATTTCGTTATTCATGAAAATCGCTAAACAGAAAGTTTAAAGTAACATTCAAAAATTTCTCTTTCCCCTCAAAATTTCTGGTATCTCATACCTATTGTTCCAATGAAAAATTAAATCTTGATTGTCAGGTTTGCAGCTTGCATGAAAATTGAAGCGTAGCGTCGTATTAAGACTGCTCTTAAAGTTTTCTTTAACTTAATTGACGATGCTCATTTTCTACCCTAATTATCAGATTCCTTATTTTGAAAACTAAAACCGAAACTAGAGGTCAGCTAGGGACAGAATTTCAAGACCAGGCCCGTCCTGACTCAATTTCTATAAAAAATTCAGATTTTCCTCGACATATAATTAAGAATATTTCAATAACCCCTTCGAGCTACGTTCGTCAACCCTGTACCGACTCCAAAAAAGGAGTTAATTTGATCGGATTTGTAAGTTTGTGGAAAATGTAATTATAATAATAATAAAAAAAATGCGATTACAAAGTAAACGAGTGTATATTTATTTATTTATTTATTTTTGAGGAGAGTACAAAGACGAATCAGCTGCTATTAATTGCTATTTTCTGTTTGATTAAGTAAGATTGTTAAGGATTTTCAAAATCAGCGAATATAAAATGTATTTAATTAACACAATCTTCCTTCTCTGTATTTTTAAACAATGCTATAAGGAAATTATTTTAAATAAGTGATTTTGAATGCTACGTTTTAAATCTGATGTAATTTTCAGCAAATTTTTCTTTCTTTTCATAATATTCACGCAAAATTATGTTTATCGTTAGAAAGAAAATATTATTTGCGCTGTCTTAGAATTAACAATGATAGTTAAATTGATTTTTTCAAAATATGAAATGAACCTCTCGTGTGCGTGTAAATACATTTTTTTTTAAATTTTAACTGTTTGACAATATAACTAATTTGAAACTTTAAATTTGACGTAGCTCTCATTTATTTGCGACTTTTAATGAATATTGCTGAATTCCTTCTTTTACTTAAAAAAAAAAAAAATTCTCTTTTCAATGTAGTTTTTTATATTTTAATTTTCAGTGTTTTCCGCCTTTTTTATGTAATAATTTAATTTTAAAATGAAAGTTTTTTCCTTTTATAATAGCTATGTTTAAATAAATTTTTAATTTGAAAGAAATCTTATTCCTTGCGCTGTTTATGCAGTTAGTAACAAGTTAAAATAATACCCTTTTCTAAAATATCTAAAAAATATCTTTCGAAATGCTGCAATTTAAATTTAAAAAGGAAATAAATCCTCAAAAAATGAGTCAAAATAAAGAAATAAATGCAGCTCTAATGTATAAGATGATCTAAAAATGTTTTAGATGTATAAAAACTCGTTTAATAATTTGAACTTTAGCATTAAATATATCTTAAAATAATTATTCGGTTTAAAAAATGCCTACATCAGCATGTTTTTCAATGTTTTTCTCTATAATACGATCAATTTTCATATTATTGTACATGACAGTTTTCCTAATGTTAACAAAAAAGATCAACAGTTTAGAAAAAAAAAAATGTTATAAGCGATGACAGCGTTTAGTTATTTTTTTAATATAGAACGATACTGCATTTATATATAAAATATGACAGTATACTTTTTATTACCGTGCGTTCGAAAAATAGAGCATGCATAATAGCAACATTATTAATCACTTAAATACTTAGACTTTTAAGCATTCAAATTAACACTCATTAAAATAATTAATGTAGTTAATGCAGTTTAGAATAAAAGAAAACAGAAGGTTAAAAACATCAAAACTTTTGAAGCTGTATAATAAAAACAGACTTTTGAAAACGTTTCTTTCTAATGTTTCCGGACACTTTAGTAACGGAAAAGAGAAAAACCTGTTGTCATGTGACAAGAATCGCTTATATCTCGACAAATAATTTATTTATAAAAAAATAAAATTAAATAAAATAAACCACTGAAAAATGGAATACTATGAACTACCTGTTATTGAAAACAAAAAGAATTTTTCAATTTTTACTATTTTTACTAGAGTTAGAAGCATTTTTGTCCAATCAGGTGATTGTGCCACGCCCCTTTGTTTACTTTTTCGCCGATTCACATCCGTAAAATTTAGCCAAGTTTTTAGTTTTATAAACAAAATGTTATTTTGCACTGAAATTATTAATTTTGTGATTTCGCAAAACAATACTTTAACTGTAACTTTTAACTGTTTCTTTAAGCGTTTGTTTATAATGCATTTAGAGGAATTGCTTTTTGTCCCCCATCTTTTTAGCGTAAATTAAAAAATATTAATATATTTAAAATATTAGAAATATTTAGTATATTTAACAAAAAATTGTACAATAAGAGGTATTTATACCATGAATATTTCTAGTAAAATTTGAAAAAAATTCATTAGAAAATACAAAATGTTACTTTTGAGAAGATTTTTTAAAAATTCAGATACTTCACGTCCTTTGCATGAATTACTGTCGAAGCCACATATTTTATGTGAATTTACCATAAAAACATAAAACACTTACATATAAGCTAGAAATGATATTGTGTCCCTTAATAGCTGAAACTGCGTCAGTAAGAAAATATTAAGCAATTATAACCACTGTATAATTACTAAAACCTGTTTTTCTCAGAATGAATATTTTCGTCGTTTTCATGATTTCAAAATGTTCCATGCGAAATTCTTTATGCCCAATTTTTCTGATTTTTTGTTTAAAATGCTCTTTATGTATGTGTTAACAAATGCTACTAGAAATAATTTTTTAGACGCATGTAAATTTTTTAAATTTCGGTTATATGAAATTTTTAATGATTTTTTAACGGAAAATACAAAAGAATTAAGATAAAATCATTTTTTTAAATGTTTTAGAAGTAATATACTAAAAATGCTTAGTAACATTTGTTAACACATATATAGAGAGCATTTTAATCAAAAAATTAGAAAAATTGGGCATAAAGAATTTCGTATGGAGCATTTTGAAATATTGCCATTTTTTGTTAATTTAAAAAAGAAAAATCTGTATCTCAAAAACTATTGAATATATATTTTTTTAAATGTGAAATAAGAGACATATATATATATATATTATGATTATTTCCAGAAATTTAAAAAAAAATTCATTGAAAATTAAAAAAAAATTAGTTTTGAGAGTCCACTGTAGCCTTAAAATGTTCGTATTTCATCGGCTTTGTTTACATTTTTATAATGGTTGTACTTTTTATATTTTTTAATTGATGTATGTCAAACACGCATCAGATTGTGCGGTATATTTATATTTATTTTCCAGAAAGTCATATCCATTTAAAATGGTTCGTATTTCATCAGCTTTGTTTACATTTTTATAAAGGCTGTACTTCTTATATTTTTTAATTGATGTATGTCAAACACGCATCGGGTTGTGCAAAATATTTAAATTTATTTTCCAGAAAGTCATATCCATTTAAAATAGTTTGTATTTCATCGGCTTTGTCTAAATTTTTATAACAGTTCCAAACGGCCCGCTTAATTTTTTTGAAGGTCCGTCCCATTTGTTTTGTCAATCGGGTTGTCCTGACCAGTTTAAAAGGTTTACCTCATGTAGTCGTATCGGGCCGAGAACGGGCCTCGGGTCGAGCAGATCTCTACATGAGCCCATGACAGTAATCTAGGCCATTAACACACACACACACACACACACACACACACACACAAAAAAAAAAAAGACTATTCTTTCCTTTCTTTGAAAAAATGTTTTTCAGAAGTATTTATTTTTTGCACAAAACTGGATAAATTTAGTGGAAAGATAGTTTACTTATTTAATATTACTTCTTTAATATCTGATTGAAATTAACTAAATTTTCATCTTTATTTTAAAGCAAGATTCAATCAAAGTTTAATATTATTTGTAAAGCAGAATCTAACTTTATTAAAGGGTGTGTCCAATTTTTATTTAGGAAATCAGGATTTCTATTCATTTCTTATTAAATTCTTACACTAATAAAGAATATGTCATTATAAGATAAACTCTTATTTGTTTTCCACATTTTAAGTGTTTTTTATCGGAGCACTTTGATTTTTTTTTAAATAATGTAATTAGGCATCAAAATGGTAACAAGCATAATACAAACTATCTCTCTTTAATCTTGCCTCACATGTTATTTAAACTGGTAAAATCCATTATAGCGAGCCCCTTGCAGTATAGCGAAATAAATATGCGTTATGTAAATCAGATGGTGACATATTTTTCTCAAAAGCATAAATAATTTTTAAAAAGTTTTTAAAATTATTTGTCTTATTTTTACACTCTTATCAATTGCAAATAAACATATGTATTGTAAATTTCAGGAGAGTTAAATTTTCAAAATAAAAAACTAATATTTAATTTTAATAACATGATAATCAATAAATATTTTACTTGCTGCATATATTTGTATATCATGCAATTCCAAGATTTAAACAAAAAAATTTTTTATTAAAAATTGTCTTAAATATTTTTTATAGATTTATTCTGGCTCAGTAAATTTCTCCGTTATTAAAGATAAAATATTTATTAGGAGAAAAAAAGTACAATTTTAACAATAGTCACTTATTTTTTACACGATTTCTCCTTTGGTGTTTAACTGAAACATCACTGAAAAGCGCGTAATACGGTGCTATTTTCTTCACTGAAAAAATGCGTAGAAAATTATTTAGCCAAAAATTCATTTAGCCAATCGAGCGATAAAAAGCTTAAATCAATCACTCACAGAAGCATTAACCCCAAATCAGTTCCGAGCAGAGATAAAATTTAGAATGGGGCTTCCATTGTCCGAGGACCCTACCAATTAACCCGCGCAGAACGCAGGCATCCCGTTCCCGTCCGGAGTGTATGGCACCCTAGGGTTCCAAATGCCCCGGGTTCCAATGGACCCTAGGGCCTTTTCACCTCCGGGTCCCAAATGGTTCGGTTTGTCACCTTCACTTTTAACAGTGAAGCGTAGCAAATGAGCTGCGTTCGTTCTATAAGGAAATTTTGCCGGATACAGTAGAGTAGTCGAAATCTTTTGTGTATGCCTGGTAATACTATCTGCTTTTTTATTATACAGCAAGTAAGCTGTCGTAAACCTCAGCAATGTATATCAATTTCGTAAAATGTGAAATAGTTTATTATTAAAACACGCCCCAAATAATGTTTCCCCCTATACCATTATGCAATGAAATACTTTGCAGCCTTGTAAATTAACAACAAAAATTTTTTGCATCACAGATTGTACAGATTGTATATTTTGGTATATACCTCATAGATGTATATCAATTTTATTATGTTCGAAAGAGTGTCACACCATTAAAATGCGCTTGAAACTATTTTTTCCCATTGACCGTCATGGAACGAAATACTTTTGATTGTCTTTGCGATTAAACTATGCATCCTATTTTCATAAAATTTGAAATGACTCGAGATAATTATTCAAAAATTATATATTTTAAATTTTAATTTTCGGTTGGGTAGTATTTGATTTGGTATATGCGGACGGACTGAATGACAACAGTAGGTGCTACGTACTTGCATAATTACGAAAACGCACCTAAAAAGCGATTGGATCCAGTATCACTATGGAAAAATGTATATATAGCATTCCGTACTATCGATTTTAAGTATATTTATAATTTTTAGCTATTATTTCTTAATCAATATATATATATATATATATATATATATATATATATTTAATGAAGATATAAATGTAACACAAATTATAATGTAGAACCATATTTTTCTAAGTTTTCAATTAAATTATTTTTCGCATGAACTATATACTATAAAGTTTTAAAATTCAGAACAATGCTAATATGAGATCAATATCTTTAGCAATAAATTAGAAGAAAACATATCAAAGTAAAGTGGGATTTTTACTGTGGAACATAATACAATCTCATACAATATAGAGTGTAGATAAAAGTTTATTTAAAAAACAAACAAAAATTGTGATATCTATTTCTAACTTTAACATTATAAGAAAAATTAAATATTGTTTTTCTGAAATATTATAAGAATCTAACTTTCCAAAAGCTAAACATTGGATGTTAATCATGTTACATTTAGTTCTATCAGATGTTCTTCAGTTTAATTTCATACAAAAACATACATAACTCTACGTTTATACAGCATAGAATTTCGATACATAAATATTGATTAAGGTATCCGCATGCCTTTAGAAGTAATTTTTTGAAATTTATCAAATTTTCTATTGTTATCCACTTTTTATAATGGCATTTACTTTACAACTTTGATAAGCAACTATCCTGAAATAATTTTTTTAGGAGAAAAATAGTCAAAATTATGTCAAAAACTGACATTTTCGGAAAACGTGATAACTCAAAAATAAAACAATGTATTGACATTTTGTAGATTGCATAATAAATAAAATAGTTTTCTTTAGGACTTAGACTATACACACATTATAATCGTAGTTTTATCTCAGGTGATATGGAAGTTAAAGTACTAATGTAATGAATAATGCGCAAAATTTATCTCTAGTTTGTCATTTATACCCGTGTAAGTATAAAACTATTTAATATATTATCATGAGTGTAGTCATTCCCTCAAAAGACATTATAAAAAAAGTATAGAAAATTGCGTGGCGGATCGTGCATATATATATATATTTATATATATATATATTATATATATATATAGTATATTAAAGTTACAGACGTTTAAACTTACAACTATTACAATTTTTGAATTGTGCTTAAAAGTTATGTTTAGCTTTTTCTCAAAATGAAGTTTTTTAGATTTTTGCTATACACAGAACATTCTTAAAAATATATATATATATATATATATATATATATTTTTTTTTTTTTTTTAAGAATGTTCTGTGTATAGCAAAAATCTAAAAAACTTCATTTTGAGAAAAAGCTAAACATAACTTTTAAGCACAATTCAAAAATTGTAATAGTTGTAAGTTTAAACGTCTGTAACTTTAATTACAATTTAGATACAAGACACAATTTAAGTGGAAATCGACAGGTAAAAAAGTATGTTTTAATATTATTGCATAGATGCAAAATCGATATTTTGATTGAAAATTACGTTTTAAAGGTATTCGGATATTTTAAGTGGCTAGTAAAGGTACATTAAATATAAAATATTATTTCTTTTCTAAAATCCCTTTTTCTATACACACACAAACGCTAAAGGATAAATGATTTATTGTGCAAAACGATTTTGAACAACTTTTAACAAAATAAACCCACATTTCGTTAAAGCACGTTTTTGATTAAAAAATGCAAGTAATTAAAAATTAAAATAGTGCCAACAAGTAATCTCAAAGATTGAAGTGATACGTTTTGTGTAATACTTATTGCAATTTTATAGGATTGATAATGTCACATTTGAAATGACTCGAGAAAATTAGTCAAAAATTATGTATTTTAAATAATATATATATTTTATTATTGCATTTATATACTGCTCTGGGCATTGCTCTATACAAATATATCATTAAAAGTTGTTATCTAGGTTTTAACCTGTTCGGACCCGGCTTCTCTTACACAAATTTTTATTCGCTTGACTGCACTTATTTTTAAAAAGTTACTTTTACTTAGATAATCACGAATGTTGAAATTAAATACAGCAATTGCAATTTTTCTTTATTACTAGTGCCAAAACAAAGTTCTGTATGTATTTTTTGAATGGGAATATATATTATACGTATACACCCACTGTCCTGAACGGGTTAAAGCACTTACTTATTAGAATATTTAGAATATGTCGTTCCTGTTATAATATATGTGTATGTCCAAACAATCCATCATGTCTTTAAAAGGTTAATATCATTAATTCGCGACATTTCTTATCTATAATAGACTAAAAAAAAGTTATTTATATGTAGTTCTTGTTTATTAACATACAGTTGATAAGTAAACCGTAATCTTACCACTTTGCAACAAATTGATGAGGGTCTGGCTGAAAAAGTACTTTTTTGCCGACGTACCATGTCAACTAAAACGTAATATAACAATAATAATGACAACTAAACGTAAATGTTCCAAGTATAAAAATGTACATTTTGTTCCCACTTAATCATTGGGCGTTTTCTTTGTGAATTATCAGTTTTAAGGAAATTCATTATCAGAAAAAACTCGCCTCCTTGTTGTTCCATTGTTACAATAGATACGGCTGTTATTTCATTGTTAAATTTCATACGGTTGTTATTTTACATTGTTATTAACAATGAAATATCTTTATAAGTCAAATGTCTCAAATGATTTATAAATTTGGTGCTTTAAATATGATTTAGTTATAAAATACGCATTTCAGTAGTTTCTGATGGCGAGTTGAAACGTAACTTGCACTCTTTTCCATGTAACATTTTTTACAAAATTTGTGGCAGCCTTGCTTCTTCCCTTTTATCGAATAATTTAACTGATATAACTAACGTCATGTCCCGCTAATGTGTAATATTACACAAGTTAAATCAGTTTAAATTACAGCAATATATAAATAAAATTACTCCATAAGATTCAAGGCAGCATGCTACGACCAATTTTATGGAGTATTACATTTTTTTTTTTTTTTTTTTTTTTTTTTTTTTTTCTGCGTAAAGAACTTTTAGATAAAAGAGCAAAAAAAATAAAAAAAAATAAAATAAAATAAAAAAGAAAGAAAATCCTTATCTTTTACTATTGTTTAAGAAAGCAATATGCTATATAAGCTGTTTGTGAGTAGAGTAAATTCTTAAAGTAAAGCACATGATAGAAATTAAATAACCAATTAAAGTATTTTTTCCGCATATAAGCCTGCAATTCCGAACACTAGATCAGAAAAAGTATAGAACATTCTGGAGGGATCGTTAGTGTGTAAAATAAAAAGCAAAAAAAGAACAAAATTTCAAAAATGTGAATGAGTTTTGAAAAAATCAAAAATATAAATATTATGTTGCATTAAAAAGGTTTCAATCATTCAATAATATTATGGGCAATATCGCCGAAAGTGAAGAAAATTTAAATCTCAATTTGGCACTTTTAACCTTTTGCTTCCTCGCTAAATGAAACAACATTTTGTCGCCATTTAATGCCATAGCGACAGGCATTGAGAATCTTGAATTAGATATAAACATTGCACTAGGTCTCTGTATGAATTTTATTTTTATGAAATAAGACTCTTTAAAATTAAAAATAAAACTTAACTTTTGGGTTATAAATGACAAAAATATAATAATGTTTGTATGCCTTAATTGTTTGAGGACATATTTTGTAGAATATAAATTTTCGAACAAAAGATCAAACGGTGATACAGATATATTCATATAAGAGATGAATGAATCTCTAATATGAGATGATTCATACTAGAGATGAATGCGAATCTGAAAAGGTTTCATGCTCGATTTTTACATCAGTTGTTAGGTTTGGGCTTAAAGTTTAAATTTTATCTATTCATAAAGGGGTAAGAAAGAACCTACTATTAAGAAAATAAGAATTGTAGTTAGTCTACATTTCTTAAATTTAATCTACGATTTTTTTTATAATCCCTTTAATCGATTTGAATGGTTATTGACTTATTATTCATGATATACGGAGAAATATTTTGTCCGGTTCTGAAGTTTTTGAATGGTCAGAGTTAATAATAATAATAAAAAAAATTAAAGTTTTTTCTACAATTACTGGGCAACAGAACTCATGTGCCACAGTTGATCAATCCGTAGTTGTTGTTCTTATTTCAATTGTATTTTAAAATAAGAATTTGAATAAGTATTGTGACTACTGAAGATTTCTGCCAGCGGTTGGGTATAAATAAGAAGTTTACACTAAATTACATTTGGAAATTTACATCTCAAAAAGCAAATTTACTGTTTAAAACAGATTTCCAGGAGCATGAAACCAGAAACCGAGTTCTTGAGAGCGTATTTAAAATCAATAGGTACTTATTTCGGTACAAGAAAAAAAATCCACCTTGAAAATTTTTTAAAACGCTAACAAATTTTTAATCCGTACTTTTGGTATCGGGCTTAACCGGCCACTGGTCCTGATACCAAGATAACTTGGTTTCAGGTACATTCGAAATCCGAAAAAAAGAGCTCGATCTCATCTTAAATTTATATTCTTTACAGCATTTTTATATCACTCAAAACTACCATTTAAAAAAGCACATGAGAAAGTGAATTTTATTTTTAGCTCACATTTGCAATATCTTCATTTCAAATCTGTCGATAGCTATCTTTAAAAGGACTAAAAACTGAAATAATTTTTTCCTCTCCCAATATACCAAAGCTCCTGACAAACAACTCTGCTGCACGATGTGCGCTGTACTCAAACTACGCGAAGAGTATATCTTTCGACACCATTTGGGCGAGGTCCAATTTATCGCCAAAACGGCGATATTTCCAAGTGGCGCAAGGCAAAATTTTCCAGACATATCTGATTGCTAAATAGCATTTTTTTTTTTTTTTTTTTTTTTTTTTTTTTTCATAGCCAAAAGAAGACCGCACACGAAGTCATTTTACTTTTAAGGGTGCGAATTTTTTCTCGTTTTGGTTTGATGATCTGACGACTGATTTAAAAGATGGGTGACGTCATGTAAATCAAGGCTGTGAGGATATGAGAGTTTTATGTTGATAACGAAAACAGAATTGAAAATGATATAATCGTCAGTGAAAAGTGTTTATGCTACGAGCTACTGTAGTGTTTATACAATACTGACATAGATCTATGAAACCAATGCACCTGTGTCCCATAGATCTTCTATTCACTACCCCAAAACTACTTTTAAAAGAGCATTCCAGTTGGTGGGTTGAATGTGAGTAGATATATTATGTTAGTAAACACTTTTATAGTAAGAAAGTGAACGAAAGCTTTAACGGGATTCTTTCTGTACGATATTTGAAAAAAAAAAATATTACAAAATTTTATCTCTATTTCTTATAATTTTTCCTGTTCCCACCTTTTTGTAATGGTTCTGAAAAAAAATGTTATAGACACACGCACACACATATATGTATTAGAAACGTATCCTCTTTTTTACCCGACTACGGCAAAGCCAAAGGAGGGTTATGATTTTGACAGGCTATGTATGTATGTATGTATGTATGTATGTATGTATGTATGTATGTATGTTCATCTGTTCCCTCGTAACTTCTAAACCACTAATCAGAATTCGACAAATGACATATCATTAGAAGCGTCTTAATTGTCCGCTGGTTATAGGCTATATAGATTTTCACCAAATTCAATGTGGCGCCCTCTAGCGGACAAAATATACAGAGTAAAAAAATAAAGTTAAGCTAGATATGCCGTGTTTGGTATCATTTTAAAGCGCTTCACTTGTACATTTCGAATATATATATATTACTAGCATTTGCTTGTGACTTTACTTGCATTTATGGGCTAATTGCATATAATTCACATCTTTTCGTTCTTAATTTCTTTGGTACTTAGTAATCAGAATAAGACCACTGCAGTGCCATTAGAAGGGTCTTGATCTTGATATTCTGTTGGTTGTGAGCTATAAAGTTTGTCACCAAATTTACTATTATGCCCTCTAGCGGACAAAAAGTATAAAATAAAAATATATGTAATGTGTTTGGTATTACTTGAAAGAGCTTCACCAGTATTTTTATATCACCAGTATTAGATAGATTAAGAAATCTTCCTAGGTCATCTTAATACATGAAACCTTCAATCTACATTACACATTTACACATTACACTAACGACCTCATCCACTAATCGGTCCATTACCCATTTGCTGCCATCGACGGATATGTGCGTCACTACTACCAAATACTGGAAGCGTCATACGTCAAAAAATAAAGTTAAGATAAATATGCCGTGTTTGGTATCATTCAAAAGCGCTTTACTTGTACATTTTGAATATATCTATATATTACTAGCATTTGCTTGTGACTTTACCTGTATTCATGGGGTACTTTTATACTTTTTCAGCGTAGTTTTTTGTCGTAGTTGGGTTTTAGTTTTTTTACTTTATTCTTGTTTGATATCGTCATCATAGACGTAAGTATGATAATTTATATAGTAATTATTTATTCCTAAGGATAGCTATACGCAAATAATGGAAAATAAAAGTTTATTGATATCTGAAAAACCACAAAAGTCCTATTTGTTTACCAACATTTAACGTACAAATTAAGTTCAAATGTATACCAAACTTTGCATCTATTAGCTATAAAAGGAAAAGGTACTACTTGGCTATCCCATCGACTGATTTCGTCAAATTATACAAATCGCCAAACTAATAGCCAAATAATACATACTGACATAATTTTTATTTTAAATAACCAAAAAACAAATAATTAGTAGAATATTAATAAAAATACAAATAAAAAGTCGAAATAAAAATCACTTAATGACGTTTTAAACACGTGTATCTTATTTAATATCCTTGAATGCGACATTCACGATCATCCATAATTGATATTTAATCTTATAATTTGGCGATAGTGTTTTGGTCGACGGGATAACCAAGTAGTACCAAGAAAAATATATATACATTAATAATAATGATAATAATTTGAAAAGAAAAATGTTAGTGAAAACGCTTTGCTTACTGAGCTAATTTGACTGAAAAGCGGTTGACACAGTTTACTCAGACAATCTTATGGACATTAGCATCTGGACTGCCATGTAGACACCTCAACATAATATTCTGAAGATAATGGAATAATTCAATAGGCATAGTGCTGGCAATTTAAGCCAAAACTGTTTGGCTCGACTCCCAACTTGAGTACATTTTCACTCAGTTGAAAATTTTTCATGATGTCTTTACCAATCATCCTGATTGAGATAAAAACAATAAATAAAAGTGTATCTACATATTCATCGTATAATGAAGTTACTTATTACTTGCGATACATTCTGGTGATCTATCAGTGTGGCAGGCCAGATACTATTACCAATAAGACTATATAAGTGAATTGTGTCAATCGGTTGTATTTTCAGATACTCATTTGAGCCAAAAGATCCAAGGTTGGACTCCCGACTTTAAAACTTTTTTATTCGGGCGATAAAATTTCCATCCGCATGATTCAAGCATGGATCAGATAATTTTATTAAATTTTTTGAGCTCGGAAGATTTTTGATTTTTTAGTGCTCCAAAACCTTTAATTTCAAGTGAAAAATTTATATTTTGGTCAAAATTACCTTTATCCAAAATCATAAAATGAAATTATTTTTTATTAATTAATTTGGGTATGTGTTGAAAAAAATCAAGCGTTTAAAATTTCTCCTTGCTTCTAACAAGGAAGGTTTCCATACGAGCATACCCCGAAAAATCTGAAAAAATTACAGAATGTTCTTCTCGTGAGGATATAGACGTTTATAAAGAAAATTTCGGCGGAACCTCCATCAGTGTCCGTAAAATTAATGATAATTTCGTTATTTGGCGATTTATCGCCGGTTGGCGATGAAATATAATTTAAAAAAATACCTTGGGCGTGTTCAACAGAAAGTCAATGGTTCAACACAACTTACCGGTCACTTACCGATTACTTACCTATTGTAGACAAGTACGAAATGAAAATCAAGGCGAAGTGTGAAGTCAGCTACAATTCAACAGGATAGTTCTCATTAGAGTCACAATTCAGTTACATTGGTTAGTTTGGTAAGTTGCACTGAACACGCCCATTATGTCAAATACACTTCAAGAAAAAAAAAGTTTCATGTTGAACTTGTTTTGATAAATTTGATTTAAATAAGTTTAGTTTTGTAAGTTTTAGTTTGTTTTAAGTATAATTTTGTTATATCGATATTTATATGTATTTATATTCAAATTTAACCATCAAAATTTGAGATTTAAAACGAAATTCATAATTTAAATTAATTAAATTTGTTTGAAGCTCAAAGTCCAATTGAGAACTGTCGATTAGATTTTGTTGCTATAGAAATATCTAGTTTTTACTTTTGAATACGCTTAAATGTATGAGGATAATTTTTCTCAATATAATTTTTTTACCTATGAAAACTTTTTTCCAGTGATTAAGAAAAAAAAAATTTAAAAAATGTCATTTGAAGCTGTAGAAATAGTGTGAACAAGAACTAAAATTTAAATTTTGAGTTTAAAAGCTTTAACAGAAACAACTTATTGTTTAGTTCATATACAGTGGAACTTATCTTTTACGAAGTCTCTGTTTAAAGAAATTTTCTGATGAACCTTAACTTTTAACATCATTAACATATAAACTAATTTCCATATTACATAAAATATATTTATTATAACGAAGTTCATTCCATTTATCACAAATGAAGCACTTAAGATAACTGAATATACTTCTGATGATGGCATACAGCAAAGTGTAATAAAATGTAGTGAAGAAACTACAGTAAGCGATGAAGATGATAATTAACAAGAATTGAAAGACCTTCAAAATAAGTAATACTAAAAGCATTCAAAATCATAAAAAGAGTATTACAATTTTGCGTAAATAATACACATGAATTGTTCTGACACTTACAAAAGTACGAAAATTATTTTGAACGGTGTATTTTTTATAAGAAACCTGTACAAAGTAATATTACAGGAGTTTTTTTTAAGTTAAAGATACGAAGGGGAAAAACTACACTACGCTTCAGTTTTTGTTTTCCTTGCTTTATTGGGAGTCTTTTAGACATTATTCTTATTAATCTTTTCTCATGTGTCTACATTGCATAAAAAAAGATTACTGATCGAATTAAAATACATTTTTCTAATATTTCCATTGTATGGGCATTTTTCGTTTTATGAATGTGTATTTTATTACAGAAACTTCATGAGTTTAAGTTAATTTCTTTTTAACGATTTTCCCTCATTACGAAGTGTTAAAGTGTAGCGATGAAATTTCGTTAAATCGACGTTTTACTATATTCTAATACCTAAAATTTAGGAAGAAAGCAGAAGCTTTCCATAAACGTCCCTGTTTGAAAATCCCTTATTAATTTAAAAGCATTTGCATTAAAGATCGTTTTATTATTCCATCAATATGCAACCAGTCCAATCATACACCCCAGTGCTTTAAACCAGGTTGCCCGTGTAAAAGGAATGGGTATCGCAAGGGAATTGTCCCGATGGATGAATTGGCATCATCGATGACGCTGGTTTCCGAAAAAGGTACTCCCAAAAATGTAGAAAAGTTTAATATGAAAGTCATATATTTTTCTCTCATTTTTGAAGTCTGTAATTAATATCTATTGAAGTGCAAGATTCTTTTCCGTTAGTTATTCCATCAGTTAGTTATTATTTATTATTATAGACTGCGAATAGTCAACTGGGATTTGAGCGAATTAATGGAAGTTTTTCCCGTTTATTCGATCTTTCTTTGGTTCTCTTTAATGTGTGTTTGATAGACATCATTCCAATTAAAATGTTCTCATGTATGTACTTTAAATAAAAAAAGTTACTGCCCTGATTAAAATACATTTTTCCAATATTTCCATTTCATGTGTAATTTTAATTTTATGAATGTGTATTTCATTTCAGAAACTTCATGGATTTAAGTTCGTTTCTAGTTAACAATTTTTTTTCATAACGAAGTATTAAATTGTAACGATGAGAGCGTTAACCTCTTAGCGACGGGAGCCTTTTACGGAATTTTCAATGTTTTGTCACAGGTTTTTAAAAACAGAAATTTGTGCTTTATTAAATCGGAAAAATGCTCCGATTAACACTTTGAGGGGCAGGGCAAATTCATTGCTTAAGTATTGAAATTAATGACTGACACCGGAATTTGAAAAAAACTTTATTTGTAAATAAGAAAGCGCTATATTTCACGCATTCAATAAACCGTAATTTTCTTTAACAAAATTCCGGTGCAAATGTGGCATTTGGGAATTAAAATTAAGTGGTATATCTATGAAACCACCGCCCCGCAAGGGGTTAAGTAAGAAATTGTTTTCAGTAAAATTTTACTGATGGGGATAAACAAGGATTCTTAAGCCTTTTGCGGCACGTATACGTGTCGCTCGTCCCCAAGGGGTTACAAGGAAGTTTCGCCGTATTCTTTTATTTAAAATTTAGGAAGAAAGCAGACACTTCCTACAAACCTCCCGGCTTGGAAATCCCTTATCAATTTAAAAGCATTTGCATTAAAAATCATTTTATTATTGCATCAATATGCAACCAGTCCAATCATACGCCCCAGTGCTTTAAACCAGGTTGCCCATGTAGAAGGGATGGGTGTCACAAGGGAATTGTCTGGATGGATGAGTTAGCGTAATCAATGACGCTGGTTTCCGAAAAAAGATACTCCCAAAAATGTAGAAAAGTTTAATATGAAAGCCATATTTTTTTAGTCTCTCTTCTGAAGCCTGTAATTAATATCTATTGAAATGCAAGGTTCTTTTCAGTTAGTTATGATTACAGGCGGCGAATAGTCAACTGGGATTTGGACGAATTATATGGGAGTGGATGTGGGAATTTGAAAATCCACGGCAGATGATAATATTTCTCCATATAAATTGTATACTTCAGACAGTTATTATTACAATAAATAATTAATGTTTGTACTAAGAAATATTTAATTATAAATTTACATTATAATAAATACAAATGCTAGTTTAAAATAAATATTTATCAACTTTTAAAATATTTCTTACAAGTTAAACAAGTAACATTCGAAATTCAAATAGTTGTCTTACAAATAGAGCTGCATTTTACTTCGAAAATGATAGAAAAACTTGGTTAAAATTTTCATTGCATGTTCTGTTCTTTTCAAAGATAAAAAAAAAACATGTTTTATGGTTTTAGCCCAATATGGCTGATATGAAATAACTAGCATTCTGGATTTACTTTTTCGTTTATCAGAAATTTAAGCACCATTGACGTCTATGTAAAACAAAATCCAGGCTGTATCAATAATGTGCTATGGGGTTCCGAAAATCTCAAGAAAAAAATGAAATCCTTATAGGGTCACTTTTTTCACTACTGTGAATCAAGACCTTTATTCTTTCTTTATAATTTTTTTTTTTAAGAAACGACCATAGATATAAAGTTGAAATTGATATACTTTTGGTGTTATAATTGCATTTTTTACAACCTTTACATCCTCTGTTTTACATGTTTTCTTCTTTAATTTCTTTTTTTTTATATACTTTTCATTATAATGGGTAGTGAAATATTAATATTGTCTTTTGTCTATCTCTCATAAAAAATAACCCTTTTTTTTAAAAACCTCACCTGAATCTTGAAACCAAATGATAATTTTATATCTACCTGTGGTGAATAATATCACTTCTGCATCATGATCCATCTCTATTATTCCATTTTATTGCATAGTCTATTGTCTGACGAGGCACCAGCGGACCCTTTTGAAGATTTTCTTGGCACCTTTTTTTATATATATAATTTTCAATCTCTTCTTTAAAATAAAAATCCATTTTAAGGGTTTCTTTCTTCAGGCTTAATAAAATTAGTACTTTTTTTACGCAAATTAATTTTGCATATTATTAACTAAGCGGGTTTGAGATCTCAGGTTTTTTTCGTCTATAAACATTTTTAACATAAGTCTCTTCGCAGCAAAAAATGTACTTTTAAATTTCATAGAAATTATGGCTTTTTATTTTGAAAATTATTTTTAATACACCACATTAGATTTAAAGCTTATTCTATGATTAGGATGGCCCTGGCTCTGTCTCTGAAAACTATTTTTACATGGAATTCCTGAATTGTAAAGGACTTATGTATGGGCATCATCATATAAGATTCATGGCAGCTAATTTAGCTTGTTTCGCATTCTCAATATCTAAAACTGTCTTTATGATCCTAGCTTTGTTTTTGTAATATTCAATGATTTGGAAAAAACAGTGTCATATATCTTTAAAAAAGTGATAAACTGATAACACTGATAAAACGTGTATAGTGCATGTGTCTAACGCTACTACTGTGAACTAATATTGTCGGGATGTTTGGAGTTGCATCAAAAACAACGCGCTCCATTGTTTGTCAACAGCGGAAATGCGTTTGTGCCTATTGGAAAGTTGGAGAGGTCTAATCTATAACATTGTTAAAAATTTTGTTCTAGTTTGAACCAAATTTTGGTGCTCAGTTAGCTGCCACCATAGATGGTGAAATCTCATACCAACATGTCGGAGCTTCCTATTTCAACCTCGTTCCAATTATTGGAACTATGCTACAACAGGATCTCCAAATGTTGGTTCAAGATTCCACCATCTTTACAGTGACAGCAATTGAGCACCAAAATTTGGTATAAACTAGAACAAGATTTTTAACAGTGTAAATAAATTTTAACTTTTCTTGACTTATTTAAGACAATATCATTTCATTCAATGTTTGAATTCGTCAACCTTTTTAAAAATAGCCTGTAATTTTAGTATTTTTGAGACTTAATGATATAGGTTATATTAATTAAGACTTTCGTTATTATTTGGTATATGTATTACTATGATAATTAAGTGTAAAATATGTTTAAATGCTATCTATACTTTAATAAATATACAGTTAAATTTGTTAGATGTTGCTTGAAATTTAATATTTGAATTCTAAGTTTTATAATATACATATATGGTTTCAAGTTTTAAAAGTCTTTTAAAGTTGATGGATAAAAGAATTAATTTTAACCTTTCCGTCTATCTATTGATTAATAAAAATTTTTAATGACATATTTCAACATTAAACCATTTTCTTCAAATAACGCAGATGAAATTCCGGTTTATAGAATTGTGCCTGTTAACTAATTTTCGGTAAAGAATCTTATGTTTTAGATGTAAATTGTCCTTAATAAACAGCGTAAAAAAACAGAAAAAAAGAAGTAATAAATATATAACACTAATGGTTTTTAGAAGAAACTTGTCTATTATTATTAAAAATTGCTCTATAGCGTAAAGTTTATTTAATTCATGATGATTACACTTAGAACGCTTTTATGTCAAAAGAAGTATCATTTTTCATATTATATGTATAATACATAAAAGAAAATAACAATGGACATTGATACGATTCGTGTTACGTTTGATACAATTATTGTTCTTTAGCATTGTAAAAAAGATGATTTCGATACCAAAATCGTGAGGATAATTTTAGCGAAACAGTTATACTGCTCTGAAAAATGTAATTTGAATTACCTGGGGGTAAATCATTTGTTGCCGGATACTCAAATACCTCCTCGCTGTAATTTTCGTGACTAATTTGTGCTATTACATCTACTTACCATCTAATATTTTTTATTATTGAACCGTCTTACCTTTTTTCATGCGTTTCTACTTAACTAAGAAGTTCATTTGATGTTAGTGATTTAGTTGTTACTGTAAATGGTCTTAAAATCAAAAATGGAAAATTTTCCGAATACCGCTTAAAGACAATCATGTTTATTCATTCACTAAATGTGTGTACTCTTATTGTATAAGTATGTGAATTCAGATTGATGTAACATTGCATTTAAAGAAACTAGTCATCATTTGTTTGTGCGCCTAATAAATGTATTTTTACTTTTTATTTTAAAAAAATTGTACTAATTAAAGAAAGTTTCGCTGTCTGCCTATGTGCGATGGCTATCAAAACCTATGGGACGCACGAGGGAAAAATTTCATGCACTTCTGCTTAAATAAGAAGTTCATTTGGTGTTAATGATGTAGCTGTTATTGTACATGGTCTTAAAATCTGAAACACGGGTACATCCCATACCCGCTTAAAGACAATCACAAGGCTCTCAAATGGTCCGCGAACTGAACATCAGAATTTTTTTAGAGAAATTTTCTTTTTAGATTTTTCTTGCAAATTGTCAAGAAACCACGTTTGGAAGTTAATTCTAGCTCAAACGTATTATGAAATTTTCTGTTAAAAAATACTGATGTTCAGTTCGCGGACTATTTGGGAGCCCTGCAATCATATTTTTTCTAAATGTGTGTACTCTTATTGTCTAAGCATGTGAATACAGTTTGATGTAACATTAGATTTAGAGAAATTGGTCATAATTTGTTTATGCACCTAATAAACGTATTTTTAACTTTTACAAATAAATTAAAACTAAAATATTAGAAATTATTCCGCACCCACTTAAAGACAATTATGTTTAGTCAATCACAAAATGTGTGTACTCTTATTGCGTAAGTTCCGGGTGTTCCAAAAATGACTGATTTATTTTAAAATTCAATAACTTGCAAACGGTGACAGCTATTTAAAAAATTTTTGCAGGAGGGTTATGTATAATGTCAGGAGTTTTTTTTACCGTAATTTTTTATTTTAGTTCGCATCTCAAACGATAGGTGGCGCTGACGGCGATTGAAGGCCAGGTCGACGCTTCACTCAGCACTGATCACCTGGCCTTCAATCGCCGTCAGCGCCACCTATTGTTTGAGATGTGAACTAAAATAAAAAATTAGGGTAAAAAAAACTCCCGACATTAAACATAACCCTCCTGTAAAAAATTTTTAAATAGCTATCACCGTTTGCAAGTTATTGAATTTAAAATTCCATCAGTCATTTTTGGGACACCCGGTATGTGAATTTAGATTGATGTAAATTGCATTTAAAGAAATTGTTGTTATTTGTTTTTGCATCCAATAAACGTATTTTTAATTTTTACAAATAAAAAATCTATACTAATAAAAAAAAAGTTCGCTTTGTTTGTCTGTATGTACGCAATGGCTATCAAAATCTATGGGATGTACATAGCTGCCAACCTCCGGCTTTTTTTTAATTCAGAAACCACATCTTGAACCAGAAATTTTGTTTAAATAAGTTTGTCAGGATATAAATGAGATAATCATTTGAAAATTACTTAAATTCGTTAAATTAATAAATTTCTGGTCAAGAGTATAATTACCTGATTTTAAAAAAGCCGGAGGTTGGCATGTATGGATGTACAAAGTAAAAATTTCGGGCGTTATTACTAAAAGTTCGTTTAATTTTAGTGATTTAATTATTTTATAAATGGTTTTAAAATCAAAAATGAAGATTCTTCCGAATTCCGTTTAAACACAATTATGTTTTTCAATCACAAAATTTATATTTTTTTACTGGCTAGGTATGTGAATTCAGATTGATATTACAGTGCATTTAAAAAATTGGTCATCATTTGTTTGTACATCATATAAACGTATTTTTAATTTTTACAAATGAAAAAAATTATGCTAATAAAAGAAAGTTTCGCTTTGTCTGTCTGTGTGCGATAGCTATCAAAATCTATGGGACGTACGAAGCTGAAAATTTCGTACATTTTTATTTAAATAAAAAATTCAATTGATGTTAGTGATTTAGTTGTTACTGTAATTGTCTTAAAAATAAAAATGGAAATTCTTCCGATTGCGCTTAAAGACAATCATGTTTATTCAATCACCAAATGTGTGTAAGTATGAATGTGTAAGTATGTGAATTCAGATTGATGTTACAGTGCATTTAAAAAATTGGTAATCATTTGTTTTTGCACCTAATAAACGTACTTTTATCTTTTAAAAATAAAGAAATCTACACTGATAAAAGCAAGTTTCGCTTTGTCTGTTTGCCTCTATGTGATGGCTATCAAAATCTATGGGTGATACGAGGTGGAAATTTCGTGCGTTTCTACTTAAATAAAAAAAAATCATTTGATGCTAGTGATTTAGTTGTTATTGTAAATGGTTTTAAAATCAAAAATGAAGTTTTGCAATAAACATTACATTTAACGTCTGAATTAAAAAAAAAACTATTAAAAGATTGAATAATATAAACTAAGACAGACTTGAATACATTTAAGAAACTAAAATGTATATACAAAAATAAAAACACTAAAAAATATTTAAAAATACAACGAGTAAATGTTTTGCCAAATAACTCGCAAGGCCTCATCAGTACAAATAAATATCTATTACGTAACAAACAGTGGAACAAATCAAGAACAATTACTGCTAGTTATTTTTTAGAAAAAGATAACATTCATTAGCAACAGAACGAGCATCATTCAGAGTTGGCAATCGTAATATCCTGTTTGCACTGAGAAAGTTAAGTCACTTAACTTGAAGTTTTTTGTAGCGGCCGTACACGGAATCAAGATTCTTGCTGAAATCAAATTTCTGAAACTCACTTAAGCCTTTGATGCTCTCTTAACTATGAGTTGAGTGGAAATGTGCCTTCTGAATATTTAATTATTATTTCTGAATTTTAGAATATTTAATTCTGATTATTAAATTACTGGAGTTGAGTCCTAAAAATAATTATAAATTATTTCAAACTATATTGTTTACCCCAATTGCTTAACACGTGTGTTTGTGTTTTTTTTTTTTTTTTTTTTTTTGTAATTAAAGATCAAGAATGGAAAATGTTGAACCTGTTATTTCCTCCTGCAAAATAAATTATGAGGATGACGAAATTAATTTTTTAATTGAAATATGGCAGGATAATTGCTATGTAAACAAAAAAGCAGTTAGAAGTTACAGTTACAAATTTCAGAACTTATGCGCATGCCCAGATGTCATTTTGGCCAAGTTAAGTCACTTACAATGGTTTAGTTAATGCGAACAGGTGAAGCCTAATTCCGAGTATCCCGCTTCAAAAAATTTAAGTGACTCAACTATCTCAGTGCGAAAACGGTATAAACATGTGAACCAACCTTCGAGAAGTAACCAGCCATGATAACTGTTACAACCCGATTTTAAGATATTGGTGTTCGCAAAACTGCGAGATGTGTTTCGTTTGAAGACAATGCTGGATAATTTTAGAATTTAAATTACCGCTTTTCAGAACACTGATGTGTTCCTTCAGGCGAATTTCAAAAGATCTGCCTGTTTTACTATGTTATGTAATAAATATGACAAATATAGAACATATATTTTACATTTAATTTTTTTTCATTATTATTTTAGCTATAAAATTATTTAAAAGTGAGTATAAACTTCAGCATCAAGATAAAAATAAAAGCTTTTTTAGTGTTTTAAATAAAGTTATATAAGTAATCGTATGCCAATAAAATATATAAATGATTATTTAAAATATGTAAATGTCGCATAATAAATGCATGTAAGAAAATAAATAAGAAATGTATATAGAGAGTTGATTTTTGCTATTTCGCACAGAATATTATTTTAGACATTTTAGGAAAAAAAAAAAAAAAAAAAAAAAAAAAAGAAGAAGAAGAAGAGAACCCCAATCTGCAATTAAAAAAAGTAATTTTAAGAAAAAAACGTATTTAAAATTCATGTTTTGAAATTAAAATTTATTTTAAGGAATTGTTTTGTAGTTATTTGTTACCGGAAGTATCACGGGTACAACAAATCAACAAATTAACCTCTGTCAAACTGAAAAAAAAGTTAAGCCACTGAATAATTTCTGAGAACTACAATCTGCAAAAAAAAAAAAAAAAAAAAAAAAAAAAAAAAAAAAAATGAAAACAAAGTAATTTAAAGAAAAATCTTATTTAAAATTAATATTTTGAAAATAAAATTTATTTTAACGAATTATCTTGTTGTTATTTCTTACCGGAAGTATCACAGGCGCAACAAATAAACCTCTGTCAAAACTGCCGTTTAGACACTTTTTACATGCTTGGAGATGAAGCGACATTTTGACTTATAACAGTAAAGAGGAAGATTTACTGACAAAAAATGATTTTAAACATTGAATATATATATATATGCATCATATAGATAAAACACAAATGAAAAATTTTCTGAAAATATCTGTGTTGAATTCCTTGACTAAGAAAATCTGTTTAATCTAAAAAAAAAAAAAAAAAAAAAAAAAAAAAAAAAAAAAATACTGTTGCTTGCAATTAAATTTATTGCAACCTTTTATTTATTTATTTTTTTTTTTTTTTCAGCATGATACAAAAACTTTTGCATTTGAAAAAATGGTGGTTTTGTAAGAAAATGCATGATAAGTACATCAAAATACACATTTTTAAAATCAAAGAATTATCGAATACTTTTATGAACTATTTAACGTTCAAATCGGTCAAAATAACACCCTGATTTCAAAATTAAATTTCTCAAAAACAAAGATCAATAGAATTATGCAGTAAACGGTTTGTTTATCAGGTATGCTGTAAAAATCTTATACAAAAGTTTCGAACGGTAAATATTTTGAAAAGATTGTGTTCTGATTGCAAAGAATGCTTTGATTTGACATTTTTCTTGCTTTAGATTGCTGCCAGAGAATGTGTTTTTCGGCTTAAATTGCCATATTTCATATTTTTTTTAAATTAAATTTTTGAAATTTCGAAATTCTAAAAATTTACTTCGAAAAATCTTTAAAATGTTGCACTGTAAGCTGAAAAATTATTTCTCTGCAGGCAATCTAAAACAAGAAAAATGTCAAATCAAAGCATTCTATGCAATCAGAACGCAATTTTTTTCAAAATATTCACTGTTTGAAATTTCTGTATAAGATTTTTACAGTTTACCTAATGAAAAAACCGTTTACCGCATATTACTATCGATCTTTGATTTTGAGAAATTTAATTTTGAAACCAGGGTGTTATTTGCTGGACTCTACATGAGAACATTGTGATGCACAAAGCCTAATCAATTTTTAATTTTACCCAATTTTTTTCAAAATTTTGATTTAAAATTTCATTAACTGAATATAGATTTAAATCATTTTTTGAAATACTTTTAATACTGTTATCAGGTTTTAAAAAACTCAAATATTAATTTTTTTCCAAGTACTTTTCAATCGAAAAATACATTTACACGCGAATATGAAGAAAGATAACTTTAAATTAATTAAGTTATTGCGTGTGAAACACTTTTAACGGTGAAAATTTTGTCGTAGTTTAAAACGATCTATTTTAAGCGTCAGAATTTAAACGATTATCCTACAATGTTAACCCATTAGTGCCTAGCGTCCCATTTTTGGGACAGTTTTAAAAAATTCAATTAAGCGCATTTCACACCAGTAAAAAGGGAGATAAATAGATACTTTCTTCCTCGAGATAAAGTCATTGATAAATTAAGATAAGAGTTATTCTTGTTTTAAAAGTGGTGGGAAAATGCAAAATTTGAATATTAATAAAGAAAATAATTCAGGCATTAAACATTTTTTTCTAAATGCTGCAGTCGGGATATATCTGACATTTTTTTTTTTTTTTTTTTTTTTTTTTTTACTTTATACATATGTATATATATATAATATCATTATTTGTAAAACAATACATGAACTATTGAATTTAATACAAAATTACCACATTGAAATATGGGGGAAAATTTAAATTAATACAAATTAAATTTTTAGAAACAAAGTAGAATTATAGGCCCACAAATACTTTGGAACTACAAATAAAGTATGTGGTTTCATCTTCACATTAGCCATAAAAAAGCAAAGTAATACGAATTTGAGGCTACCAATATTTTTATATGTGTACATAGATGATGCTTTTGAAATATGTAACTGATGTTACTTAATCAATCACGAAAACAGCTTTCACTTTCGGGATATCAATGTACGGGAATCTTGGAAACTAAAGGTATTTCCGGAAAAAAAAAAAAAAAAAAAAAAAAACCGTAAAAAGAAAAAGAAAGAAAATAAAAAAAGAAAAGTGGATGCAGTAGATCACGATGATATCGTAGACATCGACAATATCGATGATATCGTGATCACGTGTATGCAGTAGATGCCACTGATCACGATAATATTGTTTAATCTTCTACAACCGGTAATATTTTTTAAATTAATCAAATTAGCACGTTTTTATAACTTGTGGTCGGGAGCAGGTGTGTATAGCTCATAAGATCAGAGACCCTGGTAATTAAAAATAGATGCTAGGATCGGCATCTAATTTAAGGTTGATATTACATCAACATGCATAAAGGCTCTATACACACTATTGTAAAAAAAAAAATAAATAAATAAATAAAAAAAAAATAAAATTTTGCAGATATGTTTGGTTTTAAAACAGGTAACAAACTTTCATTTTACGTTGAAACACATTTTTTACGCAGTTCTAATTTTAGCCAGCTTCAGTACAAAATTGCATTAGTTAATTTAATCAATTACTTATTCTATCTTTTACCATAACAGAAGCAATAAAAATCATTCGGGTTTACTAATGCATGCTGAATGTTTATGGGGAAAACGGTATTGCTTCCACCAACAAGCATAATACTATTTCACCTCTTTCATTTATTCCGCGGACCCTTCCCTCTCAAACACGAAACAACTTTACCTTTATTCCATGAAGCGTCGATTGGGGAGTGATCAGACTCATTTAACGAATGATTTAAAGCGGTTTTGTTTCGAATCACAATAGCCAAGTGAAAGTGCTTTTTGCGGTGGCCGGATCACTTAATAGATTAGCGTTAGAATCTCCAGGGATATCCTGGCTGCTGGCCATTTAGGATGTAGGTATATATTCGATAGATGCTCTTTTCTCCCATCTCCCAAACTAACAGTCGAAGGGGGGATGGATTCAGCTTATGAATCAGGTATCAGTAGAGAGGCCCATTCAATAGATTACATGGAGTAGTGGATGCGGAGCTAGTAGTTGATGTTTTATTCCCATGCTTTAGTACGGATGAAGGCAGAATGTGAAATAGAAAATGGTCGACCGTGAGATTGATGCCGATTTAGGAATCACTTACAGATTGAAAGTGGAGTTAAGATGCAGAAGTTTTTTTACATTTTTATCAAGACGTCGAATCAAGAAGACATCAACGAACTTTCTCTCTCTCTTTCAAAATGAAATTCTCTCTCTTTATTTATTAATATTATTTTCTGAATGACTGTATGCCTAGAAAAAACGTTTTGTAGTAATGTCGTACATAATCCCAAGTTGATACCAATGGCGGATCTAAGGGAAGGGGGCGATGGGGCGATCGCCCCCCGCCCCCTTGGGACCATAAAGGTTTTCAAACAAACATGAAAGATCTTCATGGAATAGGATTTACGCCGAAACTCAAGGTCGGCGCGGCGCGGCCCAGGTCGGACCGCACCTATTCATGGATCAGGAAATGGTGGATCTAATGTGGGGGGATGGCGAAGGGGTGACCGCCCACCCTAGGGTCGGGCTGGGTCAGGTCTTCTGACTTTTAGAGCCGGGCCGTATCCTGATCTTTATTTTTCTGCCACTTTGGATTTGAGCTTGACTTGTTTTTTTCCATGTCGAGTCCGGCCTGGAGTAATTCTTCCCAAATATCTGTATTAGAGATGAGACAGTGTTCAGTCTCGGACTCATTTTTTCTGAAACCTATAAATTTTATTTATCAATTAATAGAAAATATTAAAAGAACTTTTCCCCCTTAAACATTACTTATTCCTTTTCAAATCATTATATTAAATATTTTGATTAGGACGAAAGGGAAGCAGAAATTATGTTTTTTTCTATTTTAGCATTAAAATGCTATTTTAAAAGTAAATTATTAGTCATTTCTACAAACCTATTTCAGTCATTTTCGTCGACGTTCTGGCGCCAACGCAATGGCGGCAATAATGAATTTGTCGTTAGTTTGATCTTTGTTTGTAGCAGAGGTTATTTTGCAATAGGGTTTATTATTATTATTATTATTATTATTTAGACGTTTAATACGAAGATGATATTTTCTTCCAGTTTTCTTCCGGTTGGCGCATAATTTAGATTTCTACTGTACACAGCGTACACAGGTCGTAATCGCTTTTCATATGGAAATAATTTTAGTGATTGTTGTTGGTTTTTTTTTTTTTTTTTTTTTTTTTTTTTTGTGAATTCTGCTGATGCTGCAACTGTACTCCGGAGTCACTTTTGGTCGTAAGTAAATTTAATTTTCATATTATTCCGATAGAAAGCAATTGAGCAGCGTTTCCTCTATTGCTATAAAAGCATCGGAATTTAAAATTTTTAATTTAATATTATTGTCTGTTATGATAGGTCACGCCTATCCCAAAAGATTGTTATAAGGAATAAAATGGTTATTGTTAAAAATGTACACTTTTTATGGAAAATTGATAAATGTTGTTCGATTCGACAAATAATCGACAGTAATTTCTACAAGTTCCATGCATTTATTCATGAAACACACTTCATTAACATGTCCATAATATTTTCTTATTAAAGGAGACAAAATATTCGAATTTTTTTATGCATAAAGTACATTTTTATTTTTTACCAAACTTTTCTTTTGATAATATTAAATTTAAATTTTCGTTTAAGAGTAACATTTCTATGTAAAATGTAGTTTAAAAATCATAATTTTTTTTGGAACATTAAAAAAAATATGCATTTTTTCTTCTACTGTACACTTTCGTTATTGGGCTCGGACTCTGATGAAGCAAAATGTTTTGGGTTCGGGGGGGGGGGGGGGGCTCGGATTTAAAATCGTCGAGCTCGAGTAGGAACTAATTCTGAAAAAAGAGCCCGAACTCATGTCTTGTCTGTACTGATCAAAATTTCCAGGTCGGGACTCGGCCCTGAGTAAAAGCTAAACGTTTGTTCTGTGTCTGACCCAGCCTGTATGATAAGCATTATTGGCCCGACCGTGATTCGTGCAATCAGTGTTGAATTCAGACACTTTTCTCTGGGAGGGACTTCTGTGACTCTGGGGGGATACAATAGAGTACCGGGGAGAAATTACACTTTTTACCATTGAAAACACAAAGTTTTCGGGGGGGGAGGGGGAGCAAGGGCGGATCTGGAGAGTCCTCAAGGGGGGGGGCGATTTTAGAAATTTGGAGACTCGACTTTAATGCGTGGGTCGGGGCTAATTTTCTCACTGCGGGTCATGTTGCTTTTATTTTTTGCTGGGGGTCGGGTCTGGGTCCGGTTGACTTCTAGTTTTTGCTGTGTGTCGGGTCTGGGTCCGGTTGACTTCTAGTTTTTGCTGTGGGTCGGGTTTGGGTCCGGTTGACTTCGTTTCTTTTGCTGCTGGTCGGGTTAACTAATGTTTATGTTGTGGATCACATTAGCAGGATTAGCAGGTGTTTTTATTCAAAAACTATGACGTAATCCATTTTTTGATAAGCAGTTTAAGAAAATACTGTGAAAATTATCGTTTTGAATAGAATTTCTGGAAGCGACAGCATGAGCAGGTAGAAAATCCGCAATCATTTGACGTGCGAAGAGAAAACTGCGCTCGGGGCAAAGCAAAATGTGGCGCCCCCCCCTCCCACCACCACCACCACTCCGACTCAACTTTTTCTTGTAACAGGCCAAAAATTACGCTGGTAGCATAAATTTGGCGCTCCCTAAATTTCCACTCCCGGGCTGACCGCATCCTTCGCCTCCCCTTTCGCACGGCACTGCATATTGTCTGTCCTACACATCTTGAGAACAATTAAGTCTAGTTCCAGCCCAGCTCGTCTATATGTAGAAAAGCAATGCAAGCCTGATCTCGGGCCGGTACGAGCCTGCTAAAAAAAAATATTAAAACCGGGTTACACACAATATAATTCTCCGATGCTGATCTCTACACTGTAAAAGTTAAATTTCTGTATTGATGTTGCCAAACTAGTTTCGACTGATGACGCACATTTATATTTATTCTCATTAAACACATATAATTGAAAATAGCTCATATTTTAACGTTCCTGCTTAAATCTTTACAAAGGGCCAGTGAGCCCGCAATTTTTTTTTTTATGGGCTCGGCCCATATGGCCCTTCAATTTTTTTGCCGGATTGCCCCGTTTATTTTGTTTATTGGCCCTGCCTGTTGGAAAAATTATTCAAATTTTATTGACCCGTTAGGAAATTTGGACCTATTTCGCCTACTCGGACAGGCCCGGGCACATGTATACGTCTAGGCTGGGTTGGACACGGACCGAAATTTAATTTTCATTCCGAGCCGAACCCCGACCAGGGAAATTTTGGTCGGTGCGGACTAGAGATAAATTTGGGCTATTATTCCACAGCCTGGTTCCGCCTGAGGCAGAAACATTTTGCGGCATCAAGAGCAAAACCCGATAATGAAATTATACAGTAGAAAAAATTGCATAATACTAATAAAAAATGTTCTAAAAGTACTTATAATTTTAAAGCTATTTTTTATATTAAAAAAAGGCTGTTAAACGAAACATTACATTTAATATTATCAAAAGAACAGTTTGATGTAAAATAAAAATATACTTTACGCATAAAAGGATTTTCATATGTTGTCTCTGTTTTAGTAAAAAAATATTATAGACAATGGACATGTTAATGAAGTGTGTTTCATGAATAAATGCATGGAACCTGTAGAAAATACTGTCTATTATCTGTCAAATCGAACAACATTTTTAAATTTTGTGTAAAAAACGCACATTTTTAACTATAACCATTCCATTCTTCATAACAAGCCTTCGTTATAGCATGACCCAAAAAATAACCTCAAATTAAAAATTTTAAAGTTCAAAATTTTTTTAGGAATAGTGGAAACACTACCGATCGCAAGAATATGATAAATACATTTACTTACCGCTACGGCATCAGCAGAGATCCCAAAAGAAATGATAATTACTACAGTTATTTCCATATGAAAAGCGATTACGACTTACTTGTATGCGTTGCATACATTAGAAATTTAAATTATTCGGTAACCGCAAAATAAAATCAAAAGAAAATATTCTTTTCGCGTTACATGCCTAAATAATAATAATAAAAGATCCAATTGCAAAACAATCTCTGCCACAAACAAAAATCGAACTAAACGCAAATTCATTATTCCCGCTTTTTTTCGTAGGCGCCAGATCGGCGGTCGTCGGCAATGCTTGAACATAAATCTACAGATGTAGATATGACTAATTGTTTGTTTTGTTTTGTTTTGTTTCTTTAATAGCATTCAAATACTAAAATTAAAAAAAATGTGCCTCTTTTTCATTTTTATCGAAATAGCAAGACATTGATTTGAAATGGAATAAGTACTAATTTTTAAGAGGAAAAAAAGTTTTTTACATATTTCTATTCATCGATAAGTAACATTTTCAGATTTCAGAAAAAATAAGTCCGAATCAAATCAGTAGACCAGCATAAAAACAGAGCACGATCTCATATCGGACACGGGCTAAGTCTGAATCTGTGTCATCTCTAATGCAGACATTTAAGAAGAATGACTCCAGGCCAGACTCGATCTGGAAGAAAAAAAAGTCAGGCCCAATCCAAATCAGCTGAAAAATGATCTTGATAGTATCAAATAAATGACGGCCGAGTTCTGAATGCGGTAAGACCAGACACAGTCCGAGCCTCGGGAACTTAAAAAGGCGCGGCCCGGGGGGGGGGGCACTGAATTCTAGTTAGGATCTAACTCATTTCTTGCAAGGATGCATGTATTTTTGGGAAACGTTTATTGCCCAAGAAGTGAAGACGATCGCCCCTTCAGACCTGCCATTGGGCCCGACCCAAATCTGCAAAAAAATGATCACGATACTGCCCGGTTCTGAAAGCGAGATGACCTGACCCAGCTCGAGCCTCGCGAAATTAAAAAGGCGCGGCCCGCCCCGGATTCGAGTTAGGCTTCAATTCATTTCCTGCGAGGATGCATGTCTTTTTGGGAAACTTTTATTAGCCCAAGGAGGAGGGAGGAGAGATCGCTCTTTCGCCTTGAAAAATGCCAAGGCGCATTTTCCTTGAATCCGCCAATGGCGAATCTAAGGGGGTCGATCGCCCTTTCGGTTTCTTATGGTCTGGTTCGATCTTAGACCGAGCGTTTACCTCAAGGAAGAACGAAATCCCCGCCAGGCCCGCCCTGAAAAGAAAAGTGTGGCTCGATCCCGCTCTACTGGAAAAAGTAAGACTCGATCCGCCCCGGTTCTGAAAGTGTAAAGACCTGACCCAGTTCCGTTACTTGAAAATGGCGCAGCCCGACCCGGGTCACGCCGGTCTCGAGTTTAAGTCCAATCCTTTTTCCATGCGGGCAACGTTTTCAGACCCTTTACTGGGCTCAACAGGGGGCGATCTCCCCATCGCCCCCCCCTTAGATCCGCCATTGAGGGGGGGGGGACACTGCGTGCAATTCTTTACTCCGAGCCCAATTTGGACTGGCATCTTACTTATTTGTTATTCATAAAAAATATATTTATGTTGTACATTTGTTTAGCGAAATTTTAAGAAATACATTTTTTAAAAATGACTTTAGTTCGTATTGTAGAGCTTTACTACTTTGATTTATATTATAAGTAGAAGTTAACCCGACCCGCAGCAAAAAATGTCGACCGGACCCAAACACAACCCACATCAAAAAAGTGTATAAATTAACCCGACCAGCAAAAAAACAAAAGTGAATCCGACCAGCAGCAAAATATAGTAGTCAACCAGGCGCAAACCCAACAATTAGCAAAAAAGTAGAAGTTAACCTGACCCTCTGCAAAAAATAGAAGTCAAATGGGCATAAATGCGAACCACAGAAAAAAGTATTAGTTACAGCGCGGTGCGAAAGCGTGGGGGCGAAGGGGGCGGTCGTCTCGGGTCCGAAAATTTAAAGGACATCAAATTTACACTACCAACTTCATTTTTGGCCTGTCACAAGAAAAATCGTTTATCTTCGAGGGGGGAGGGTAAACTGAAACTTTGCCCATGCGCAGTTTTCTGTTCGCACACCCCTGATTAGTTAACACGACCAGCAGAAAAAATAGAAATCAACTGGACCCAAACCGGCTCCGCTTGAAAAATAGAAGTTAACCGGACCCAAACCCGAGCCGCTTGAAAAATAGAAGTCAACCGGACCCAAACCCGACCCGCAGAAAATATAGAAGTTAACCTGACCCAAACCCTATCCGCAGTGAAAATATTAGCCTCGACCTACGCATAAGATTCGAGTCTCCCAATTTTTAAAATCGCCCCCCTCCACTTGAGGACTCTCCAGATCCGCCCTTGGTTGATACTCTGATGCTTTCTTTTTTTTTTCTTTTTTTAAATGAAAGACAAAAAACGAATTATAAGGATATATCAATTATATATATGGTGAAACATATCTAAAGGAATTTAAAGTGTTATGTAAAGAAGCTGTTTAACAATATGTTTGCTACTTCCAAGCAATTAATGAACTAAAGTCGGGGATCTAGTGGAGGGTATACGGGAGTATA
Organism: Maratus speculifer; assembly: GCA_964019185.1. Classification (NCBI taxonomy): domain Eukaryota; kingdom Metazoa; phylum Arthropoda; class Arachnida; order Araneae; family Salticidae; genus Maratus; species Maratus speculifer. Next base: position 240,068,430 of record OZ025290.1, on the reverse strand, counting down.
TACGTTGTGTTTCGTCTGGTTTTTTTTTTTTTTTTTAAGTTTCATTTATCCTCTGTTTCTTAAATAAAGCATTATCGTATAGCCTATCTATAAACGTTTACAATGATCGCGTATACCTTCTGCCTACATTGTATGCTTTCTGCTTTTTTTACGACTATAACACTGATCAAGTGATCTTAATTTTACAAGATAAGAACAGACAGTTTGTTTTAATTACAATAAAGTGCTTAATAGATGGACAACCCTGTTATTGCATTTTATCGATAAATTCGGTTCATTAAAATGATTCCAAATTGGTTAAATATATCTCTACTTTTAACAAGTATAAACAGAAGCACATTACACGCCAATACAATATATGCACAGGTATTACACATATGTCATAGATGTGAATATTTAAAAAATAAAAATTTAAACACAATAAACCAAAATAAAGGCTCAACATAATGCACTAACAAGAACATTATATATATGCGACTGTATTTTGCAAGAAATAAGTAACTGATATATCAGACTAGAGTTTTTGAAAAAGAAAATAAAAAAAAGGCGAGAAAATATCATAAATTTTTTTTGAATATTTCATTAAGAATAAGGTACGTGATTCTATTACTTATTTTATTTGTCTTTTTGGGGGGAAGGGGGTTAAATAATGAAAATGCTATCAGTTTGTTGTAATTGTCAAATACATATCACACCCAGTAAATACATTTTTATAACTTTTCTAACTGGTGACTCAAAATTGGATACCATCTATGAGTCTTCTGGATATGGTACGAATTTAGCAAATTACGACAGCCCCTAGTCCGTAGAACAGGCGAACTGAGGTTCTTTATTTCAAACATTGACCACAACGGTAATATGCCCGATCATGGAAGATCCCGCCGAAAAAATTAAAAAAGATAAATAAGTTTAAAACACCGACAAGTAGGTATCATGTATTTAAATGTATGTAATTATTCAGATCATTATACTGAGATCTGCTCCGATCTGCACATCCATAGTTCAGATCCCTAATTTACTGTTACGAGTTAAATATGGTATAGACATAACCACTTAGACGTTAAACAAATATATTGTTATTAAATATTAAATTATTATTTTATTTCTCCAGTAAATATATTAACGAGCGTCAAGGAAGGTACTATTCAATGCTAGAATGTTTCTAAGAACAATATTACTATATTATATGGCCTAATTCCCAATCACTTCGATTTCTCATTTTCGGAAACTTTGATAATCACTACGAAAATCTCTTCCACTCGTAATATGGCTCGTGTTTCATCATTTGTGCTTTAAACAAGATTGCCCAAAACAGGGTTCTATGAGTCCATAGGGATTTTACCAAATACAAAAGCAGAGATAACCATTTATGTTCCCGTAGGAGCAGACTTTTCGAAAAGCCTCCATAAAGTGTTGGGGGATATATCTTCTTTTTTTTAACCCACCCTCATATGCTCTAATTAATAACGGTCAAAGAGCTCGGTTTCCAGTTGTTAGATATAAATATAGCTGCAAGTGCTCCGCTGGGAATCTGGAGCGATTGCCTGAGAGTGCAGAATGGATGAACGCAAAGTGGTCAGTTGGTCATTAAGTAGACATGGTGGAAAGAGTCTCGAAAAATGATTGGTCATTTGCTACTGTAGAAGATTACAGCAATATACTGTTTTAATTTTGTTGATAGATTTTTCAGAAAGGGAGTAGCTATAGCTGGTGGTGATTGAAGCAGATAGATGAAGGGAGAGCTAAAAGGGAGGCGTTTTCAAAACCTTGCCAATTCTTAAAAAAAAAAAAAAAAAAAAAAAAAAAAAAAAAAAAAAAAGGAGAGAAAACATAAAAAGAGAGAATTTACTAGGTATGCTGTTCAAAGGTAGATTTTCTGGCAGTATGATCATAAATTTACTTATATGAGCCATAAACACAGTAAAACTTCTAGCATATTATGGACTCAGAAATATTCAAACACGAATTGAGATACGTACCTTGTGTTCCATGGTAAATAAATAGTTTTTAATCACCACTCTAAAGCAGCGGTTTTTAACCTTTGGTACGTGGCGTTCTAAGGATACGTAAAAATAATGTCAGTTCTGGCGGAAATCAGAAATATGGTTAGGAAAGTCCCAAAAATGTTAGAAATATACTGATGTAGTTTGTATCGATTTATTATATGGTTCTGCTAAAAAGATTACATATGAAAAACAGCATGTTTGCATTATTGAGGAAAGTTGGAGAGGGGGGGGGGGAGGGTTTATTCTGAATAGGGGGTACTCCAAAATGATGAATCCAAGAAAAGATATGCGAAGGAAAAAAGGTTGGGAAACACTGTACGAGAGGCAAACTGGGGCCAAATCAAGGCACCATTAAGCTCATGGAGATCTAGCTCAAACCTCCTCTCCCTACCCTAAATTTGGAAAGCCAAAACGGTGTTATTAGTAATTTTAATTATTCTCAAGCAAACCTTATAATGAATATTAGCGACTCATTCTGAAGGATTGGATCAACCTTTCTCAGGCAAAATGTACGTATTACTATAAAGACAGCAGAAGAAAAACTGTTTTAAGATAAAACAAGAATTTAAGATAGTTTTATACTAATTAGATATTTATAAATCATCCATAATATCACATTAAAAAATGTAAACATAATTAGTAATTTTAATTATTCTCAAGCAAACCTTATAATGAATATTAGCGACTCGTTCTGAAGGATTGGATCAACCTTTCTCAGGCAAAATGTACGTATTACTATAAAGACAGCAGAAGAAAAACTGTTTCTGTTGTTTTAGTGCTAACACACACTTTTTGTTTTCCTGTTTTTCAGATCTTAAACTCATACATGTCACGTACACTAACGAATATGTAGAACTAGAATTGTATAACCGTTTTACTCTCGATATTTTTGATCGTCCAGAACAAATTCAGACGGAATATGAAGATGGACACGTTTGCTTTTTATTGACGCTTCTGTTTGTTTTTCAAATCGAGGAAATGAAAGCGATTTGCCAAGCCACTCTTTGTTAATTCTAAAGCATTTCCCTTGTTTCGCCAGGCTTTTGCTCATCGGAATTTATCTTAAACTTTAAAACATTTAATCTTCTTTTCATTTAAACTACTTGTTCGTAGTTTCTCCGATTATGGAGCTCTTATACCATAAAATCACATTACTTTTCAAAAGTTTTTTGTTAAAACGTTCCATGATAGTCAGTTTCATTTAAATACATTGTTTTGTGATAAACAATGCATTAAAATTCGTATTTAACAAAGAAAATATTTATAATCATGTTTGGCACACCCGTACACTAACAAAAATTTAAGGATGATTAGCTATAAAAATGACCATACAATTAAAAAAGTGGCAAAAAGGAGCAAGATTTTCTGGCATATTTGTCCTTTTAAAACTCATACTTAGTAGAAAAAATTATAATTAACACTTAACTCGCCTTAACTCATAACTAAAACCTACAATGTTTGTAGACAGTGTTAATTTTTTTTATAAATTTCACCACTATATATTCTAAGCGTCTGTATATCTATAAAAATCGTATTAAAACAAATTGAAAGTTAATGAATTATTGTTACATACTTGTAGTTAAAGGTTCCATAGTCAAAAAAAATTATTTTTTAATTATTATAGCGAAATTAATAAACGAATGTTGAAACAAAATTATTGATTTTTTTTTTCACTTATTATCAAAGCACAATATGCAGTTTAACTTATTTCTCTAGTGACGATCAAAATAACTTTGCGCAAATTTTAATACTAGGAAGATGTGTACTGACATCTGCTCTATTAAAGTGACGTATGTCGGTAGTTCAAAATAAAATTTCATTTTTTCTATTTTTTGCCAGTTTTGAAGTCTTTTTGCCCCTCTGTGCGTCGGTTCGTCTGTCTACACTCTAACCCTCGTAAATATACCCGGATTGCCATGAAAATTTTGGATGTTATTGACGTTTACCCAAGCACGAATCCTGTTGAGAAAGAAGTTTCTACCCTGATTAGTTTATTTACAGGGATTCTCAAAAGTTTTTCGTTACATTACGGCCTGTGGGAAAAAATCATTTCAAATGAATTTTAAAGGTGTTATATCCTGTAAAATATATTCAAATTTATATGTAATTGCGAAGTGCATTAAAATATGCAGTGAAAGTAATAGTTATTATTCATTTACAGAGCCACACAAAAGAAGAAAGGGGGAAGTTGTTTGCGACATAATTTAATTTTGTTAAACAGTTTTCATGTATAATAAAATTTATATACGCTACAGAGGCTTAATATTTCAAGCATAATATGAAGTGCATAGCATTTACAGGGCCATACAAAATATTTCAAATAGCATATTCTATCATTGGAATATCATTGGGTCTTTTAATAGAGTATTATTTTGTTTTAAGAAATACTTTTGCTGTTATTTATATATGAGAAAGTTAGTATATGCCTATGCATTTACTTTATGATTTCATTTATGTTTAGCCAATTAATAGTAATAATACTTGTTATTATTTACTTAATTCTCTTTGCCCCGTTTGCGATTCTTTTTTAAACATATATTTCACACTTTAAATTTAAAATAAAAGTTACTTTCATGAAAGAATCATGTGTAATAAAGCGCAAAAAGTATTAGAAAGTTGTAATATCCGTAAAATTTTGCTATAATATAATATTTTCTTAAAATCTCCAATAATTCTTCCTTATCCTATTGTCATATGAATATGAACTGTATAGTACGAAAAAAAAAAAAAAAAAAAAAAAAAAAAACATTCGTTATCTTTTAGACAATGAAATATTCGTTAAATACTAATTAATCTATTGAGATAGCTAGTGTTAATATTATTAATGTAAAAGTAATTTTTTTTTCTAAAAATTGAAAAAAAAAAAAAAAGAAATGAAAAGAAAAAGCAAAAGAAAAAAAAGAAATCAGACTCGAAATGGTTAAATAATTCAATGCTCTAGGTTAATTCTTTTCAGTTATTTAATTCCTACATTATTTAAACTGAAGGTATGTCAACTGTCCTTGATCGTCTTAACAATTAGTTTTTATTCATTATCAACTCTAAATGCCATGCTGAGATGAATATTTATTAGGTATTTTTCTCTAACTATTTCTCTGGCAAATTCATGTCATTAACGAATATGCATATTATATTTCTCTAGCAGCAATGCTAACATTTCCATGAGTAAAATATTAATAAAGTGATAAATTGCCTACATTATCATTAAATGATTATTTAACTTTATTCTTCGATAAGTATGGATTATGCAGTTAAGCTTGACAAACACAAACACATTATGAGGATAACTTTTTTTAGAGAAGGGAAAATGATAGTAAAGAAAATTAATAGTCAAATATGTAAATTTAAAATCTTTTACATGCGCATTCCCTAATTTTTTATTACAATTGGCCTTGACAGCCCAGCTAAACTTGAATTAATTTGTAAAGAATGAGAATTGGAATTAAAGCACTGTTAAAACATTTTCGGACAAATTAAAGAGAATCGACGGGTAATGCGTTATTTTAAGTGTTATGTAAAAATACAGAGATTAGAAAAAAAACAAGATTCTGTTAAATAACAGAGATGTTATACTTTACAACATTTACTGTTTACACTATAAATTTATTTTTAATGAAAATAATTTAATTTAGCTCTCAAATTTTAGCGAATCACTCAATTTTCAGTGAGCTGCAAAGAAATTGAATTCTTCGAGTAAATATTGAGTGCTGCGTCATTTAATTTTCACGCAATTTGTTACTAGCCGACCTGTTGTCTGAGCCCGAGACCTTTTAAAGCAAAAGAGCATCTTTCTGACTGAGTTATACGAGCTGTTGTTAGTGTGTACAAATTGTATCTGTTATGATTCAGAGAGGAAAAATGTATTGTGCTCTTTTAAGATTTTGCTTCAAATATATTCGTTTTTAGAAAAATTACTTTTAAGTTAAGGACATTAACACTAGCTATACCAATAGATTAATTAGTGTTCACGAATATTTCGCTGTCTGAAACATAATGGATGTTGTTATTTGGCGCGCTATTCAATTCATATTTATATGACAATAGGCTAAAGAAGAATTTTTGGAGATTGTTTAGAAAATAGCGTATTACAATGAGGTTTAACTTATATTACAACTTTCTGATACTTTTTAGCTTTATTATACATGATTCTGTTAGGAAAATAACATTTCTTTTAAATTTAAAGCGTGAAATATACGTTTAAAATAAAAGAATCGCATGCGATGCAAAGAGAATTAAGCAAATCATACTTATTATTATAATTACTTTATGCCTAAACATAAATGTAGTCATATAGTGAATGCACAGATATATACTAACAATATTACATGCAAATAGCAGCAAGAGCATTTTTTAAAACAAAATAATACTTCATTAAAAAATATGTACTATTAATAGTACACCAGACACAAAAGGGTTAAAATAGAACTTTTACCAAAGATAAACATATCTTTAATTATATGGGATCTTTAAGACATGGAAATTCTTACAGAGAATTAGATATAGGAAAAGGAAAAAGACTGTAAAATGCTGACCAAGAATGATGAATCAATCAAATGGAATTAACCGATTGTAAATTTACAAGGAGTTTCGCTTTTTTTTAAGTGTTTTTACAGAAATTCTTAACAGTGTGACAATCGCTCTATCGTTTTCTACAATTTTAAAATAAGCTAAAACAAGAAAAAGACCTAATATGTCTATAATGAACGTAGTGAAATAAAGTTCCGTCTTGTACCAATGTATTGAAATAGTTTCGAGAGTTTCGAAGAGTCGAAATTTTATCGTGGATGAAGAAAACTGGGAATAGTTTCTCAGCTGTAGTTCAAATAAATGTTCCAATATTAAAGAAAAAAAAAAAAAAGATGACAGTTTTGTATGTACCAAATTATACAAAAATAACTCAATAATAGATCCGCAGTTATATTTAAGATATTCTAGAAAAACTGCATAAAAATTAATTTGTCTTTGGGTCTTCCATAATTCAACAGAACACCAAAAACAGAACGTGGCAATCAGCAAAGAAACTATAAATTGTACTTAAAGCTGATCTCAAACTCACACTGGGTATTTTGTGATACATTTATTATTTTGTAAACCTGAACTACAAAATATTTAAGCGTTTCTTCTTTCAGCAATAAAAAGTACTAATTAGGTAGATTCTTTTACCTTGATTGGTCCATCCTTAGAAATTATCCATGGTGTTAGATCATCAGAAGAAAAGATCATAACGCAGTGATCCATAATGAGTAAAAGAAATCCTTTGTTAATTACTATAACTATTATTTAATGAGAAAAAAATGTCAAGATTAAATTTTTACATAATTAAATTATTAAACAAAATTATATTAAATGCAGAAAACATTCTGTTATGTTTACAATTTCGATTTTACATAGAGACAGACTGAAAAAGTATTTTTTAGTTCAAGACGTCCTGTTAGTATTATATAAGAAAATGCAAATTATATTATGTAGATAAAAATGTTATTATCATCAGAAAGCCCGATTGAATGTTGATGTGTAAGTCTCTTGATTATACTAACTGAATGAAAATCTATTACTGTTCATATTTCAGAAAACTATTTATTTATATCATTTTAATTGATTTTTCTTTGTATGAAATCTATAAAATAAGAGGATATTAAAGTTAATGCTGCAGAGATGGTGTTTTTAACAGAATTTGCGCGGCAGCACACAAGAGAAAAAAGACTATAATTCTGTTACAATAATCACCTATTATTAATAAATGCAATTCGTTCATCGAAAAAAAAAATATATATACAGTGCCTCACATAAGTGATGGGACACTTGTGCTTTACAAAAGGAAACTAGTCAAATAAATTAAAAAAACATGTACACATTTTTTTTTGTGAGTGTGTTTCACACTTAAATTTAGTAAAGATTATTACATTTTGTCAAAATATTAAAATATTAATTTAATAAAAATACAATGTTTAGAACGGAGCAAAAAATAGCTCACTTAAGTGATGGGACACCATTATATATGCAACAAAAATCGTCTGAAATAAGCAATAAAAATATTTTTTGGGGTTTTATTTTTACTTAAAAGCAATTGACAATAATTTATAAAATCGTCTGCAGTATTTCTCTCCAGTTTGTTTTGGAATTTTTGTGTTTTTTAGCTCTGTGTAGCCATGAATGCTAAACGAAAAGAAACTTCGTCTGAAATTCGAAAATTAGTTATTAATTTGCATATTGAACGTGGAAAATCTATTTGAAAAACTGCTGAAACAGTTAACTTGAGTCGTTCAACAGTTTTCAATATCATTAAACGATATAAAAATAATCATATGATTCAGGATAAAAGAAGACCTGGCCGACCATCAAAGCTATCCAATGGAATAAAGCGAATTATCGTTCGAAATATTAAAAAAAATCCAAGAAATAGTGCTTCAAAAGTTGCTGCTGATTTACAAGCATTATATAGAATAATGCTTGTAATTTTGTTAATCCTGAGACTATTAGAAGGGTAATTCGATCTGCTGGATATCACGGTAGAGTAGCCAGGAAAAAATTCTTCGTAAGTGAAAAGAATAGAAAACTCAGAATAGCTTTCGCAAAATCCAACATAAATAAGAATTCTGATTACTGGAATAAAGTTATATTTGCGGATGAGAGTAAATTCAATATATATTTGGTTCTGACGGTAGAATCTTGGTGTGGAGAAAACCCAGGGAAGAATTTCGCAAACAGAACTTGGTACCAACAGTAAAACATGGTGGAGGAGGAGTTATGGTATGGGGGTGTATGTCGTCCGCTGGAGTTGGTAATCTTGTTTTTATTGACAGTAAAATGGATCAGTACAAGTATATTGATATTTTAAAGCAAAATTTGAAATCTTCAGCACGAAAATTGAACCTTCATAAAGATTTTAAATTCTACCAGGACAATGACCCCAAGCACACTGCTCTGAACGTTAGACTCTGGCTGCTATATAACTGTTCTGAAATAATAAACACACCACCACAATCTCCAGACTTAAATCCCATAGAGAATATTTGGCAAGAATTGGAATCAAGAATTCGCAAACACACCATTTCTTCAAAACAACAACTAAAATCGGTGCTTCAAGAAGAATGGGGTAAAATCACTCCAGAAAACACAAAAAAATTAGTCGAATCCATCCCAAAAAGATTAAATCATGTTTTAAAAGTAAAAGGAAATCCAACAAAATATTAAAACCTTTTAAAAAGTAACATTTTTGGATAAATATTTGATGGAAAAGTAAGTGTCCCACCACTTATGTGAGGCATTTTTTGCTCCGTTCTGAACAATTGTATTTTTACTAAATTAATATTTTAATATTTTGACAAAATGTATGTTATGTAATAATTGTTACCAACTTTAAATATGAAACACACCCAAAAATTTTTGCACATGTTTGTCTATTTATTTTATTGCAGTTTCTTTTTGTAAAGCACAAGTGTCCCATCACTTTTGTGAGACACTGTATATCTGTTCGATTACGAATCTTTTTGATATTCATGCCTGCAAGTTTCTTGTTTTTGTGTTTAAAAATAAAATGATAAAACTATTAAAAATTATAAAAAATATTTGTGTTAAAAAATATTTCAAAGTTTCACGTTCTTTATCGGTAAAAAAATATTTTTTTAGAACTGCCTTAAGGAGACAGGTCATTCAACGTTTGAATTCTCCTCACTAATGTAAAGTCTATAGGCACTTGACGCATTCATACATTGAAAATATTTCCATGGAAAGTTAATATTTTTAACTTCTATTTTTTGTTTATACTTCTTAAAAGATGTCTCTATTTTTATTTAAATTTTTTTAATTATTAATTTCAGTGACTCAACCTTCACACGAATATTTAAGGGTGTATTCGAAAAAACGCTTTTCCACCTTCAACAGCTCAAAATTTTCCGATACAATTTCAGACACATCTTTAAATGTAGAAACATGAAATTTGCTGAGGGGATTTTTGAAGAGACGTATAAAGTGCCGTGTGAAGTCTTTTTACACTCAATTCATTAGAATTTGATTTATAAACAATTACCTTCTCAGTAAGACCCTTTCTTTTGTTTACAGGTCTCCCGCTTCGGAAAAATTGGTTCAAAATGCCGTTTTTGATTGCTTTTTGTGCAATATTTTCTGCCTTTATCAAAGAATTGACAATCATGGCACCTTGTGTATTTTTTAAATAAGACACTTTGCCTATTTGATGCGTTTGAGAGCAAAAATGAATTTTAAAATAAATCGGAAAATAAGCAGTTTGAATCGAAATACACCCTTAATGATTGCTGTATTCAATAGTCATTGTGCACTATTTAGTAACACTGTGATTTGTTTTGTTTTCGCTATAAAGTTATTCAATTAACGCATTCATATAATAATTACTTAAGGCGAATTTAAGATGATTTTTTTTGCTAATACTATGCCATATTAAAGAGTAATGAAGTACTTGTAATAACAACATTTTTCATATTTGGTTCCTTAATATTAATACAAACTGAAATAAGCATAAGAAACAGCTGTCATGCTAATAATTACTTAAATGGCGTCTTGCATAATTTGACCAATCTCTATCCTTCTTGTTAATTGCTCACCGTTCGTGTTTAAATAAGTTTTTATAAAATAACAATAAACATACAATCAAACAAAAGCAATCAAAATTACATAAGAAAACTAAAGTTTTACAACGTATTGTTTAAAATGTGATATAAAAACATAAAAGGATGCGCTCCGATTTTATTTCTTCTACCAATAATTTTTATAACATTTATTAATGTTTAATTATCTCTTCTTTGCGAAACTTTTCACTCACAAGTCTAATATTTTATCCTTAAATGATCGCCATAAAAACAATAGGTAGAATCCAATGAACCTAAGGAAGTTATTTTTTTTTTCATCACAATTAAATCGGCATTCTGAAGTCTTTTATGCCCATCGAAACATTGTTTAATGGATTTAACCCCAGTTTCATTACGCAATTCATTAGTTTCAATTACTAAACCAACATCTTCAAAGAACATTTGGAGTTGTAATTCCTAGTCTATCTAATATTATTTGAATGTAGCAGTGTGTTTTGAAAAAAGATTTTTATATCCTGCTACTTTGAAAGTATACGGCCAATATTAGTCTGTTTTTATATCAGTAATTTTTATAATTACGCCGTATTTTGATTTCAGCTTTCTGTATTACTTTAGTCGGATATAACAAAACAACACTATAAGTTTAACCATTTGCGAATTACCTAAAATAAATTTAACTTTTTCAAAAAAATATATAACCGACTCAAAAAAAAAAAAAAAAAAAAAAAAAAGCGCTAAAAAGAATTAAATAATTCTATAAAATTCTCTAATGACAAATTGTTATCCAATAACCACACATTGACTATCATGTAACGGTATAAAACGGTTAAATTTAATATATAGAATTTAATATCCACCAAACATAGGTTTTCCAGAGAATATTTTTTACAAGAGATTAATTTACATAGTTTTGATTTAATTTTTGAATATATACATATAAAAAGTAAGGAATTACTTTTTGAAGTTGGTGCCAAACAATCATAATCGATAATGATTTCCCCATTTTATTTATGGTACTAGACATAATATATCCACTATTCTTACTATACTTAAGATAGTTTGGCACCAACTTCAAAAAGTAATTCCTTACTTTTTATATATATATTCAAAAATTAAATCAAAAATATGTAAATTAATCTCTTGTAAAAAATATTCTCTGGAAAACCTATGTTTGGTGGATATTAAATTCTATATATTAAATTTAACCGTTTTATACCGGTACATGATAGTCAATGTGTGGTTATTGGATAACGATTTGTCATTAGAGAATTTTAGAGAATTATTTAATTCTTTTTAGCGCTTTTTTTTTGGAGTCGGTTATACATTTTTTTTGAAAAAGTTAAATTTATTTCCTACTTTTTAGTTATTTATACCGTAATACGTAATTATGTGTACTGACATATGATGGCTCTTTGCAACGCATTACTAATGAACGCATTTTGCTGAGTTTTGATGCATTCGCTTTACTTGTCACTGTTTGATTGTCAACTTTTCAAAAGACACTTACAACATCGGTTAGTATCGTTGTAAATCTGTAGGTTTTCTGGATGTGGTAACTTCTTCAGATCTGTCACGACGAAAAGCTACCGCATTCATGAAATCTTAAAGTCAACATCTAATCGTACGGATATCGGAAGTGGTTATCGAAAGGTGACAATGCCTCAAGTAAAATTTCCTTACACATAAGCGCGCAGCAAAGCGCTTCCATATATGAGTAAATAGCAAAATGACTCCATGTATCAATGAATAGTAAAATGCTTTTCTAGTGTAGTCAAAAGTACTCCCCCTTCAGTCAGAAAAAACAAAAAGAAAGATTTTAACAAAATTCGCTCTATGATTCGATAGGTAAACAACAACAATCTAATTCCTATAAATGGAGTAAAGGCATCGGAAATGATTCGATGAGGAATCCGAAAATCATAACCTGTACTTGGCTGCATCTATAAGAGAGTGACAGCATTCGATGCCAAAATACTTTTTTCACGGATGCTTTTGTCCCAACTAAAAATTTGAAACTCACTCCATCGCTTTTATGGAAAATGATTATTTCAGCCTATCATGGAGCATTCTCATGGGTCAAAAGACAAATATTTTATAAAAGCGGAGGAGTGACGATGCAGCAAAAGGGTAAGTTTTTTTACAGTGTATGTATGAGATATTCCGTAAAAGGGATGGAATGACGATGCAGCAAAAGTTAAATTTTTAACAATGTATCGCAATGCTAGGCATTTTCTATTATAAAATTTGATGATGATTTCCTGGTAGAATTCGATTGTACGCCGAATGATCCTTTATTTCTACACAGACATAAATACATAGTCCATATTATTTTACAAATTCGTGGACATACAAGGACAAGATAGCACAAGGAAATATATTTCTACACAAGAAAAGTACAACCGGGAGCTACACATAAAGAGTGTGTGCAACGGAGCCAGTGGGATTCGAACCCACAATCTCCTACGCCCTCAAGAGATTAGCAGCGTGGTGTCTTAACCACTCGGCCACAAGGACCCCCTTGATGACTCATTTTTGTCCAGAATCTTTTCAATCAATCGTATACTGTGCTCCATGTGTCGTCATATTCACATCGAGGAATCCTACATGAACAAAATCTGAAATCATTCTGGTGTCTAATCCGGTAAACAAATCTGAATCAAAAGATAATTTTGCTACACATATCTATGCACTTTATTTTGCATTGATATGTAGAGATAATTTTTTCCTCCGGAGCAAAATATATACTAAAGGATTTTCATCTTTTCAACAACTTAAGGATGTCGATTGGTATCGATGTCTATTTCCGCTTTAGTGGATGCGAGAACTTGTCCATTTAAGCTTTAACATTTCGGAAATTTATCGCATCCAGCAAACTTTAAGGTCGAACACTAGGCACAGAAAAAGACCCGGATGATAATGTGAAGTCTATGGGGGCGTTCTTTTCAAATATCTCGCTCAAATTTTAAAATTTTTACGTGATTTTTTTTGCATAGGATAGCTGAGGATATTCCACAACCGACCTAGTTTTTACTTTTTCACTTTTGGTTTCAGATATTTTTAAAAAAATTATTTTAAATTTCAAAACCGATTTAAACGGTTCTGAAATTGAAACTATCATTATATAAAACATACATAAGCAAAATCGAAGAAGTAAAAACTAGGCCGGTTGTAGATCATCCTCGGCTATCCTATGCAAAAAAAATCATGTAAATATATTAAAAGATATTTGAAAAGACTACACCCATAGTTTTTCACTAACATCCGGGTCTTTTTCTGAGACTAGTGTAGTGCCTTAAGGTCCACATTGAAATCTACAGACTTCGTAAATGGGCATTGAAAAGCTGACAATCCATCTGTATACGTTAAAATTATTGTGAAAAATTACCTTTGTTTTTAAATACTATCTATTTTCTGACTAATGAGAGCGATCTAAAAACGTCTATGGAGCGTTTTCATTGGTCAGAAAATAGATAGTCTTTAAAAACAGAGGTAATTTTTGAAGATATTTTAAACAGGATACACTGTTAAAAATTTTACCCTTTTGCTGCATCGTCCCTCCACCGCTAATATAGAAAACGGTTACTTCAGCCTATTATGGCGCATTCTCATGGATCAAAAGTGAAATATTCTATAAAAGCGGGGTAGTGACGATGCAGCAAAAGGGTCAGATTTTTTACAGTTTAAAGTACGCGTACACAATCAGAGCGCGTCAAGTTGCTTCTATGATTCAATGCATAGCACTTCAAGTAATTCTAAATGTTCGTATGTATTAAAATACCCTTTTCAGTCATAAAAACTAAAAAGGAAAATATTATCAAAATCACACCATGATTCAACATGCGTCTATATGATAGTAGCAATATTTAAAGTTAAGAATGTTCTTTGATAAACGCTGTTTTCCAAAGTACAGAAAATTTAAGAATTTTTATTCCAGAACTTGGCGGTAGTCGCCTGAACGAGTTTGTTTTATGGGTGAAAGAAGTTAACCCCCTGACTGCCCAGCCAAAGGGTAATATTGTAAAGTTGTTTTCTCTGTAATGTATTAAAAATATTAAAAAAAAAAAAGATGTTTTTTCTAACCTGATGCAAAATATGTTATTAGTATCGGTGTATAATCATTGATAGCATCAATCCTAACTTAATTTTTCAGAACTGGGTTTTATGTGTGGAATTATACTAATTTAAATATTGCTTATGTTGCAGTGAAACCTGCAGCTTAGTGTGTGAAAAAATCAGCCGGCAACAGTCAGGAGGTTAACTAGCTTAACTTTAATTGTAAGCTTATCAAAATTTTTCGTCATTTATATTTGTCCAAATGTAAATCTAGTACATAGCAATGTACTTTAATCACTTTGTGAATCCGGCATAACAAGCACCCTGATACACAAACACTCTTGCTTTAACGTGTAAGGTTCTTTAGAGATGAATTTTCAGCTTTTCGATATCTAATTCTCATGTCTGGATTGATGTGAATCTTTCACTTTGGTGGATACGAGAATTGTTCCAGCTAAGATTTCGTACTTTGAAAAAATCTAGCATCTCTGCAACAGTGGTTACGATCCAGAAGGATTATTCACTGTAAAGCAAAACAAGATTGACCAATCATAAGCCTTCATTTTTGAGAACTTTTCATTGTCGAAGGAGAGAGTCTGGAATACATGGAATGAAAATCTGCTATCGACACTGTAAATAATTTGACCCTTTTGCTGTATCGTTACTCCATCGCTTTTATAGAATATCTTTGTTTTGACCAATGAGAATGCTCCATAATAGAGCGAAGTAATCGTTTCCTATAAAAGCGATGAAGCGACGATGCAGCAAAAGGGTTCAATTTTTTACAATGCAAGCAGTGCTAAAAATTTGTATCCTTTAAATGTGCAACGATGCTACTGAATTCCAAAGTGTCTGCGGCATTTTCGTGATACATTATCTAGACTAGCAATATTTCTTGCATTTTTAGAAAATGTCCTGCAGATGTCGCTTGTATCTTTAAATTTCATTAGCATTGTTGCACATTTAAAGAATAGAAAATTTAGCGCTTTTTTTAAGTGTTACAGAGGGCGTGTTCAGCACAACTTACCAGTTACTTACCGACCACTTATCGATTGTAGACAAGTACGAAATGAAAATCAAAGCGAAGTGTGAACGTCAGCTACAATTCAACAGAATAGTTCTTATTGATGCCACAATTTGCTTTCGTACTGCCCTATAATCGGTCGGTAACTTTGGTTACTTTTGTAAGTTGCTTTGAACACGCCCTGAGATAGCCAATTTCCGCATTATATCCCCTAGATGCTATATTTCCAATTTCTTGCATAAGAGAACTTGTCCGGAATCCAGGTAGAATTTGCGCTGTTAGCGAAACCAGATTAACGAATCAGAAGCCTGGATTTTAGCAAATTTTTCAATGTTTTAAATAAATTTTCTTGTTAATAAATCTCGTTTCGCAAACAGCGCAAAATTTATGTGAATTCTGGCCCTCGTCCAGTTAGGATTTTGCACTTTGAACACTGTTAAAAATTTGAAACTTTTACTTTATCGTCTATCCATTGCTTTTATAGAAAATGATTACTTCAATATATTATGGTGAATTCTCATTGGTCAAAATAGATATATTCCATAAAAGCGGTGGAGTGACGATGCAGCAAAAACTTCAAACTTTTAACAGTGAAAAGATCGTGTGTCTATGTAAGTGTAACATAAAAGCATGCAGAAGAAACACTTCTAATTCGTCGATTACTTCAAAATGAATTTGAAATTTAAAGTTTTTATTTTAAAAAAAGTTCTAATTATCAGATTTTTATGCAATTCGAATGGGACCACATGGGCCTCATACGCTTTCAAACAAAAAAAGAATTATCAAAATCGGTTCATATTTGCAAAAGTTATGTGTGAACAACAAATACATACAGGTCGAAATCATAACCTCCTCTTTGAAGTCGGTTAAAAAGATAATTTTATGCTGCAGTGTATTAATATATCAATATATACTACTTCTCTTTAAAAACTTCATAAATGATTTGATATTTCATAATAACAAAAAAGAAATACATCAATAAATTAAACTTTTAAACTTGTACTTTATGATGCAAATAAAAAACATCCATTTTAAAAATCAACTTATTTAAATTAACTGCCTATTAATTAAAAATTAAATGCGTTATTAACGCGTTGTGTGCCATGTCAGACAATTTTCAGTTTTTGGCCGCGTTAGTCATCGGTGATTAACAGTCTAAAATATTATATAAAACTAAAATATTTATATTGTTTTAAGGAATTACTGAAATTTTATTTAAAATTTATATAATATCATATTTTATAATGTCAGTCATCGGTGATTGACGCGGCATAAACGGAAAATTGTGTCAGTCACCGTGGCATTCAACATGTTAATTAAAAATAAAATAAATAGTGCAATTTAAATATAATTCTGCTATATGAACAATATCAATATCGAAAATACGGGTTTTTGTACTCCATTACTTTATAAACTACTAATATAAAAACAGGCTTCAAAATTGAATATTGACATTACATGTAAATGACATGCAAGATGAAGCAATGCATTCGGGCTGATAAAAGTTTTTTTTCAATCATTTTGAGGATTTAATAATATATATTAAATTGCAACTTTAGATTATTTCACATAGTTAAAGAAAAGTGTTTTTCTATTTCTAGTGTATGATTAGAGTAAATGACATAATCGAAGAAAATCCTTAATAGTTATCTTCTTAGACAATGGTTATCTTCTCTTAATGTACAGGGGGATCCCAAATACCGTTATTTTTCTTTGATTTTTGTCGCCCCCCCCCCCAAGATATTGATAAACATGAAGTCAATCATAATCTTTATAAATATGAAGTTCCAGAAGAATCCCATAAATAAATTTTTAAATATTTGACAAAATGTCTAAGATTGAAATCGTTCTATCATTAATGGCCATATTGTGTAGTGTATGTATGTAAAAATAAAATGGATAGTTTATTTAGATTTAAGACTGTTCTTAAATCTAAATAGGCAACTTTCTGAATTAACTTTTTTTCGCAAATGTATAAATTTACCAAAGGCTTTTATTCAGAACCTATGCAATCGCGATGGCCCTTTTTTTTCTTTCTTTTTCTTTTCTTTTCTTTCTTTTTTTTTTTTTTTTTTTTTTTTTTTGTAAAAGCAAAATAACTTTCAGAAAAGGTTGTAAAGGTTGTCATTTTGAAATGAATTTTGGAATGCACTATAGAAAGGGGAAAAAACATTTGTCGACCTGACCTATAGGAGGAGGTAGATTTCTAAGTTAAGTGCTCCTTTTAACTGCAAAAAATAAAATATGGTTAAAGATAAACCCAGTTTGACAACTTTATTTAGACACTTTTAAACAGTTTTTAAATTCATTTTTCTGTAAGTACTGGTTTTATCAAAATCATCTTAAGCGAAATTCGTCTCAAATGCCCACTTTGACAGCATTTTTAAAAATATATTCTGACTTTGTCAAATAAATTACCAATACGGCACATTATTCAGTTCCTAAATAACAGAATATGTCAATTCTATACGTTTGAGAGCAAAAATGGATTTAAAAATGGGTCAAAAAATAAACGGTTTGTTATTTGAATACTTCCTCAATTTTTCAATCACAATTGTTTCGAGAAATTCTTTTCAAAATGTTTATTTTAAAAGAATTTTTTGTAATAAATTCTACTTTTATCCCAAAACTGGCCTATACGTCACATTATATACCTCTTAAATGAGAGAACCTGTCATCTGGATGTGATTTAAATCAAAAATGAATTTAAAAATGAGTCAGAATGTAAGCAGTTTGTGTTTGAAATTTTTTCTTTAACCCCTATTTTTATTTAATTTGTTTATGTTATAAGAATTGGTTCTACATAAAACTTGTCAGTATAAAATTTATAGCTATTATTAAGAAGATGTAAAATAAATTTAATCGGATTTGATATCTTAAGAATTGACGAAGTTATGGATTTTTTTCCAATTCCACCTCCCTTTTTAGGTGCGTTCGTAATTATGTAAATACGTAGCACCTATTGTTGTCGCTCAGTCCGTCCGTCTGTCTGTCTGTCCGTCTGTCTGTCTGTCTGTCCGTCCGCATATAACAACGCAAAAACTACCCAACCGAATCGTTTGAAATTTAAAATACATAATTATTACATAATTTTCTCGAGTCATTTCAAATTTTATGAAAATCGGATGGATAGATCAATTACAGGGACAATCAAAAGGATTCCGTTACATAACGGTCAATGGGGGAAAAGTTTCAAACGCATTTTAATCGTTTGAAATTTAAAACGTATATTTATTACATAATTTTGTCGAGTCATTTCAAAGGTTATGAAAATCGGATGGATAGATCAATTATAGGACAATCAAAAGTATTCCGTTACATTACGGTCAATGGGGGAAAAAGTCTCAAATGCATTTTAATCGTTTGAAATTTAAAACGTATATTTATTACATAATTTTGTCGAGTCGTTTCAAATGTTATGAAAATCGGATGGATAGATCTATTACAGGGGCAATCAAAAGTATTCCGTTACATTACGATCAATGGGGGGAGAAGTTCCAAATGCATTTTAATGGTGTTACACTCATTTGAACATAACAGAATTGACATGAATCTATGAAATATGTACTAAAAATACATTTTGTACAATCTGTGATGCAAAGAATATTTATTATTAAATTACAGGACCACACAAATATATATCTCTAAATAATGTTATATGGGGAAACATTGTTTGGGGGGTGTTTTAATTATATTAAATTACTTCACATTTTATGAATAAGATATACGTTAATGAAGTATAATAAAAATTACTCCCTGCATATTTACAGGAACACAAAGATTTCGACCACTATACTGTATCCAA
This sequence comes from Maratus speculifer, assembly GCA_964019185.1. Classification (NCBI taxonomy): domain Eukaryota; kingdom Metazoa; phylum Arthropoda; class Arachnida; order Araneae; family Salticidae; genus Maratus; species Maratus speculifer. The sequence continues at coordinate 240,048,978 of OZ025290.1, read as the reverse complement.
AGTACGCTCTACTACATCAGCAAGATCTGAGTATTTTAAAACTTCGTTATCGTACGAACGCACCTCATTTGCTACGCTTCACGTGCAATTTCCAACTTGTTGTTTTTGTTTTTAATTTTTTTTCATCGATAAGAGTTAGTCCGATCAAAAACTTGTAAATACAAAAGTTTTAGATAATATTAAGAACATTTATAAAAAAATTAATTGGATTTTATATTTTGAGAATTGACGAAGTTATGAATTCCCCTCTCCAAAAAAACCCTATTTTTTTCTCCCCTTGAGCCCATTTTTAACTTTATCAAAAATCTGTCATGTATAAACTTTTGGCCCATATTTTAGAAATATTATAAACTTAAAACTGATTTAATATCTATTTTAATTGAGAAGTTATGAGGTTATTTTTCTGTTTTCACAAAAATCCTCCCTATTTCTACCCCCTTGGTCCAATTTTGCTCATTAACGAATTTGACCAAGATTTTATGCCCTTTGATTTTATGTATAAGTTTGGAAGAGATTTGAGCAGAATTATAGAAGTTATCGTGCCCATAAAAAAGTGATATAGGTAGATAGAGAGATAAATATTTTTACTGATGGTAGTTTTGGAGTCTAGGAAACATGATCGGTGTAGATCTGCAAAAAGTTTTTAGAAATTCCAACATGGGATCGACGCCAATCGCTAGTATTTCATACGAAATCTACCTAAAAACTTCCAGATACGAGATAACAATTTCTTACACTTAAGATGTAATTCATTTCTCGAAAATCGAAAAGCCACTAACTATTCGGTTACACTTCACTTCAATAATAATGTCTACATATATCATGCATAAAAAAAAGAGTCAGAAAGTTTCTCCTTCAAACAAGGATTTATTATTATTATTATTATTATTATTATTATTATTATTATTATTATTATTATTATTATTATTATCATTTTATTATTTTTTAGAACCATTTAGAACCATTTTAGAACCATTTAACACTGTAAGCATGGTATTAAATTCCTATTTATGTTACAGTCGTGCCCTTTAAGGGGAAAAAATATTGTCTGTAGAATTTCAGTATTTTTACGAAATTTTTCGTTTTTGGATAAAAAGTATTTCCTGACATCATAAAGTATGAATTTGAGATAGTCTCACTTTCCTTTCTTTTCTTTCTTTCTTTCTTTCTTTATTTTTTTATTTTATTTATTTATTTATTTTTATTTATTTATTTATTTTTTTGTAAAGCTGTGGCATTTAATTGTGTAAATATACTGTGCAAAAGAAAAAATAAATCCAAACAAATATGGAAATTCTACGGGAAAAATATTGTAATTAGATCAAAAGACACTTAAAAATTCATCGGAGTGAAAAGTTCCTTAAAAGTACAAAATCTGTACGTGCAATCTTTTTTTTTTTTTTTTTTTTTTTTTTTTTTTCAATCTTAATAGTAATTAATACTAAACGAAGATTTTTGTTACAATCATACACTGTAAGAAAATAAATATTCCCAGTGCAATTCCCGTATTTTTTGCGGAATTTTCCCTTTTTCGATGAAAAAATATTTCGTGAATGTATCGAAAAACATGAATTTTAGATAATCTTTGAAACATATTGCTCTGTTTTCTCTTTCTCTAAAACTGTGCCATTCATTTATATAATTATATATCAAAAGAAAAAAAAATATCCATATAACTGTGCAAAAATTGTATTGCCGAATTCATTTTATAGGTTAAATTTTTTTTAAAAAATGATCTCTAATTTCATGAGCATAAAAACTTTCCATAAAAATTCGAAAATTGTACTTACAGTTTTTTTTTCATTGAGTATTTTAGTTGCGACAGTTTTCCTTAAAGGAAGGGTAATTTTAACTCCTGGTTCTTCAAGAAAATTTTACAATCTTTAACTAACGCTTTTATAAATAACATACATATTATTTAACTAAAAAAAGAAATATATCAATAATTAAAGTTTCCAACCATGTTGTTACATAAATATAAAGAACAAAGTTAAAAACAACATGCTCGTGTGATTTGAGTATAAATTCAATATGAAATGTAGAATGTGTTGCTCATTAAAAAGAAAGAAAAGTCATATAATTCCCATTTTTATTTACGCTAATGAAACATCAAATGGATATAAAGATAGTTAAGTGATCAATTAAACGTAATTCTATTAGTTGCAGTCTTCATTCGCATCATGGTATGAACAAGGAAAATATCTGTTATTATAGGTTATAATACGCCATTACTTTGTAAACTGCAAATAATAAGAAAAACGACAACTAAATTTTAATGCTGACATTGCACATAAATTACATATACAAGATGTATAATATATTGATTTGATCTAAGAATATTTTTTTTTTGTTCCATCATTTTAAGGATTTAATAATGGATATTCAGCTGTAAGTTTCTATTAATGTAAGCCATTTATATGCAGAAAGGTGTTTTTCTACTTCTTGTGTATGATTAGACTAAATGACATAATAAAAAAAAAGTTTCTAATAATTTTTCGTACACATAAGTTTGTTAAATGAAAAAAAAAAAGTTATAGAAAATATAGAAACTAAATAAAAAAGCAAATCAAAATTCTAAGAATTCTAAGAATGCAAACATTACATTTAAAGATTTAAATGAATAAAAGATTTGAAGGATTTAATTTTTTTTTATAAACAACTTCTATTACTGAATATATCAATAATTTCTACAAAATACATTAAAAACAAATTCATAAATAAAGTAAATGTATGTTATGAACATTATAAATCTCCCATTTTGTGACCTCTTTAAAATTATAAGTTTAAACAGTACCGTTAAGTCGTAATTGATTAATAGATTGCGTAATTGGTCATAAAATACAAAGTAAATAATAAAAACAGAATTTTATTTTGTTTATTTATTTATTTATTTATTTATTTATTTTTTTGATTGGATCTTCAGATTTTGAGCCACTTCTGTTTGAGGGCCTCGATCCTCTAGAACGTGAGCCCATACAATAATTTGACACTTTGTTTACATTCGGAATAATGAATTTTAGCCAGAAATAGGGTTTATTTTGTTATTTATGTATTTTTAACAAATTTTAAAGAAACTTCACAAACTTTGTTAATGCAGATTTTCATACTGCAATAGACAAGAATATTTTTCAGTCAAGTATTTGAATATTGTATTCTAATTTATTCCGGAAATCTTCTAATAATTCTATAAGATTAGATCAAAATTTTTTTATTGCCATCGCAATCGTATAATTACATTACAGGTAAGATGAAATTTTAAACATGTGGAAGCTACAATATCACTAACAATATCTATGAATAGCGTAAGTTGTATATATATGTCAAATTTGTATAACGTAGAAAAAACAATTACTGTTTAAGGGGACAGAGTACCTTGAAATAGGTCAAAATATCGATTTTCTTTTTGTAATATTAACTGAAAGCTTCTTTAATTGTGAATATTTTGATACCTCATTTTTTATCTATATGAGAATTATAACATTTTTTTTTTTTCGATAAATACTATTTCGCTAATTTAAATAAAGATTTAATTTTTTTTTTTTTTTTAATGGTGTATTTAATATTTTTCTGCATGAATTTAATGCTCAAATTTATGGTTATTGTTACTTAAATTGAGAGTTTGTAGAATTTTTTTCAGTTTTTAAAGTACATAAAAGAAAAAAATCATACTAAATGTAAATTGTTATACATCTAAAAATCCATTCGGAGTCTTATGTTGTATATTCTAATGAATGTGGAGAAAAAATTGAATCAAAAATATTCATATTTATAAAAGTAACAAGGTATAAGAGGAACGGATTTGTGAATTTTTTTAAATTAAATTTTACTAAAATAGGCTATTTTACAAAATATTTTTTCTTGCTTTACATAATTTTTAGTATTAAATATTGTGTTTATAGAATGACACAAAACTAAAAAAATCAGTAATATTGTTCCTACATCTTAAGAGAAAGTTTCATTGTTTACATACGTGATGATGTGTTGATTTTAGGCGTTTATAAATTTTAGAGTTGCGGATTTGGGAAAGTTTACTGTATTATAGAAAGACAATCAAAAGTATTTTTTGGAAAATAAAATTGTAAAACATTAGATCACTCAGTTTACGCTTACAAAAATTCCTGATACATCAGATGCAGGTGTTTGTGGTTGGCAGGCAAGTAGGAATATTAGGATAATGTAAAATGCTTGTTCAAATTGTTGCTTATCCATATAAATCAAACTGTAAAAAGAAATCTAAGAATTACGATAACCATTAGCACAATTAATAGAAAGTTAAAAATGTAAATTTAATAAGATCGCAGGGGTTCAGGGTGGTTTCGCCCCCTGAAGAAATCTACTTTATCATTTAAAAATATCAGAATTAATAGCTAATGAAAATTTCAAACTATCCTTGCGTAACAACGTTTTTAATTTAATGCTTCTATTGTCTAAAAACTTCGTATTTTTTATTCTTATAAATAACTATGCAATTTAAAAATTTTAAATTATGGTTTGCAGTAAATTGAATATTACCTAAAGTGTGTGACAACAATGAGTTGCAGAGCAGACGTTGAAGCTCCTGATCTGCAGATTTCCTACTACTACTTACTTATATACAAAAAGAAACTACATTCTTTTATTTTCTAGATTAATCTTTCAAATTGTCATCTAAACAAAACCATTTTTTAACTGGAGTAATGGTTTTTAATCCCCCTTCTGATATAATAGCATCATTATGCCATCACAAACATATCATTATTATCACCTATAATTTAAAACAAACAAATTTGGCGATGCTAGTCAATCATTAAGTATTTTCTTCATAAAGCTACTATTACTTCTCAATATAAACAAATCACATGTTGTGTATAAAATTTGACACTGCGATTAATAGATGATGTTTTGATGGTGTGCATTAGTGAGGATTAGTGTTTTCTGTATCTAAGTTTTACATTTAAACAATATAGCTAGAATTTGTACGAGGCATCTTATTTACTTTTGTACATCTATGTTTCCAATTTTTTAGATTTGTTTTTATTTTTATTTTTGCTTTACTTAATAATTACTTCCCTATATTAAGAAACACATAATTTCAGATGCAGAAATAAGGAAAAAAATTTAAGAGAAATGTTTTTGTAATCTTTTCATAACACTTATGTGTTATTTATACAAAAAAGAAAAAAAAAGAAAGAAAAGAAAAACTTGTCCTGCACTTTTAAAAGCAAAGAACATCAATGAAGCACACTTGAGAATAATTCTTCTCGCTGACACTTTTTCTTGTTCGCAAAGCCTTTATAAATTTATTTGTATTATTGTATGTACGCATATCTGTAGTATTGGTATAAATACATATTTAATACCAATGTTAATACTTATGTTGATGGATTGGAATGAAAATATGTCAATGTGCACAGCTTCTCTTAAAATAAAATTACTTCATTTATACTGAGAAAATGCAGCATTATATTTGTGCATTCTTTACAATAGTTGCATTTCTGATAGTTTTGAAGAATCTTTGTTATTATTTAGCAATGAAAATTTTAATTAACTTACACAAATATCTGTATTCTTATTTATATGTGATTATTTGTATGGCTAAGCAATGATAAAACATGACCAAAAATAAGCAAATATCAAATAAATGTATTTAAATGTTGAAGAATCAGCAGCTGCTAAGAATTTTGTAAATTTGAAATGCACCCGTGATAGCAAAAAACGTTGGTAAATTCTGCTTTAGAGTATATCAAAATCAATTATTAAAAATTATTTATTCTGTTCAAAAAAGTTTTTAAAAAATGCTAAACAAACTTTCAAAAAAATTAGTTCGAAAGTGTCAAACAATAGATAAGTTATGTGTTTTGTTATTCCTTCCAAATATTTTTTTCATGTTTCCCATTTCAATTTTCTCGTATTTATGTGCAAAAACCAATTAATTTAAAAAAACATAAATTAAAATTTCTATTTTTAAAATGTTTCAATATTAATTATAATTTGAAAAGAATTTAAATGATTTCTTTATTACACCACATTAAGCTATTTCCCTCTCACCTTTTTTCGTATATTGCAATTTTTCCAAAAGATATTTTCTTAATTAAATCTGGCTTGTACAAGTAGTACAATATTAAAACTGCAATTAATTCAAAGATGACTATTTTACATTTTTAAGTAAATGAATACTAATCTCTGCACATTCATACCTCGGATAATGCTCTGTTTCCCTTTTATTTTAATTAGAAAATTCATAAGAAAAGAAAACTAATCACTATTATAAATTTGACACTAAAAATGACAGTATTTCTTCTTCATAACTATGAATTCTAAAAAATTTTAGTTTTATTAAAAGAAAAGGAATTTTTTGAAAGAAAATTTGTGGATATAAAAATTATGCATATTTGCGTACTTATGCTTTTAAACATTTCCCCCAAACTGTCCAGTTAATCGATCATTAAAAAATATATAGATATTTTATACCTTAATTTAACTTTATTTTTACCTTAATACTGTCATTCATATGGTGAGATAAGCTTCAAAATATGGACAAATAACACTCAAATGACTGATACGGTTTTAAAAAAATGAATTTATATGATTAAAGTAATAAATACTAACTTCTGGACACATTAGCTCATGAATCACAAAAATATATGTATTCCAGAAATTTGGTTTATTATCAAGCACTAGAGATGTGTCATTTGTTGAGGAACGGTTCCAAAGGAACGGTTCCGGTGGTGGAACTGAACGAACGGTTCCTGTCTGTAAAAAGGATTAGTTCCTTTTCGGAACGATTCCGAAATGGAACGGTTCCTCGGACTCGTTCCGAAAAGGAACGGTTCCTCGGACTAGTTCCGAAAAAGAACGGTTCCTCGGACTAGTTCCGAAATGTAACCATTCCGAAAAGGAACGATTGATCGGACTCGTTCCGAAAAGGAACGATTCCTCGGACTAGTTCCGAAATGAAACCATTCCGAAAAGGAACGATTCCTCGCACTCGTTCCGAAAAGGAAGATTTTTCGGACTAGTTCTGAAATGAAACCCTTCCGAAAAGGAACGATTGATCGGACTCGTTCCGAAAAGGAATGATTCCTCGGACTAGTTCCGAAATGAAACCATTCCGAAAAGGAACGATTCCTCGGACTAGTTCCGAAATGAAATCATTCCAAAAAGGGACGATTCCTCGCACTCGTTCCGAAAAGGAACGATTCCTCGGACTAGTTCCGAAATGAAACCATTCCGAAAAGGAACGATTGATCGGACTCGTTCCGAAAAGGAACGATTCCTCGGACTAGTTCCGGAATGAAACCATTCCGAAAAGGAACGATTCCTCGGACTAGTTCCGAAATGAAACCATTCCGAAAAGGACCGATTTTATTTTAAAATAAGATATATTTTGATTTATTAAAACAAAGTGTATTGCCCAAATATCCTTCAAATGTGCATGAAAAAAAATCGGGGGGGAAGGGAGACGAAGAAAAACGAAAGAAAGAGAAAAGAAATTAAAGTTGTAGGAGGGGATAAACGTTTAATAAACTACAACTGTGCATTATATCTAGAGATCTGCATGGGCCGGAATTTTCAGGCCCGTAGGTAATTTATTTCGGCCCGGTCCGTTGTAAAGCTCAAAAGTTCGGCCTGGGCCCGGCCCGTTTAAATTTTTATATTTTAGGCCCGGCCCGGCCCGTACAGAAATCAGTGAAAATAGGCCCGGCCCGTTTTGGCCCATTACAATTTCTACAATTTCTAAAAAAAAAAAAAAAAAAAAAAAAAAAAAAAAAATCAGATTTTTATCATATAATTAAGATTTTTTTAAAGAATACTGCATACATATCTATGGAATGATTTTACAATACATTTTACAGGAAATACACATTAACAACATTAATGATTACTTAGACTCTTAGGCTACCAACATTCGAATAAAGATTCATTAAAAATTTAATATGGCTTAGAATAAAAGAAAAAAGAAAGAAAGCTAAAAACGTCGTTACTTTTGAAGATGTTTGATAAAAGAAAATTTATAAAAATACTTCTATATCATTTTATTAAAGGTTTTAAATCCCAATTCATTCTTAAATTCAAAGAAGCTTCTTTCTGATACATTTCTAAATTCACTTTTTTCTCAGAAATGCATAAGATTAGCAGGTATCTTTATTCAAAAACTATATAATCGAGGGGTGTTATCTATTTTTTGATACAAGCAATTTAAGAATACTACAAGTAAATAAAATATTGTCATAATCATATGTCACTGCGATTTGAATAGAATTTCCGGAAGCGATAGCATGGGAAGGGAGAAAAACCTGCAATCATTTGAGAAACTATTACATCTCAAAAAGGTCATACAAGTCAGACTCAAAAGGTCATACAAAAAGGTCATACAAAGGTCATATTTACCAAAAATAAAAAACGCTATTCGATTCCAAATCCCTTCAATAATTAAGCTTATCACTTTTATACTTTTACAATTTAAAATTAATCAGAAATTAATTTAAAAACCATCAAGAAGTATATATCCGAAGATAAAGCTAACATAAGTTCTTTATCGCTGTTAATAATTTTACAAATCATGTTTTCTGCCCTACAGATCTTGAGAACAATTAAGTGTAATTCCGGTCCGTCCAGTCTATATGTAGAAAAATAATGCGAGCTTGATCTCGGACCGGCATGAGTCAGCTAAAAAAATATTAAAACGAGTTGCACACAATGTAATTCTCCGATGCTGATCTCTACATTGTACATTTTTATATTGATGCTGTCAAACTAGTATGGCTCGTGACGTACATTTATACTTATTCTCGTTAAAACCATATAAAATAGCTCATATTTTATCGTTCCAGCTCAAATCTTCAGAACGGGCCGATAGGCCCGAAAATTTTTTTAATCGGCCCGGCCCGTCTGGGCCGTTGAATTTTTTTGCCGGCCCGGCCCGTTTATGTTGTTTGTCGGCCCGGCCCGTTTATGTTGTTTGTCGGCCCGGCCCGTTGAAAAAACTATTCTAAAACTGCCAGCCCGGTCCGTTAGAGAATTTAAAACGATTCTGCCGGCTCTTTATTCGGCGAAAAAAACGAAAATTTCGATTTTATAATTTCGCGTTTTAATTGTGCTTTATTATCGCTAGTGCATTCTGATTAAGTTTTTATAAAGATTCGAGTATTATAAATACAGTTTAAAGTGATTTTATTACACCACTCTCCATTTAAATGCCACAATCCACTTCAATTAAAAAATAACTTTCCTCAGTTTTTTTTTTTTCTTTACTATAAGCATGTTTAAAGTTATAAAACGTTTATGTATTTTTTTCAAGTGCATCACAATTCCAAAATAAAATTTAAAGTATATTTAATTTTTCCAATGCTTCGTAATGCTCCATTACGGAATTACGGATACTATAATTGTTTATCTCGTCGACCCATTTCGACATATAATCGACAAACTATTATGAAATTATGCAAATTAGCATAATTTTTACTTTAAATAACGAAATAACAAATAAATTAGTAAAAGATTAATAGTACCACACATAAAATATGAAATTAAAAATCACTTGATGGCGTAACAAACACATGTAACGTGTTTAATGTTAAGTGAATGTGACATTTATGAAGTCATTATTGGCATTTAATCTTACAGTTTGGAAATAGTTTTCTGATCGACGGGATAATACCGAATTGCGTAAAAGAAGCATCCTAATAACTCCAAAAATTATAGTTATGTTAACTAACAGTTTACTGCGTTGGTTTAAGTGTCTCATTTTCAATTAAAATATGCCTTTGAATTGAAATTTGAATGAAATGAATGATCATGAAAAATCGAAGAATGTGGAAATTATTAATACAATTATTCCGGCAAATAATTATCCGAGTGACTTTAATCTTTATACAAAATTTATGTTTTTCATTGTATTTTTCACCCACTCTTTAAGATAAAAAAATTCGAAAATTTCTATAAATTTTCATCAGAACGAATATTTTAAGAGTCCTAAAAAATAGTTCCGGATAATGGAGTTTACTGATATTCAATAGGCTTCTTCTCATTACTACATATTAAATACACACAAAATTTTAAGTATCTATCTCAATTTGTTCGAGAGATAGAGTATTTACAGACAGACGGACAGACACGCGCACAGACAGACGGATTAAATAAACAATTATACTAACAATTTACTGCATTGGATTAAGTGCTTCATTTCCAATTAAAATAAATCTTTGAATTGAAATTTCAATGAAATGCAGGGTCGTGAAAAGTCGTAGAATTTGGAAAATATGATTACGAATATCTCAATAATATCTGTCATCTGAACGAATATTTCGAGAGTCCGATAGAAACACTTCCGGATAATCGAGGTTACTTCATATTAAGTACATAGCAAATTTAAGTCTCTATCTCAATTTGTTCGGAAGATTTACAGACAGACGGCATGTTTTTTTTTCTAAAATTATGTTTTTCGTAATCTTCACTATCCGTCAATTTCTTTTTTCGATTTTCAAAACCATTGCAAGACTTACCATATACCACATATGATGAGAAAGTAAAAATTACCGGAATCCTAATAATCTGCAATACTAACAATTGTAGCGTTCCCCCCTCCCCATATTGACTCCAATCTGCATATTTAGATTTCATATATTATTTGCAAAAGCATTTTTTTTTTAGCAAAATAAAAATTTTAAATATATTTATTTGTCAACTATTCCACTTTTTACTTATTACTTCTTCCGATAGAAGTATTTTCTAATTTTAATGTAATTAATCGCAGAATTCTGGTATTAAATATGGTAAGATTTATGATTCAGAAATAGCATTAACACACACACACACACACACACACACACACACACACACAAAAAAAAAAAAAAAAATAGTCACATAACTATGCATTTTTATAAAAAATGCTTGAAATTCACTGAAATTAATATTTATATGCTGTAGAATGGAACAACATTTTTCAATTTTCTTTAAAAGGTGCATATCTTAAACTATAATCGATTCCTTCCGCTTATCAATCTTTTGTAACGAGTCCAAAAACTAAAAAACAAAATAAAAAAATTGACACCGCTATCGGAAAAATTCGATGCTTTTATTAAAAAAAAGAGGAAACACTGCTCGATTTCTTTCTATCAGAATAATAATACATGACAGTTAGATCCACTTGCAAATGAAAATGACAGAAAAGAAAGTGAAATGTGCAGAGTTAAAAAATGGGCAGTATCCATGATACAAAAAAAAGCTCTATTGAACTGGGCTCCGGAGCCCGACATTTATGAGATCTGGTGAATTCCAACCAATACTTAAATATTTTTTAAAAACAGAGACGTACCTGAGCTCCGGCGCAAATTAAGCCCTGACATATTCTAAAACATTTCGGGAAAAAATTATTGTAGTTGCATTTTGTATTATTTTTGTGTTTTAAACTACTTTAATTTAGGTTTTTTTTCCCACTATTGCATTAAAATTCTATTATTACAAATGTCTGCTAATTTAGCATATATTTTTATTTTTACGTATTATAATTCCTAACATTCTTATTTTTTCTCCACATGTCTCAATAATACTTATTATGTATTAACAAAATCATTAGAGCAGAAAATGATTGTATAACATTAAAATTATTAAATGTTTAAGTTTCCAAAATTTTTTTGGATCATTTCTAGTTATTTGAAAAATATTTCGGTTATAGAAAATTTCTCAGATAAAACCTTAGCGTAACAAGCACATAAAACAATCACTTTGTGTGAATTTCAATACACAAGCTAAAATTTTTAGCAACGTTTAAACGCATAAATAAGTACAATACCATGATACAAAAATCACATACGTCCATTTAGAGGATTCTTGGAACTCCATTTTTAGTATGGAAAAAAAATTAAAGGATTAAAATAGAACGATGTTTTTTAGCCCCGTTAAGGGGCTACTTCTGTCAAATGAAAAGACCCGCTTACTAATGCTAATCCTATGGAAAAAATTTATAAAGATAACTCGGTTGCATTTCAATATTTTTAAATGATTTATTTTCAGTGGATAGCTGAGATGGATCAAAATGCAGGCCGTTTTTTATTTTTTCAATTTTGATTGCAGATATTTTTATAAGGGTGCTTTCCCTTTCTAAACCGGTTCTGAAAATGAAAGTCCCGCATAAAAAATATCTGTAAATATAATCGAAAAAGCAAACAACGACTTGAATACAGATCGATCTCAGCTATCCAATGCAAAAAAAAAAATAAAAAATAAAATAAAAATATTAAAATACAGCTGAGATATCTTTATAAATTTCTTGCACAGGATTAGCATTAGCAAACGGGTCCATTTGACCTTCCTTTGAGTGAACCCATTTGACTGAAGTAGCCCCCTAACATCTGTTATAGTCCTGAGTTTTTCGGGATTATACCAAGGGTTTTCAGAGTTTTACTCGGGGCTATAACCGAGGTGCTCTTTGAATCCATTTTAATCTTTTATTTTATCTTATTTTTTACTCACTGAGGAAGGGGATCAACACAATCCTCAAAACGGCCATTGTGGGATTTTTTTTTTTTTTTTTTTTTTTTTTTTTTTTTTTTTTATGTCATGATACTGTACATATTTACGTGTTTAAACGTTGTTAAATGTTTTAGCTTATGTAACCTAACTTCATAAACAAAAATTATTAAAGAAATTTGGTTGTTTCTAAAATATTTTAATTACCGTCAATAAATGAAAATTTTAGAAGTAATTTACTATTCATGACAGCTATATATTATATATGTTAAATTTCTTTACTATAAAAAAAATAATGTTGAATTGTTTGTTGTACTACCATTTTAGCCTTGCTCTTATTGCAACGTATCATTTTATGATTTCACTAAATCAGCAAATTTTGTGTGCTCCTATTTTTGAAATAAAATTCTTTTGAACAACATTGTATTTTGTAGTTTTTATTTTTTTACTTATTTTATGTATTTCAAAACTTATTTGTCTTAAAATATATAATTGAAGAAAATTAGTTACGTTATTGAACTAAATAGTTATAATTTCCTTTCTTACTACATAAAACCACAGTTTTAATTATGTGTAATTTCTAAATTTAAATATCCTGGATTTTCATTTGTATCCTTTTTCAGAAACTTACAATCCCATTTTCAGCTCACTAAGCTTTGAATTTCAGACACTATTTCTTTAATGGATTTTTATATTATAATAGGTAGTAACAGCTAAAATTTTATAATTTTAGGTGTAGGCATTTCGGTTTCGGCTCCGCATTGATGATTCAGTTAGGAAGCACACTGTTATATACATACTAAGGCTGTCATATGCACTCCATTTAACCAATTATGTCTCTCCAAATCGATAAATATTGAATTTGATTATGTAAAAGATTCTATTCATATTTAGCCTTAACCCTTGAGGACGAGCGACACGTATACGTGCCACAAAAAAGCCTAAGAATCCTTGTTTATTTCCACCAGTAAAATTTTACTGCAAAAGTAGCTTTATTTAATCGGAGCATTTTCTCGATTTCATAAGGCACAAATTTCTGTTTTTAAAAAAGGATGACAATACATTAAAAATTTCATAAAATACTCCCGTCACGAAGGGGTTAAGGGTGTATTCCAATCCAAACTGCTTATTGTCTGATTTATTCTTAAATTCATTTTTGCTCTCAAACGTTTCAAACTGGCAATTCTCTTTCTTAGAAAGTACACAATGCGCCGTCCTTGTCCTTTTTTTTTTTTTTTTTTTTTTTTTACAATTGCAAAAAAACTGTTGTCAAAGTTGGCGTTTTGAACTGAATTTCCTGAAGAGGGAGATCTGCAAACGAAAAAAATGGTCATACTGAGAAAATAATTGTTTATAAATCAAATTCTAACGAATTGAGCAAAAAAAAAAAGAAATCACGCGGCTTCTTATACATCTCTTTAAAAATCACTTCAGCAAGTTTCACGTATCTACCTTTAACCCTTTCCGGCACGGGCAAAATCTGTTAGTAAAATAAGAAAATGTTGACTGACACCGGAATTGACAAACGATTTTTTTTAGATATTTTGAATTCCTTAATTTAAACCTTTGTTGCAAAAGCAAAATTTTACTAAAATGTTATTGGTGCCGTTTGCAAGTTTGGAATTAAAATTAGGTATCCCAGACCGGGCACAGTGTGCCGGGAAGGGTTAAAAATCTATCGGATATTTTCGAGCTGTTGAATGTGGGAAAATATTTTTTTCAAATACACCCTTAATTCCTAAATAGATGGACTTCTAGGAATTTTCTCGAAATGGGCAGACTCCGAAATTCCCAATTCCTGAGGAATCGTACTGAAATGGACCAACTTGGAAAACGGCCGGTTACGAAGGCCGATATATAAGTTAAAGATTACGTTAGGGTGAATTTTGAAGAGGAAACAAATCATAGACCCCGATATCAAATATTAGATCAATAAAAAATTTCCTACGCAAAAATAAAATAAATAGAGGGTCATTTGACGACAGATTTTGGAGGGGAAAGCAATGATTACATTGAAAATCTAATAGACCGCCGCAACAGTCTGATGACCAAAACCAAAGCTACAGTAAAATTTCATGGATAAACTATAGTGATAAATGAAAGGTCAACCAAATGCAAAATTTCAAGAGGAATTATGCTTAATACAATAAATCATAAAGTCAGGGAATACTTATATTATGGGGATTAGAAATAACTATGCTAATTAATAGTGCACACAGATGAATAAAATGAACTCTTAAAAACAAAATGAACTGTCCAAAATATTTAAAAATAAAAGCAAACGATAAGAAATGATATGAAAAAAATGAATACGTAAGAAAATAAGTTAGTTATAAATAATAAATATTAGGGATTGCATGTCGCTCCGAGATCTGTTATCCCTGTTTCCGGATTCGTTCTCTTTTTTCGTAAAATAGTTTCGGACGCGTTTTTTTCCCTTGGAACCTTTTTTTAAAAAATCCATCCTATTTTACCGGATTCCTTCCTTTTTATCTCGAAGTCGTTCCTTTTTTTCGCGGATTCGTTCAATTTTTATCGGATTCGTTCCTTTTTTCTTGAAATCGTCCTTTTTTCTCGAATTCGTTCCTTTTTCTCAAAATCGTTCCTTTGTCGGAATCGTTCCTTTTTTTTGAAATCGTCCTTTTTTTTCGAATTCGTTCCCTTTTCTCAAAACCGTTCCTTTGTCGGAATCGTTCCTTTTTTACGGATTCGTTCCTTTTTTTCTTGAAATCGTTCCTTTTTCTCAAAATCGTTCCTTTGTCGGAATCGTTCCTTTTTTCGAAACGATTCCAAAAGGAACGAGTCAAAAGAACTCGTTCCTTTTTTGGAACGATTCTAATAGGAACGAGTCCAAAGAACTCGTTCCTTTTGGTGAACGGTTCCGGCTGGAACGGTTCCTTAAAAGGAACGATATTGCCCATCTCTATCAAGCACAACGTATGGTTCATTAATAACATACATATATACATACACAATGTTACTGCAATCCATGGGAGATTTTGACCTCCCTTAACATACCTCGCCAGACCTTCCGATCTCTGGCCTATAATTTATAATTTGTAATTTAATTTTGTGCTAGATCTTACTTACCTCTGCTATCCATCCGTTTCTGGGTCTACCAACAAAGTTTGTTAATTACTTCACAGTATTCACATGAACACCTTTTAATGCTAGTTGAAGTTTTAACTTAGGAGATAAAAAGTATTTGTTTGATAACACTTAGGACAAATGTTTTCCTATTGTGTACTTCTGATTCTCACTTAGTTTAGAAATTTATAACTTGCATTTTTCGCTATCAAATATTTGTATTAAAACTTAATATCAAGTCAGAAAGTTTATAAAATGGCATTAATTTAAAAAAAAAAAACATGTGTGGAGGTAAATTAAAAAAATCCAGTGACACCAAACACAAGAAAATTTAGTGTAAATACTAGATAAGCCATTCGCGATAAATTTAACAACAACAACAAAATATATAGAAATAGCTTAAAATTTTTGCGTCTGGATGAAAAGTAGTAGCTAATATCTTAGGAAATAAAGATTACATAAAGTGTTGTAAAAACGCGTGAAATATTTTTTCTTTAGTTCCTGTTGATATAAACATGCAGGCTAAAGATTCTATCAAAATATTAGTGAATAAAGCACAATGTCACCTGTTTAATTTAATTTTTATGCTTATTTTACTGCCCAAAATCAGCTTGAAATTCAAATTTTAAAACCGGCAGAAAACTATTTAACAAATTATTTTCGAAACAAAACTATTCCGCAACTGTCTAAATGACATTCAAATTCAATTTTGTTATATTTGATTTTGTTTTCTTGTTTCTAAACAACCTCTTATACAATCGCTTGATTATAGTTGCTGTAGATTAAGAGAAGATTGTGAATATTCTTTTATTACATATGTCCGTTGTCATCAAGTAAACCCCATATGTTACCTATTTTTTTATTGTTATTAAAATAACCTACGATTTAAAAATACATATTTATACCCGTGTTTATTATAGCAATTACAAACCAGCGCATTTACGTCTAACCTGAAATGGCTTTAAAATAATATCTTCACATTAAGGAAACAATTATGCGTTTTCTAAAAAGATGAAATCATAACCTCAAACTCAGTCGAAACGCAAGCAAAACCGTTATAATATTTACATAATATTCATTCGCATAAACAGAAAGCAAGCTAAAAAGTATATATATCCTTAAAACTCTGTTTCCTTTCGCCCATGAATTATGCATTCAGTAATGCCAGACTAAAAGCTGTTAAAAACCCATTTCTCTTCGGCACGCAGAAGTAGTGGTTGCCCATTAAGTGAAATAACACCACCAAATTTTGCGTGCGCGAGTTTACAAGGTGAATCTACTAATGTTCAGACGAAATTGTCATTTTCAAGACGTCTTCTTGTTTCGTATATCTGGAAAACCGAAGGGCAAATTAGACTGTTGTTCCATGTATTTGCAAGTACGAGGCGAGTTGAGGGCTTGCTGCGAAATTACTGTCATTAGAGCAGCGGCAAGTTTTAGGGAAAGTTCTTGGATCTGTAACTCGTGGAGACAAGTTGTCTCAAGTATTCATTCTTTTATGATGTGTTTAGATGATTTGTTTTGGATTATTGCAAAAGTAAAAAATAAATAAAAATATAAATCTAAAAATAATATTGTAAACTTTTAAGTTTTAAATGATGCGAAAGTTCGGTTGAAGAGACATTTAAAAATGAACTACATTTTTAAAAATTTACAGTATATTTAATGAAAACATGTTTTTAAATATTTTGTAAAAAATAATTTTTAGTATGATATATTCGATAAAAAACACGACAATTAAAAAAAAATAATAATTTAACTAGAATTCACAGAGTATTTGATTTAAACATTCAAATTAAATAAATAAACCATGATTAAACATCTTTTTTAAAGATCATATTCCTTTTTAGATTTCCTGCGAAAATTTAAGTTAGTGTCAGATAACGTAAATTTTGCGGAAAGCTACAGAATTATTTTATGTATTTTACGAAACATTAACAAGTTTATACATCATTTTGTAACAAAATTATTTACTATCTTCTTTCAGGGATTTTCATTTAAAATGTTTATATATAGTATTCTTTTTTGAGATTACTGACCAACAAATTTTAATTTATTAGAAAATAGTAATAATAAAAAGTTGTTATGAGTTTAATTTACTTACATAATACATAATACCATATATTTGATTCGTTTAGGATAGTTCAGTTAGCAGAGCAATTGCAGCTTCAGAAAAGAGTTCATATTTTGAACTGGAAATTCATCGTGCGCTTTTAAAAATCTTTACCATTTGCTTCATCGTCACTCCACCGCTTTTATAGAATAGCTCTATTTTGACCAATGAGAATGCTTTGTAATAGAGTGAAGTAAGCGTTTTCTATAGAAAAGGTAGTGGAATAACACTGCAGCAAATGGCACAGATTTTTAACAATGTACATTTGGATAATAACAATTCTTATAATTTATTTATCACTTAGAATTATTGTGTAAAATTAATCTAATGTAGCTACGTATGCAGCGTTTATTAGAGTTTTATTACCTGCGATTTATTCTATTTTACTGATTCTTATAGCAGACCAGATACTATGACCAATAAGGTTAGCAGGATTAATTAGGTCCTCCAAATTCGTCCGGGATAGGGCAGAGAATTGGCAGCTTCAGAAAAGTAGATCCCTGGTTCAAATCCTGGCTTGTACATTTTTGGCCTAATTTGAAAATTACAACTCATAAATCTTTAATCCGTGTGACTCTGGTATGCCATTAACACATTCGCTGCCACTCACGCCCCACTGCGTGATATGGCGCCAACGTTAAAGGGCCACTCACGCGCCAGCGCGTGATGTGGGGTGTTGTCTAATAGCCAGTCACGCGCTGGTGCGGGAAAATATTTCACTGATACTCTGTTATAAAAAGTAAATCGGCTTCTGGGAAAATCCCACTTCTACAGTGCGGCATTAACTATCATCACATCTTCAAGTAAGCGGTAGCGAACGTGTTAATACGATATGTCTTTCGTTGAGCATTGCTTTATCTTAATAATTACTTTTGTTAATATCAGCATCTAATAGTGATAGTATGTCCACTTTAGGCCTGATGTATCCCATAAGATACACATCTTTACAATTTTTTTCGGTTATATATTTTCGCTTATCTATATTATAAAGGCCAAACGTATCTGTGCGTAACGCATACGTCATTTTGCGAATGGCAACACTTCCACATGCAATTCGGTTTTGCAATTTTCGGTACGGCAAATTGTATACTTCTAAACATCGCACATTTTCAATTTTTACATCATCGTATAGAGAAAAATATGTACTTTTAAATGCAGTTTGTTTGAAAGCTGTATGTCAATTTATTCTTGACATATTATTTTTTTTATATTTTTCAGTACGAATTTTGTCATCGTGGCAGCAAAAATACACCATTTTCTTTTAAAATTGATAAAAATTGAAATGTGCGCATGTAAATTTTGAGAAGATGAAAATTATGACGGGTTAAGATTTCACGTGAAATTCTAATATCGTGTCAATTTAAAATATATATATATATTTTTCCATACGTATTTATACAAAACATAAAAGCTTCAATAGATAACTTCATCTTAATTACAGATCTTTATTATATTTTGCTTTATTATCACATTTTTACATGTGCGATTAAAGTTAATAATTTTAGTTTAATTTTAATTTAAATAATATTTGTTTGACAGTTGGACTGACCATTGTAAGATGCATTTTTTACTGTAACTATTTTTGTAGTTTTATTATAAATCAATGAAACAGTCCCTTCTTAAACATTTATTTTCGTCGAAATTCGACGGGTTCCATCTTGTATAAGTAAAGTTAAAAATAAAGAAATTGATGTGAATGGAGCCTAACAGATAACAGAACTAAACAAAGTATCAAAACTGTTTTTTTATAGCACTTTTTTACCCAGATATCTGTTACATTGATTAATTTGGCTTACAGCTAAAATGTACGAAATGTAAAAAAAATGAAAACGTAAATTATTTTTTTGTTTGTTAAATTTGTAATCATTTATAGCGCTCATTAGTAATAAAAAAATTATTAAATATATAATTTTTTTATTTTTTGTTGTTTTTGCAATGGAAAAAGAGTAAAGTAAAGTAAAAAAAAAAATCCAAGAAATTGACAAAAAATTTTGCGTATTGAGTCCCCATGTATCATCAAATTTAATGCACAAAAAATAAATTTTAATTTTTTTTTTTCACTTCTCAATCTTTGTTAGTTATCATTTTCTTAATATAAGTTAATATAAATTCATGATTAAAGTTAAAATACATATAAATAAAAGCTAGGGTCTGAAGAGGTTATGTCTATACGTTTATCATTATGATTTCATTTACGTTTCAGTATTTAATAATAATAGTAATAATAGTAATAATAGAGTTAAGGTAACTTCTAAGGTCTTTCATTTTATTACTTACCCATCATACGTAGTATAGGGTAAGTCTTGCAATCGTTTTGAAAATCGAAAAAAAATTTTTGACGGATTTACACGTTTTAGATAGTGGAGATTCCGAAAAACATATTTTTAGAAAAAAAATTTTGCCGTCCGTCTGTCTGTCTGTCTGTCAGTCTGTCTGTCTGTAAACGCTCTATCTCCCGAACAAATTGAGATAGAGACTTGAAATTTTGTATGTAGTTAGTATGTAAGAATGGGACGAACCCTATTTAATATCAGCAACCTCGATTATCCGAAACTATTTTTTTCGGACTCTCGAAAAATTCGTTCTGATGAAAGGTACATAAAAATTTTCGAATTTTTTTGTTCTAAGGAATGGACGTAAAAGGCAATAAAATAACATACATTTTGCATATAGAACGAAGTCGATCAAATTATTAGTTGCTGAGATATTTGTAATCTTGTTTTCCCCATTCTTCGATTTTTCATGACCCCGTATTTCATTCAAATTTCAATTCAGAAGTATATTTTAATTGGAAATGAGACGCTTAATCCGACGCAGTTAATTGTTAGTTAATAGAATTATTATTTTTGGAGTTATAAGGATGTTTCTTTTACGCAGTTCGGTACTACTTGAGTAGTTTGGCGTTTTATATAATTTGTCGAAATTGGTACACCAGCAGTTCTTTAATATCGCATTACTATGTATATTAACAATATTTAAATTTTGTTTATGAATTGCAATGCATTGTATAAATAGTTTCACATGTTTTATTTTCATATACATATCCATGATGGGTAAGTATTATGGTGGCCCCCAACGACTAGTTTTTTTAATTTAACATGGCATATAATAGTAAATGCTTCAAAAAAATAATTTTTATTTTATTATGTTTTTTCGTTAGGTAATTAAAGAAAACATATATATATATATATTTCCCTTTTTCAGAAATAATGAAGCGATTATTTTGCCCATTACAGTTTAATTTGAGGTCTAAGTTTTATTGAAAATGGACTCTATCAAAAAGTACACCCCAACTTTGATAAAACTTCTATCATAGAGAAAGGTAGGCAGAAAAAAGCGCACCAAAAAAAAAAAAAAAAAAAAAAGCGCACCTTTCTGTAAATCAAAGATAAGTCTGATAATAATACACATGGTTGATCTTAGATTATAAACACTAGATTGAGATATTTTTTTGAAATTTGAACTTCCTTGCTCGCTCGGAACTGAGATTGGGGGAAGGGGATCTTTAAAAGTTATCGCAAAACTGTCATTGCCTCAATGATAAAATTTGTAAAGTACGGGTAATTAGAATATAAACACTATGTACTTAAATGTATTTTTTTAATTCAGTCTCTCTTGTTGAATGTGTGTATGTGGGGGGGGGGGGGGGAGTATCTACAAACTCCGAATCTATCTCTTATATTTATTTTTTAACATTACTTATAATTTGATTATT
Organism: Maratus speculifer; assembly: GCA_964019185.1. Taxonomy (NCBI): domain Eukaryota; kingdom Metazoa; phylum Arthropoda; class Arachnida; order Araneae; family Salticidae; genus Maratus; species Maratus speculifer. The sequence goes on along the minus strand of OZ025290.1, from coordinate 240,027,613 downwards.
TATAACTTTAATTAAATATAATAATTTGTACATTATATCATTTTTATTTTTATTATTATTATAAAATTATATATTAATATTTTATTATATTTTATATTATATTTATATAATATATAATATAACATATAATAATTAATATATTAATATAATACAATAATAATAATAATAAATAATAAATTGTTTATAATAAATAGATATTAAATTAAATTAAATAAATATAAATTCAGTATAAAATTAAATATAAATAAAATAAAAAATATATATATAAATAAATATAATTAAATGTTAAAAATTATACACATTAATAAAAATTTATTTACAAAAATGATAATATTTTACTAACTCAATGTAATACTATAAACTTATATACTTTTTTAATTCAGTCTCCCTTGTTCTTATGTGGGGAGTGGGGGAGGGTCTATAAACTCCGAATGTATCACGACGTTAGATGATAACCTTTTGTCGGGATGTTTTCAAGAACCTAGCAAAAAAAGTGATGTTAAAAGCAGGAGTGCAAAAAAGTAACACGGAAAAAAGTGACCAGAAAAAGTGACAATGAACTTATAAATACTGAACTTGTCGATAAATAAGTGATAAAAACTAAAGTAGTAATAAATGTCACAATTATATCATTCTCGTAGCCCAGCGGTTTCCAATCTTTGGTACGCATAATCTTGTGGATACGTAGTGAGTTTGCTGGAGGTACATGACACTAGTGTCAGTAATGGCTGTTAGTAAAATATCACCATTTTTGTAAATAAATTTTTGTTAATGACCATAATTTTTACTATTTTTTTTTACTTATACAATTATTTTTATTATGTCCCATAAGTTAATAAAATATTATCATTTTTAAAATCCATTCTTCTTAATGCAACTAATTTTTAATATTTAATTTTATTTATTTATACATTTATTTTAATTGATTTACTAACAGTTAATAAAATATTGTCATTTTTTAAATATTTTTTTAATGAGTCTATTTTTTATATTTAATTATATTTATTTATACATTTATTTTTAATTTTACTTATACTTAATTTATATTTATGTATTATTTATTTATTATTTATTTATTATTATTATTTATATTTTTTATTATATTATTATACATTAATTATTATATGTTATATTATAGATCATATAAATATAAATATACAAATATATTATAAAATATAATAGAATATTAATATGTAATTTTATAATAATAATAAAAATAATAATTAAATAATATTTAAATCACTATATATAATTTAAATGGTAAATAATTAAACTACAAATAATATTAAAAAATAAATATAAAAGATAGATTCGGAGTTTGTAGACCCCCACCCCCACTCCACAGAAGAAAAAGGGAGACTGAATTTAAAAAGTACATTTAAGCACCTGGTGTTTATATTCCAATTTTCCGTACCTTACAAAATTTTATCATTGCGGCAATGACAGTTTTCAGATAACTTTTAAAGCTCTCTCCCCCCCCCCCCTTTCATCTCAGTCCCGAGACATCAAGGACGCTCAAATTTCAAAAAATCATCTCAATCTAGTGTTTATATTCTAAGATTAACCATGCGTATTATTATCAGACTTATCTAAATATGTATTTTGTAAAAAGGTGCGCGTTTTTCCGTTGCGCTTTTTTTTTTTTTTTTTTTTTTTTTTTTTTTGTGCGTTTTTTCTTGGTGCACTTTTTTCTGTGATTCTTAGAGAATACTTATGATATTATGAAGAATGATACCATTTATCTGCCATCGTCAAAGCTTAGTATATTTTTAATATTTGTAAAGCATCTTTAATGCAACTAATGAAAATTGTTAAATACACTTTTAATGAAAAATATCAATGGAAAACTTCATCAAGACAATGATATTATCAAACTGCAGTCTCTTCTAATTAATCATTTTTTATCGTCTCGATTTGTTTTTGTTTTTAGAAATGCATGGTTTAAATGTGGATATCTTACAGGGACATTCCAGACAAAATCAGTGAATCAAATAACCATGCACCAATAATAATAATAATAAAATGGCACTCTAAATTTATTTTAAACAGCATTTTAATGTATATTCATAACCCAAAAAAGGAACTTTATACTTAAAACAAACTTTTTGATGCAAAGCAACACTAAATCATAACTGTGCAGCGTATAAAATGTGATTCATTATGCATAAATTCTAATATATTTTTTTTTCTTTCTTTTCTTTTCTTGCGTATTTTGTGCATTTTCAATAGCATATTTTCTTTTTTTTTAAAGAAAAAAATTATATTTGACAACTAATAATTTATTTTACAAAAGACAGCGATGAAAGGTTAGTTGTATTTAAACGAGGAATATTCAATGCTATTAAAACCATCAAAATATGAAATCGATGTTTTAGGCATAAGATCTCTTTGATTAAAATCTATTTTAACATGAGTGGTTAGAAAAAGTTACGTTTCTGAAAATAATAATAATAATAATTTTATTAATAAAAGGAGATAAGAATCTATTGTTTATTTAGTCGTATGTTTTGTAATTTTTATACATTGGAGGTTAAGATTTGCAATTTTTTTTTTTTTTTTTTTTTTAGTTCTCAAAAGGAAAAAAAAAATTCACAGGCTCTTTCCTGCTAAGAAACCCATCTAAATAGTACACAATCTAAATATTTAAGACTGTTAAATTTGTTTCTTTTATACTCTAACCTTGAAAGAAAGTAGATTTTAGTCAGTATCCGTGTATTTCTGAATTTCTGTTAACATATACCAAACGTTGTGGCCATAAAATTTGCGAAGTTTGTACAACATATTAACTAAATACAATAACGTTTTCTTGAGTAAAAAACACTAAAACAGAAGGTTATTATGGGAGAAATATTCCCACGAAAAATACTCGTAAAGGAAGAGCTTTTCCCGCTTTATGATTGTAACGGGTCTCTATAAAAGTGCCCAGAATCGACTAGATAACATTGACATGCAAGACAACACAGATTTTAAAGGAGAAAAAGGCGCTTCAGAGCTTGTATATACACACATCAGTAAACACTCTCTTTGAACGCTTGATGAGTGAGTTTTTATCGCTATGCATGATATCAGAAATTTCTCTTTTTTTATATTCTTGTTAATCGCACATTGAAGGCAACGCTGATGGACGTGTGACATTACACGGGATGGCTTGACCTAAACAAGTTGTGTGGTCTGGTGGAAAATCAGTTTTGTATTGATCATAAATTGAACTTTGTTTATGGAGTATGGCTGAGAAAGAAAACGGATCCAAAAGGTACAATAATAAAATTCGCTTTTGAATTTCTGTGTATAAACCCAATGTAATACTATGTAAGATGTATAAAGTGAGATTTTTATAACGCAGACAAAGTTTCACATACAGAATGTCCGTGAAGTGAAATGTTGTTTAAGGGGGTAGGACATCTTTGAATACATTCCAAACGTTAAAACTACGTTTGGATAAAACGTTATAATAAGTCAAAAATAAAAATAAAACTTTATTCAAATATAAAGTTCATATTTAAATATGTATTTAAATATGCATATATATGTACTTCTAAATTCATAAATAAATATTTAAATGATAAATTATGGTAATAAGAGAAAAAAAACATAACATGTCTTACGCACATAATATAATCATGTGTTGTACCCAAATCTCCATTGTGATATCTTCTAAAGTCTTAAGTCTGTATTTTTTTTGTAATAATTAAATTAAAGACATTTAAGTCCTTTGAACAGAGAGTTCATTCAGAAATCCTTGATGCTCCTTACGAGAATTTGGAGCTGAATTTCAGCTCTTCTAAAACAACTTGTTATACCCATATACCCATTATGAATATCAGTATATCAGTTAGTATAGCGTTATCAGTTTCTCAAATTCGAAAAACTCCATATGCATTAGATCATTTTTTGGATGTTTTTATTGTGAACTTTTTAGATAAATCATTCAAAATGGAAATCATAAATCATAAAATAAAAATAAATCTCAGTGAGATGTGTATAATTAACCAATTGAATAGATCATATACAAGTATCGTGATTTCCTGCAAAATCAACGGCTCATTTAGAAAAGTTTCTCGAGCTTTTTAACAAACTTCACAGTTTTTAACATTGAAATTTTATCTCTGTTGCTTCTCGGACAATATGCATCTGTGAGCTCTTTTAAGATAACTTTTTGTACCCAAATATCCCTTATAAAGATCGTCTAATGTCTGAAGTCTTTATTTCTCTGAAATAATTAAATTAAAGACATTTAACTCTTTTGGACGAGAGTTTATTCAAAATTGGTAGATAGGGGAGAAGGGGAAGTTTGATACTTAGAGAGGATTGGTACATTGGCAATTTTTCCTAATATATGGCATGAGCAGCCATTCTAATACATGTAAAAGCTTCTTTTATTTGCAGAAGTGCTCATTAGCTGGACTTAGTAGTGAAGAACTGATAACTTTGCTTTTCCTTTAACATTGGAGAAATTTGGTATGTCAAGGTAAATTTTTTCAAATACTGATTTTTAAGTAGATTTCGTATGAAATACTACCTATTGCGGCCTGTCCTATGTAAGAATTTCTGAAAAAATTTTGCAGATCTACACCGATCATGACCGCTAAATTCCAAAACATATAAATATATGTATAACTTTTTATGGACACGATAATTTTATAATTTTGCTCCACTATCCTCTAAAACTCATATATAAAATCAAAGAGTATAAATTCTCGTTCAAGTTCGTTAATGAGCAAAATGGGACCAAGGGTGTGGAAATAGGGAGGGGTTTTGCGAAAACCGAAAAAACACCATAGATATCGAATCAGTTTAAAGTTTACATTACTTCTAAGAAACGAGCCAAATGTTTGTGCATGACAGACTTTTGATAAAGTTAAAAATAGGCTCAAGGGGCGAAAAAATAGGGTTTTTGGGAGAAAAAAAATTTATAGCTTTGTCAATTCTCAAGATATCAAATCCAACTTAACTTTTTAAAAATGCACTCAAAATTATCTAAAACTTTTGTATTCACAAGTTTTTGATAGGAATAATTATTACCAGTATTTTTTTTTTTTAATTTAAAACGAAAATAAAAAGGGGTGGAAAAAGAAAAAACAAACATAACTTCGTCAATTCATAACTTATCGAATCAAATTAAATTTATTTTACATCTTCTCAATAATATTTACAACTTTTATGCTGAGAAGTTTTTCATAGAACAAATTCTTATAGCGTAAATAAATTTAACAAAAATAGGAGTTGAAGAAAAACCCTCAAATACAAACTCATTATATTCTGACTCATTTTTAAATTTATTTTTGATTTTAAACGCATCCAAATGTCAGGTCCTTTTATTTAGGATCTATATAATGTGGCGAATTGGTCAGTTTTTTGATAAAGGCAGAATATATTTAAAAAAAGGCTGCCAAAATGGGTATTTTGTACAGTATTTCCCAAAACGATCGTGATTTAAAAATTGAGGAAGAGTTTAAATAATAAATTGCGCTTTTTCTGACATATTTAAATCCATTTTTGCTAACAAATGCATCCAATTGATAGGTTCTTTTATTTAGGAACTGTAAAATGCGCCGTATTGGTCAGTTTTTTGATAAAGGTAGAATATATTTTTAAAAAAGCTGTAAAAGGATACATTTCGTACAAAATTTCTCGAAACGATCGTGATTGAAGAATGGGGGATATATTCTAATAACAAAATGCTTAATTTACGATTCATTTCTTAATTCAATTTTGCTCTCGGTCGCATCCATTTGACAGATTCTCTTATTTAGGAACGGTATAACGCACCGTATTGGTCAGTTTTTTTGATAAAGGTTAAATGTATTTCAAAAAACGCTGTCAAAGTGGGCACATCACACAAAATTTTTCGAAGCGGTTGAAGAATTGAGGATGTATTCAAATAACATATTGATTAGTTTATGACTCATTTTAAATTCAATTTTGCTCTCAAACACATTCAATTGTAAGTTTTTTCTTATTTAGGAACAATATAATGTGCCGTATTGGTCAATTTTTTAATAAAGTCAGAATATATTTCAAAATATGCAGTCAAAATAGGCATTTGAGCAGAATTTTGCTTAAGATGATTCTGATAAAACTAGATCTTTTAGAAAAATCAAATTAAAATTTTTTCAAAAGCGGCCAAATAAAGTTGTTAAACTAGGTTTATCTCTAATCATAATTCATATTTTGTTGTTGAAATGAGCACTTTTCGAAATCTACCTCCGCCTATAGGCCAAGCCAACCTCGATTTTGATTCAACCAACTCTTATGATTGTGAAGATACTAACCTTTTTATTATTATTATTTATTTATAAAGCACATTATCATGATAAGTTTTAATAGAAAGAGATTGCGTTTTCTCAACTGTATTATACCAAGGGACTGAAAGTCCAATAAGGCATGATAGGGAGAAATAATACATTTATACATTTGAAATTTAATAAAATTACATTTAATAAGAAATTTGAAATTTAATAAGAATAAATTTAGCAAGATCTATTAAAATTCTTAAGGAGGATTAATTGGTAAAGCTTTTCCGAAAACATTTACTCAAACAAATAATTTCTTTTATCTAGATTTAAAAAAAAAAAAAAAAAAAAAAAAAAAAAAAAAAAAAACCTGGAATTTATCTTTCCATCTTATTTTTTTTAACAATATTTTTTTTAACCACTTGAAGTCTTCCTTTGTGATCGCGTCAAAGTTTATTAATAAAATGTATAACATATTCAAGAACTAAAAATATGATAAACTATATCAACTGGTTATAATACAGAAAGCATTTTGTAACTTAATAAATTACGCCTCAATTTTATCAATATTAACAAAATTCAGATATTTCCTACTTCTTCAACTAATATCAAAATTAGCAATAATGATTAATAATTTTATTGGAGTAAATTAACAAAAAATCTGGGACATTTTATTGTTTATCTGCCGTTTTATTGATAGAGTCCAAATCAAATCATGAATTTTTGAAATCTTCACCCACATTTTCTTTCATACTTTAGGGTTTACCTTGATTTTGATATATGTCATTTTCCAATATTTCTGCGTATTTTCTTACATTAATAACTGTTTAAAACAATTAAAATATTAATGAAATATATTCGGTTTTCTAAATAGAGTTAAGGGCCTTCTGAATTTTTTGACCTAAAGCCCAAGGTCTTTTGTGCTTAGACGAAAATCTGTCTTGCTCACTGGAATGCTGCTTTAAGACCATTGGGAACTTACCTTCATCATAATACCATTGCGAAACTTACATGACATGAAGTAAAATAGGGGCTGTGCAAATATAACATTATCAACTTTTTGGAAATTTTGACGACATACCCCCCCTTTTGATATTATACGTTATCATCTCTTGAACACCCCCCCCCCCCTCCGGTAAAAATATCATTATCAAAGTGGTTTTTTTTTTCTTTTTTTTTCTTAAATTTATTTCTTTTGTTTGGAGTCATAATCAAACTAGTTACATTTATTTTTCGTATACTTTTATTGATTCAAATAAAGAGAAGTCAATAAAATATCACTTTATATCACACAACACTTAAAGGAAATAATTACTTTTAAAAAGTAATTTATAATGGCTTTTCATTACAAAATGCATTCAGCAATAATAAAGTTGCACTCGCCACGAACGGATGAAGATTTAAAAGTAGACAGAAATTCTTATCAACAAAGCAAATGGGCAACTTTCTCTTATTAGAAAACACAAACTTCATTTCAAATATATACATCACATGTGGTTTCTCGAACCGTGATTATGTATGCATACACATATGAAGAAGAATAGGATTGTCAAACATTGGGGTATTCTATATTTTAGAACTAAATACTTCTATAATAATTTTGTGATTATAATAAACACTTTGTATCTTCATAAAATACATAACCGAACAAAAAGCGATAACATACTATTTTGAACCATAGGGCATGTTACAAATAAAAAGAGAATTTTTCATGGATCAAAATTGATATCGATATCAAAAGAAGAACCCCCCTCCTCCTAGTGATATCTTAAAATATCATGTATCAGACCCCCCCCCCCCCCATCCTGCCCTAAAATGATAACGTTATATATTCACAGCCCCATATTAGCTATATGTCCTTGATGTTATAAAATATCTGCATACTGTGAGATTATTGAATTTATTATCTTTACTATTGGAATAAATGGGAATAAAAATCATGACATGAGCACAAAATTGAATAATAAACGAGTAACATACATATGGTGTTCCACAGGTGTTATCTTGTAATAGAGTCAGATGCCCCCCCCCCCCCTCCATACACACACCTCTCTTCACTTATTATCGAAAATATCAAACTATATCATAAAAATTGTCAAAAATCGCTATTGAATTGTCAAAACTTCTAATTATAAATTGATAAAAAAAATATCTGGGAACAAGACAAAATACAAGTGATATTTTAATACCATTACGAGCTTACATGATAAAAAAAGTAATTTTGGGATCTAAATAGTTTGAAACTTATGTGGCGTAAAACAAAGCAATGGTGCTTTTTGAGCTTTAAAAGACGCACATACTGATTTTTTTTTAATAACAAGTAAAATAAATAAATAAATAAATAAATAAAAGAAAAAGAGAAAAGTGAAGAACTTGTTACATATTTACTTAAAACTCTGTAAATTTCAATTCTCTATTGTAACTACTTAAATTCTAAATAAGTTTCAAAGCCACGTAAAAGGAGTGGTTTCGTGGAATTTACCCACGCCATTTTTTTTAAATAAATTTTGGTTATTTTTATTTTAAGCAGGGGTGTATTCGTAAAAGTAAGAAAGTGTATACGCTCTAAACAGAGGGTATACGCTCAGGGCAAACAGTATACCATAGAGTGTGTATACTTTAGCTTTCTTGAGAAAGAGAGGATATACGGTGTTCCTTTAAAAAAATCCAGAAGGTATACGGCGTATACCCACGTACACCCTCCCCTACATCCCTGATTTTAAGTACTTGCTGAATACTTATTATCGATGTTATAGATAGGATTTTTGATCAAACTTTCCTTTTCTTTCTTTCTGCTTTCTTGTCTTTATTTATTTATTTATTTATTTATTTATTTAAGCTATTGCATAGCTTTTATCGCGGGCTTTGAGCGCGGCGACCGAATGTAGAAATTCCGTAACGAGAAAAATGTAGAAATTCCGTAACGAAAAAAACCTAACACTCGGCTAATGTCGTTTCAGTTTAGCAGACTTCGGCATGATATCCTTCGGTAGACTTCGGCAGACATTGAAGCGGTATTTTTCAGATATTTAGAGGATATCTAATCTCAAACTTATATTTCTTATTTCAGTTACTATAAATCTATAATTTCAATAATAAAAATTCCTGATAGAATGTGTATACAAAAGAATCGTCTTAAGATAAAACAAGGTAGGATAATGTAGCTTTTGGTGATTGGAGACCCGCCCAATGGTGAGGATCGAAAAATTTAAAATGCTTATAACTCGCAATCTAATTTTCGTAGCGCGGCCAAATTTTTTTGGTAATTTATTATGATACTGTGTTAATTTTTGGTGACAGAAGACCCCCCACGGTGAGGGTAAAAAAGTTTAAAATGCTTATAACTCGCGATCTAATTTTCGTAACGCGGCCAAATTTTGTTTGGTAATTTATTATGAGAGAGTGTTAATTTTTGGTGATAAGAACCCCCCCCCCCCACGGTGAGGGTCGAAAAATTTAAAATGTTTATAAATCGCGATCAATTTTCGTAGCGCGGCCAAATTTTTTTGGTAATTTATTATGATACTGTGTTAATTTTTGGTGACAGGAGACCCCCCACGGTGAGCGTCAAAAAATTTAAAATGCTTATAACTCGCGATCTAATTTTCGTAACGCGGCCAAATTTTGTTTGGTAATTTATTATGAGACAGTGTTAATTTTTGGTGACAGGAGACCCCTCATGGTGACGGTCGAAATATTTAAAGTGCTTATAATTTGCGATCTAATTTTCATAGCGCGGCCAAATTTTGTTTGGTATTTATTATGAGACAGTGTTTTTTTTTTTTTGGTGACAGGAGATCCCCCATGGGGAGGGTCGAAAAATTTAAAATGCTTATAACTCGCGATCTAATTTTCGTAGGACGGCCAAATTTTGTTTGGTGATTTATTATGAAACAGTGTTAATTTTTGGTGACAGGAGACCCCCCCCCCCCCCACGATGAGGGTCGAAAAAGTTAAAATGCTTATAACTCGCGATCTAATTTTCGTAGCTTGGCCAAATTTTGTTTGGTAATTTATTATGAGAAAGTTTTAATTTTTGGTGACAGGAGATCCCCCATGCTGACGGTCAAAAAAAATTAAAGTGCTTATAACTCGCGATCTAATTTTCGTAGCGCGGCCAAATTTTGTTTGGTAATTTATTATGAGAGAGTGTTAATTTTTGGTGACAGGAGACCCCCCATGGTGACGGTCGAAGTATTTAAAGTGCTTATAATTCGCGATCTAATTTTCGTAGCGCGGCCAAATTTTGTTTGGTAATTTATTATGAAACAGTGTTAATTTTTGGTGACAGGAGACCCCCCCCCCCCCGATGGAAAGGGTCGAAAAATTAAAAATGCTTATAACTCGCGATCTAATTTTCGTAGCGCGGCCAAATTTTGTTTGGAAATTTATTATGAGAGAGTGTTAATTTTTGGTGACAGGAGACCCCCCCATGGTGACGGTCGAAATATTTAAAGTGCTTATAATTCGCGATCTAATTTTCGTAGCGCGGCCAAATTATTATGAAACAGTGTTAATTTTTGGTGACAGGAGACCCCCCCCCCCCCCCCGATGGAAAGGGTCGAAAAATTTAAAATGCTTATAACTCGCGATCTAATTTTCGTAGCGCGGCCAAATTTTGTTTGGTAATTTATTATGAGACATTGTTAATTTTTGGTGACAGGAGACCGCCCACGGTGAGGGTAGAAAAATTTAAAATGTTTATAACTCGCGATCTAATTTTCGTAGCGCGGCCAAATTTATTTTGGTAATTTATAATGAGGCAGTGTTACTTTTTGGTGACAGGAGACACCCCACGGTGAGGGTCGAAAAATTTAAAATGCTTATAAGTCACGATCTAATTTTCGTATCGCGGCCAAATTTTGTTTGGTAATTTATTATGAGACTGTTAATTTTTGGTGACAGGAGATCCCCCCCCCCCCACGATGAGGGTCGAAAAAGTTAAAATGCTTATAACTCGCGATCTAATTTTCGTAGCGTGGCCAAATTTTGTTTGGTAATTTATTATGAGACAGTTTTAATTTTTGGTGACAGGAGACACCCCCCCCCCCCATGGCGAGGTCGAAAAATTTAAAATGCTTATAACTCGCAATCTAATTTTCGTATCGCGGCCAAATTTTGTTTGGAAATTTATTATGAGAGAGTGTTAATTTTTGGTGATAGGAACCCCCCCCCCCCCCACGGTGTGGGTCGAAAAATTTAAAATGTTTATAAATCGCGATCAATTTTCGTAGCGCGGCCAAATTTTTTTGGTAATTTATTATGATACTGTGTTAATTTTTGTTGACAGGAGATCCCATGGTGAGGGTTGAAAAATTTAAAATGCTTATAACTCGCGATCTAATTTTCGTAGTGCGGCCAAATTTTGTTTGGTACTTTATTATGAGACAGTGTTATTTTTTGGTGATAGGAGACCCCCACGGTGAGGTTCGGAAAATTTAAAATGCTTATAACTCGCGATCTAATTTTCGTAGCGCGGCCAAATTTTGTTTGGTAATTTAGTTAGGTATTGCATAGCTTTTATCGCGAGCTTTGAACGTGGCGAAAAAATCTAGAAATTCCGTAACGAGTAAAAAAACGTAACACTCCGGCTAACGTCTCTTCAGTTTGGCAGACTTCGGCACGGTATCCTTCGGTAGACTACGGCAGACATTGACGCGGTATTTTTCCGATATTTTGAGAATATCAAGTCTCAAACTTAAGTTTTTTATTTCAGCTACCATAAACGTATAGTTTCAATGATAAAAATTCCTGATTAACTTACATGTATTGTAACATAATAAAAATATTTTAAACGATATTAACTTCTCATTTATTCAATAAAAGAAAAATTTTTTTTATCGGTCATCACGCTCAAAAAGTGTAACTTGAATTAATATTTAAAAAAAAAAAAAAAAAAAAAAAAAAAAAAAAAAAAAAAAAAAAACTGCATAAAACTACATAAATAAAAAATAAATAAATAATTATAATTGCATAAGTTGATAAAAAATGCTATGCAATAGCTTTACCGTGGCAGTCTCCAAGTGCCACACGTATTTTTTTTAAATGAGATTAATGACCATAAAAATATTTAGTTTTTTTCACAAGCGTATTTTTAAAGAAAGGTGAATTATTTCTTCAATATAATATTTCATTTATTTAGATAAACTAACACATGACAGTTTTGACTAGTTTTTCTTTCCCACAGGTTTAAAAACATTTACTACGATTTTCTCATCGTAACAATAGCTTGCACGTTACAAATATTTTGATGCTATGCCGGTAGTTTAACAGGGACAGTGGAGCTTTATTTGAGCAAAATCGTCGCAAAAAAGGTCTACTTCTGTGGTATAATAGTACCAAAACAGTTTTTTTTCTTATTAACATATCAATTATGAAGGTTTTAAGAAGTAAATAGTAAAGGTAAGTGTATTTATATACTTTATGTCTGTTTTTCTTAAAACTAATTTTTCGGCGTTTTTAGATTTTTGAAATGCTTCTTACGACGTAATTTTTGATCAATATTTATGAAATTGATAAGGAAGTATCCTGATATTGTTTAGAAAAAAAATTGTGTAAGCTTTTTAAAATTCGTTTTTTTTTAAGATAGTCAAATTTGATTTTTTTATTTATTAAAAGGCAAGATTTTGATGAAAATCGATATGGCATGTAGAAAAAATCTGTAAAATATTAACTATTCAAGAGATAAAAAAAAATCTTATACAATTTTGTTTGTAATAGAGTTTTAAGTGATAAAAATACAAAAGCAAGAAAATATCTTAAAAAGTAAAACACGAGAATCAATTTAAAAGATCTTTTAAAAGTTTAAAAATATTAATAAGATTGGAAATTTTTTAAAGGTGTTCTACTTGCTTTTAATGAAATGTATCTATGCACAAAATTTCATATTGCTATGATAAAAATTAAAAAGAAAACATTTCTAACGTCCACTGTCCCCTTAAATTAAAACTGCGATGAGTGTAAATCTAATTAGTATAAATATAACGTATCTAATTAGTTTTTAACTAACCAAGGTTCCTACGTTTTAGGAAAATTTTTAGAGAAATATCAGTATTTTTATTTATTTATTTATTTATTTTATCAAAAGTTAAAATTTAGGTTGAACGCACGAATTTTTTTTTTATTTAAGGAGGTATTTCCTATTAGAAAATACTGGTACCGAAGAATATCTTGGTCTGTAAATTCCCTGACCCATATAAGACATGCTAATTTAGCATAATTCAAATTTAGCGTGTAATGTAGAAAATGTGAACTTTTTAAAACTAAACTTAAGAAAATGCTTTTAGCTTAATACCTTTCTTTTAAAAATCCAGCACTCTGGCCTGATTAATTTCTAAATATTATCAAAGCTTTTTAAGTCCCACCTGTGTGATTAACAAAATAAATGGGTATGAAAATTGGTTCATAAGCTTACGAACGCATGAACACATAAATGGTGCTCCACCGGTATTAACTCCAAGAGAAGCCAGATACTTCCTACCTCTTCAATTAGGTAGAGTAACTATTGATCCGATTCAACGCTTCTGCCATCAAGTCTGCAGTAGCCCAGAAAAACGTTTTTCGCTTCGGCCCAGCAATTTATTTGCCCCCTCACCAATCAACGCTTCAGACACCCTTGACTCTTGTATGCAAATAAAAGTCAATGCCACATGTTCTGTGAAAAGTCACGTCTGTATTTTTTTTCTCTTTTTTGTCAACTTCCATTGATGCGTACATCACCCTTTTGGTGAGGTTTTTGGGCATTTTTATGCCATTAAAAAAAAGGATTTTCTATTCAATTCTCCTTTAAATTTGAAAAAGTTTCCGAATGTTACTTTTCTTTGGTATAAATTGCTTTGTTTTATTTTATAGGATATTCCTCTAATCTGTATTTAACACACTCGAGTTGGTATGTTGGATTCTTCCTTAAATTTGAACAGGATTCATTTTTATAAAATATTACTCTAATCTGAATTTAACACACTCGAGTTGAAGTATTGGAAATTTAATGGAAAGCACAAGAGGACCTTGATTTTCGTTGCTAATTGGCTTCTGAAAGTTATGAAGAAGATTAAATCTATGTATGTCAAAAACTACTCGTAAATGTTCATTATATGGGAAATATTAATTTCCAGTAGGTATTATTAGTTTTGTAAAGAAAAATAAATATTAGTTTTCTCTATTAAAACATCTTATACTGATTTAAAATATTGAGCTAACCAATGAAATCCATACAATATGACACTTAGTCGATTAAACTTTATCGTGCCATCACAAATGGTCACATGCATTACATTTACAATAGCAACCTTTAGTTCGTCGCATCATGCGACTCAGGCGGCCACCATTTCTTGACTTACAACGTTAATGTGAACAATTTCTGAGTAGGGGAGACGTGGAATGAATGGGACATTTTCCCAAAAGAATTTATTTTAGTTACTTTTTTTTTAATTTATCACCAATATTATGCATCACATTTCGCACATTAGGTATTTGACTACATCTATGCCCAATATTTATTCTAGATTTATTATTATGCAGTAAAATATTACAAAATATTTAAAAAAAAAACCTCCTCTTTTGCATCAAACATTCTCATACGAGGAATGAACGGGACAAATATTTTCCTCCCTGTATTCAACGTTAATTAATTAAAATTTAAACTTATATGTAATTATATTTTAATTTTATGACCTTATAATATGTATGTTATATATTAGCGTTGGTAATTGCTTTGTTTGCTACACTTTTTAATTGTAATACAATTTTCGATTGTCTCTGTTCTTTTTTCACACCTACGAAATATTTTAGACATGAAATGAAAGTGAAAGATTTCTTTGAAATACGACATTGCTTATAATTTTCATTTTACAACTTATCAATTAAAATCAATTAAATGTATCTTAAATATCATGCACAGCTAAAGTTATGTTAGGAGGTGAAGGGGATTTATTTAGGCAAAAGTTAAAAATTAAATATAATTTCCTCCATCTAATAAATGAAATATACTATTTTTAACAATTTTATCTAGTGTGATAAAATTAAAAAAAGTATTTTTTAAATAAAATATTTAACCTTTATAATAACAAGGTTGAAGCCGTCAAATTTTGACGAAAGAAAATGTTTAAGTTGGAATCGCTCCAATGATTTATAAACCTACAAAATTAGTTACAACAAAAAATGCACCTTACATTGGCTGGTTTAACTCCCAAATATATATTATTGCAATCCAACATTAAGAAAATACTATTTCTATAAAGTCAGTTGACTAAATTATTAAAATTAAACTTTAATGTGTATATAATCATTAAAAAACAATAAAGATCAGTTATTATGATGAAGTTATCATTTGAGACATTTATGTTTGGTATTTCGGAATGCAAAACAGCAAAAGTTATTCCACTATGATACAATAATAGAATGTTTTCCCCATGAAATTTAAACTTGACATTATTTACATTTTCTTAAAATTTACATTCGCACCTCAATACGCATGCACCATTTTTAGAAATTGGTATTTTAGTTGATCATTCTAAAATCATTTTAACTGAAAACTTGGAGTCACGATTATCAGCATCATCTTTGCATCAATCGCACTCTTAATTTCATATTCTAATCTGAGTTACTGGAGAGCAAAAGTTTCCGCAGTTTATGCTTTTCATATTCATTTATGTTAAAAGGTTTAGTTTTATTTATTATAATTATTATTTTCTATTAAATATGATGTCATTTTCACTTTCACAAGCATTTCGCTTAGTGTCTCAAACATAATACTAATGCGTGCAGAAGAAGAAATAGTCCTTCCGGCAGTGCCGGGAGGAAGAGGTAGCTTTCATATACTTATATATATATATTTATTTATTTTAAATTAAGTTATATTTAGTAGAACCTGATTATGAGCTTGGTCGAAATCTTAATTCAGGTGCACGTGCACACTCATATTGAAATCGATTAATATATATATGTGATAACTCAGCCATTTTGTAAGATACAGACGAAACAAAAAATGCTCTGAATCTTTGTATCAAGGTCAAGTGCATAAAAGAAAAATCTTTTTCAATTTCTCACTTTCTTGTACTTAATTTTAAATTTTAAAATTTATAATTTTTTTTAAATGGCCGCCATTTTGAAATAAAATGGCGGATGGAACTGAGTATCGAACTCGATTCAGGCCTTAGTATATACTATGTACACACCAAGTTACATCCAAATCGATTCATAAATACGCGTGTTATCAAGTGACAAAAATCAGATCGTTTCAAAATGTCAACCATGAGAAAAATTCAAAATGCTATAACTCAATCATTTTTTAAGATATAGACAAAATAAAAAGTGTTCTGGAATCGTTGTTTTAAGTTCTAAAACGTAAAAGAAAAATATTTTTCAACTTTTAATTTTTTCGCATTGAATTTTAAATTTTATTTTTTTTAATTTAAAATGGCCGCCATTTTGAAACAAAATGGCAGGTGATGCTGGCCAACGAACTCGGTCGAGACATTTGTATGTACTATGTACATACCAAGTTTCATTCAATTCGGTTCATAAATACGTTAGTTATCGCATGACAAAAATCAGATATGTATATATATATATATATATATATATATGGCAATAGGTAGCTTTTTACTTTTTGTAATGAAAGCTACCTAAAAAATATGGAAACTTTATGAGGAAACAAATGCGTGTTTTCAAAAGCAGTACGCCCTTTTCTGTTCAAAATATTTTGGTTTAGTACGTCCCTAGAAAAATTTTGTGCATCTAAACAGAATGCAACAAAATCTAAATCTTACTAATTT
Organism: Maratus speculifer; assembly: GCA_964019185.1. Lineage (NCBI taxonomy): Eukaryota > Metazoa > Arthropoda > Arachnida > Araneae > Salticidae > Maratus > Maratus speculifer. The sequence continues at coordinate 240,010,605 of OZ025290.1, read as the reverse complement.
TCTAAACTTTTTTTTTATTGATAAATAAAATTTATTATTTCTGCCTTCTCTACAATATTTAAAGCTACCATTATTTGAAGGAAATTTCATTAAATTATTTTTAAATTAAAATATAAAAATGGGAATATTTAATAAACAACTAGTGTAAACACATCAACAAATAAACAGCTTTCAGTTTAAATGATGCATGTAGATATGAGTAAAACTGGTTCAATAGAAAGCTCAGGGCAGATGACTAAAAAACCACCTTGTATTTTAATCAAAAATATTGTATAAAATTATGAACGATTAACTTAAGCAAATTATGTTATTCTAATAAAATGATAGTAGAATGTCTTAAAGAATAGCAATAAAATTTTTTAGCCGCGAGAATTTTGGACAAAAATTTCGGAAATCTTCCGGAAAACTTCCGATCAAACCACGCACATTTTAAATCATGGCTCTTTTATAAAGACACTCTATTTTTATTTATTTATTTATTTATTTATTTATTTTGCATTGCGTTTTATCAGTGTACAGTTTCAATTACGTTATTTTGAAAGTAAAGTATTTTCAAATCTAGGGAATTGCTTGTGAAAACGTATGCACCTCTGCAAAGTTCTACTAATTCAGTTTTAAAAATCAAAACACACTCCTTTTTTATGCAAAATGACGTCATTTGTATCTGCTAAAGCATTCCAGTTTTACGATCCATTCTTCAACAACATCTATAGAAAAGTATGCATATGATGTCATTATCGCAGAATAATGCACAAACCAAAAAAGCAGTGCCATTTTTCATGAAGATAATCAGGTTATCTAATAATTCACATGTGCCTTCATTTGTTTGTTTAAAATTGCTTCATGTTTTAACGGGAATCATGCATTTATATTTTTTCAAAATTTCAAAAAAGATTTTACGCATGAATTAATAAATTTTCATTCGTTCAACTATTTGATATGAATTATGTAAAATAGGAGAAAATAAGTTACACAACTATTCTTTAAAAAATACTTTTGTAAGGAGAAAATGTTGTATCTGTGTAAAATTAAGTTTGCGTCAAACTAAAATCACTCAATTGATAAATAAAACCGGTTTTATTCATAGGGTTTTATAGCAGATGATATTCTTGATATAGCATGTATTTTAATTTCAGTTTTTTTACTTCCGTTTTTATGAGGAAATGGCAACAAAAAGATACAGTAATCATTTTTTCCTCTTTACTTTAAAAATAAATCTTAATAATACCTTAAAATAAAATAAAATAAAATAAAATACCTTAAAAATAAAATAAGAGATAGATGGAGGTGCAGTATGCTGTAAAATCAGCTTTCAATATGATGCGCGTTATCGCTAAAATTTAAATGCCCTCATTTAGCCCGAGCAAAATAATCAAGTAGAAAAGCGACACCATTTTTTTTTTCCCTCAGCCGTGCATTTTTCTCTATATAAAAATGATCAGCTTATACAGGGTGTTTCGCTACCAGACCGACAAACTTTGAGGGGTGATAGTAGACATGAAGACAAACATTATTAAATAGGAAACCATGGGGCGCAAACATCTTCTGTAGGAGCTAGGGTCCATTAAAGTTTGAGGTCCAAAAATTCAAACGATGAAGAAAAACGGAAAAAATGGTCGATTCGTTTGCGATTTTCACTAAAATCATTCTTTATAACACGATTTAAAAAAAAAAAAATTATAAAGGTTACATTCAAAAATTGTCGATAGAGGGCGCTTCAGACTTTAGTGTAACGAACAACTACTTTTTACCGTTATTTTGTGCATGGGATTGAAATTATTTTAAAGTTTAGACTTTAACTTAAATTTTAATCCTAAAATTGGAAACATTGGGATCGGGTAACTGGCGAAAATTTAACTGTGAACAGAGGGACGAATTTTAAACATTCATAAACATTATACAAACTGATCGATTTTGTTGCGGTTTTCGTGTAGTTCATTCTCTTGGTAATTATTTTATTCCAAATGACTTACAGCTCTTGTGTATCCATTTTTTGACAGAGGGCGCTTCCGACACATCTCCGACATTTCAGTAGCATTATTCCTGTGTGTTTTACTACCAGACCAACATACTTCCAGGAAGTGTTAGGGATGCAAAGCGATTCGGAATCACATAGGAATGTAACATTGAAAATGCCTTTTTAACGAGTTGTGGTTAAAAGAAGCAGAGAAAAAAGCAACAGAAATAGGTAGTGAAACACCAATACGTTAATGTGGCAGAAAGCAATTTAGTTAAAGGTTTTACTACAAAAGGTATCCGAAATTACGACCAAAAGTAGTCGGGCATACTTGACAGCAGCATCGCATGCAATTCCTTACGCTTTGAAAGATTCCTTGCATCTCGGTAGCTTTCTGGCAGCTACAGAAATTCAAGCTGACAGGTCTTCTACTAACGATACAGGAGTCTCATACATTCAACTTTTCATTTGATATCTCATTCAGCAGAAGAAGTCCATACAGATTCAGATTCAGATTGAGCCAGGAGGTGGTGGTGGGGGGGGGTACCAATTGGTTTGAGCTCAACAAGCCCCACCCAGCAATGTATATTTTAAAAATACAGAACAATTATACAGTAATAAAATAAAGGTAGGTAACAAAAAGTTATTGATATAATGAAGTATGTGCGACGATCTGGCAGGCCAACGAACCGGGCTACCACTACCTATCCACCGCTGTCCACATGTTACGTTGTGGTATCTGCGAACATCATTGGTAAAATGTGGATGAGCCTCATCGTGCTATAGAGTGGCGCAACGAAAGAGGAACATGTGCTTTCCGACAAAACGTGTTGTAGAGATATCAAGTCGCTTTTTTCTCTGCTTCTTTTAACCCTAACTCGTAAAAAAGATATTTTTGACGTTACATTATATTATGATTCCAAGTCGTCTTTGCATCTCTAACACTTCCTGGAAGTATGTTGGTCTGGTAGTAAAACACCCAGGAGTAATGCCATTGAAATTTCGCAGATGTGTCGGAAGCGCCCTCTAACAAAAAATGGGGACATGAATGCTGTATGTCATTTTGAATAAAAAAATTACCATGGGAATGACCTACACGCAAACCGCAATAAAATCGATTAGTTTGTCAAATGTTTATGAGCGTTCAAAATCTCCTCCTCTGTTCACAGTTCAATTTTCGATAGTTACCCTATAACAATGTTTCCGACTTTGGGCTTAAAATTTAAGTTAAAGTCTAAACTTTAGAATAAATTCAACCCCGTGCACAAAATAAGGATAAAAAGTAGTTGTTTGTTACTCTAAAGTCTAAAGCGCCCTCTGTCGATAATTTTTGAACGTAACATTTAAAATTTTTTTACAAACAAAACGTGATATAAATAATGATTCTAGCGAAAACCGCAAACGAATCCACCTTTTTTTCCGTTTTTTATAATCGTTCGAAGTTTTGGACGTTAAACTTTAATGGCCCCTGGCTCCTATGGAAGACGTTTGCGCCCCATGGTTTCCTATTTAATAATGTTTGTCTTCATGTCAACTATCACCCCTCAAAGTTTGTAGGTCTGGTAGCGAAACACCCTGTATTTAAGCATTCTAAAGTAGTATTTCATTATATTATGAATTAAAAACTGTTTTACTAAAAGTTTACTACTTTTTTTGGCAAAAGTAACATGTTGTGTTACCGTAAAATGGGGTGAATAGGAACAGCGGGGTGATTAGGAACGAAACTTCGCGGTCGTACAAATGAATTCATTATGAATATGTGTGATGATATTTTTAGTTGCCAATTTTTTTATAAGAAGATAATAACATTAAGAGTTGGGAAATTCAGTTTTCACACGTTGGCACTACTACTGTTATATATAAAAAAATATCAAGAGGATCCTCAAAAACTTCATTTTTTCAACGTCTTCAAAACTTTGAATGTAACTACAGTATTTTTCCTATTATAAACATAAGAGATTTTTAATTAATGATAGACCTGTAAACAATATGCGGTATTAAATTCTACTTATTTCTAAACTACATAATGAATAAATGAAAAATGGCTTGTAACATCAGAGGTTTAAGATTTACGGGGTGAATCGGAACACAATTTCTCTCATGGTTTATTTTTCTATACAGTAATAGTTTCATGTAATATATGAATACATATGTATGAATATGTATTGTAACAATATTTTGTTTGTTCTAATTACTTGAAGAGTTTAAAGGTGCGAAGAAATTACTTGGTTAAACAGAAAAGTCAACGCCTAATCCAACAAACATGGAACATACAATAAAAGAATTTAAAAACAGCAAATTAATTACACAATAAAAAAAACGGTGAATATAACAGTGGAAAAGACTGTTTTTCTTTCTAGAAAAGGAAAAAATACAATTCACAGTCCTTTTTGCTGTTTTTTTTTGTAAGCGCCATCTACGAAAGGAGTCGTGAAATACACCCACGATTTTAGCAAAAGATACGAGAATATGTCTTAAAAATTTCATTAAATCTAATCATTAATCTACCCCCCCCCTCTTCTGCTTTCTACGAAGATTTGTAAGATTTATACAAAAATCTTCAAGAATGCAAATTTTATCAATAAAACGCAAAAAAAAAAAAAAAAAAAAAAAAAAAAAAAAAAAGTTTATTGGATTTTTCTCTTTTTTGGACAATGTACACTGTAAAAAAAATTCTGTAAGGTTACTAAGAATTTTCTTGGAAACTGGGATGCCTAGAACTTTTTATGTAACCGCAACCAAAGAAAATCACGTAAAATTACTAAAGATTCTTTAGTAACAGTAACTAAATATTGTTCAATAAACGTACTAACGATTTGTTAGGGAGGCTTCCAAAGAAACTTCTGTAAGTTTTCTAAATATTGTTTAGTAAACTTACTAACGATCGTTTAGGGAGTTTAGTAAATAATGTTTAGTAAATTTATCAATGATTATGTAGTAAACGTAGTAAAGATTTTTTAGGGAAGTTTCCAAAAAACTCTTTGTAAGCTTACTACGGATTGTTTAGTAGATTTACTTCGGATTTTTAAAGGAGTTTCTCAAATTAGTTTTTGTAAAGGTACTAAATATTGTTTAGTATACTTACTAGTGACTTTTTAGAGAGTTTACTAAATACTTTTTTGTAAATATACTAAGGATTATTTAGTAAACGTGCTAACTATTCTGAAGGATGTTTTCTAAAAAATATTTTGTAGGTTTTCTAATGATTTTTAGTACACTTACAAGGGATTTTTTTTGTACAGTTGCCAAGAAATTTTATGAGTTTGTGAATGACTTTAAAGTGCATTTACTATTTTTATTTAGTAATGCATCCTAAGTGTTTTATGTACTTTATCAAATAGCCTTAATGAAATTTGTATTTTTTGTATAAAATAGATAAAATACTTAGTATGCATTCAAAATAATAATAATAATAATAATAATAATAATAATAATAATAATAATAATAATAATAATAATAATAATAATAATAATAATAATAATAATAATAATAATAAATGCATTATAAAATCCTTTACAAATCCACAAAAAATTCTAAGCAAATATACAAAAAATCCCTTGTAACTGTACTAAAAATCCTTAGAAATATAACTTTATTAAGGTACAGAGAAAAAAATTACAAAAAATTATTATATATTGTATCTAAAACATTTTTTGTATTATCCCCAAAAAGTTCTTTACAACAGTACAAGAGTTAATGCAGTAAATTTGCTAATGTTTTCTTAGCATTGTTTCCAAAATATTTACACTTTCCAAAAAATATTTGCAAATATAAAATTTTTGCAGTAGTATTACTAATAGTTTTTCAGCAGTATTCCAAAAACATTTTAAGTAATTGTTTTTTGTATTCTAATACTTATATTAATTGGAGTTGTTATAGTATTTTTTCAATATGAAGTGGAATTTTTATAGATTTAAATACCCAAAGTGGAGTTTTCCTCATGTATCAAAACATTTTTTTACAAAATAAGCAATATGGTCTGACATAGTTTCAGTAATATCACAGCAATTGCCGTAAGTATTTGTATGTTAGGCATGAGAAAACTCACTGAAGTTTCACTGTAGGTATTTAAATACATACAAATTCATTTTTTATATTAAATGAGCATTGTAATAACATTAAATGAGCAGATAATCTGAAAGAAATCTTACGATTTTCAGTTAAACTAAAAAAAGTCAATAAAAACAATGTAAATAAAATATAAGTAGTAAGTTTATAAAATATGCCTAACTTAAAAAAAAATATATATATATACTGATGTAGTTGAGACAAATTAAATTTACAATTTTTAAAGACAATATTCTATTTGTATAAGTAAGCACTGTACATCATCTAATCCAATTCATGATTTGTAAACCTGTATATTATGAGAAACAGCAACGGTTTTTTTTTAATGTAAATGTGCTTTTAAACTAGAAATGGAAATACAGTAGTCTTGTTGAATTTTGTTAAATTATTTTGTTCAATTCCAAGGTCATGAGAATTTCATTAATGAGTGTCTAATGGTACATATATTTGAAACACTATAAAATAACTGGTTCAATAGCTAAAAAAATATAAAATCTGTAAAAAAAAAATGTCTTTACCTGAATGCCATATTTAAGAAAATATCTTTTTTTAACCTATTATTCTATTTTTTTCTGAATATTCCGTATAGTTGTCACTAATCAATAGGAACTTTCTTCGTTTTATTTATTTTATTGTCTTTTTCCTCGATTTTCTCCTTACAAATTTCTTGCAACACTTAATACACTAGACATTTTCTAATAATTTTTTTGCTTGAGAGTTATGTTTCATATTGAAATAGTGAAAAGGAAAATTTAATTATTCATAGGACCACAATTTTAAAACTCTCAACTGGCTTAAAGATCCGAAAGAATGGATCTAAATGCATGAATTTAGTAGGATTCAATTGCGGTTAATTCAGCTCTGGAATTAGAATTTCTAACTCAAAAAGTTGCATATAACAGAGATGATGTAGTACACACATTAACATATGTACGCAAAAATCCATATTAAGCATATCAACAGTCATTATGGGCAAGTTTCACATTTTTTTAGTTCTTATCAGTATGCTTTAAGCACTAGAGATGGCTAAGAAGACTTTCTAAAATCAGAAAATGTATGGAAATAAGAATTACAACAAATAAAAATGTATATAATGCTTTGGAAAATATTATGAATAGTCATTTTTATTATAAATGTGATATGCATACATGTACATCCAATAAATGCGATGTGATTAAATGACATAATAAGGTACCCTGGGGTAATAACGCCACGTTAAGGTTCGACCAATTTTCACGGCTCAGTTTTAGTTTGTATTTTTCAAACAAATATATGATTCGATACAGCAACTTATTGACTATCTATATAAAAAAAATAATTTAACAGATATGTATTCATAAAACGTAATGGAGTGATTTCTTGACCGATGCTATTTGGCGTTATTACCCACCTATATGGGTAATAACGCCATGCAAACGAAACTATGAAATAAGATGGAATAATTGCATATAGATTGCCCAATTCTAAAAATACAAACTCTACAAACTTAGAAATTGACAAATTGCATTCTAAGCTATTGAAAATGTTCAATTTTTTGTGAAAGTGTAAGAAAAATAAAGGTGTGGTGTGTGTGTGGGGGGGGGGGGGGGGAGGATGAGGCAAAAGAATATCAGACTGTGAGCTTCTTTTTGCTTAAAAAAGACCGCTTAAATAGAATTATAAGAAACATTGCACAGTTTTAACTGTGTTTATTTGAATTAGTATTTAGGATGTAGCTTGGCCACTGTAAGGAATCAACCGGGATATTAATGCCAAGGATTGGCGTTATTACCCCGTTATAGTTATTGCGCTGTACATTTTAAATTACAAATTATCTCGAGAAGATATCCAAAATCTTCAACAATATTTTGAAAGTCCATGAAATGTACTACAAATTTATGTAATTAACAAAGTATTTCCGGATAAAAAAATAGTCTTCACATCACAAAACGTATCTCGCAAATTTTAGATCAAGCGTTAATTTTAGTTGCTTGTAAAAACAATAAGACCTAAAAATGAAACAAATTAACTTGAAACTGTTTTTTGCGATTTATATGACTCAAAACCCTTCTGCGCAGAGCACATGGGTGTCATTTACCAGATTATTTCATAATTATGCATAATATTAGCACTTGGCGTTATTACCCCACACCACCTTACAATGAAATATGAATAAATTTCATTTCCAAATAATGATTTATTACATTCTATACAATAAAAATGATTTACACATACATTTTTAATATGACTCATATTTTACAAATATTACATAGCTAGAGTTTATACGAATACCTATGAAAATCATACTTATTGATAGTATTTTTGGAAACATAGTTTCTTCAAATAGTATCAATAATCAAACTTACATGCTTCTTAAGATAGTGTTAGAAAATGATTGATAAACTCATATTATTTTTAAATATTTGAAAATTTCAGGGCTGTAGAACATATTAAAAGGTCTGAGTGAGGTATGGGGAGGAATTTTTCTAATAGACAATGGTTCCTTTTCCTCATCTGACTTTATCAATTTTTCAGCGTCAGGGAAGCTCGCACTGTTTTTAAATTGAACTTCAGTTTTCTCATTCATCTATAGAAGAAAGTTATATGTTAACATGAAATGTAAAGAAACATTTAATAAAATTTATATTGAATTTGATATTATAAAAAAATCTACATTCACCTTCGTATTGAATAAATGAATTTTACAAATACTTCAAAATTATAAAAAAGGTACATGCAAATAATGTACTGACACACAAACATTAAATACAATAAACCCAACTAGAGTGAAAAATTAGCCAGAGCCAGGAATCGAACCCGATACCAAGCATTCCAAGTTGTTGTTCTATCCACTAAGCTACTTCAGCCCATGGCCCAGTTTGCAGTTTCTCACTAATAAATAAAGTTGGATAAAGTTACCTTCCATAATTTAGACAGCCTAGGATGACGGGACAACTTGCAGACTCAGGTATCGGTCGGAAAGTGGATAAAGTAACAGCTTGAATGTTGTGGTCCTGGGTTCGATTCCTTGCTCTGGTTAATTTTTCACTTCAGTTGGGTTTATTGTATTTAATGTTTGTATGTCAGTATATTATTTGTATGTACCTTTATCCATTATTGTACATTCTCCAAAATCAATTGGCGGCACTAGCTGTATAAAAGAATATTTTTCATTAGATTTTATTTTCACAAAACAGAATTTAACATAAAATAATTGTTGTAATTTACAATAAACCCTAGAAACGACAATATCACACTGTATCTGCCATTTTTTTCTACCACATTATTGAAAATTAAATATTAATTTTCATTATAAAAACATTTCCCATTCCTCCATTACGTGAGGGAGGGATGGGACTTTCTTATTAAGTTAATTTATTTATTAGCCTAAAATTTTATTTAGAATCAACAAATTTATAAGTTTAAAGTGTGTTAAAATGTTTAAAAATGTTATTCTGAAATTTTCCACTTTATATTTGCGAAACATAATCGGTAAAAAATATTTTTATAAAAATTGTCCCATCTTTCCTATCCCCCCCCCTACACTTAATTTTATACACTTTAGTTTTGAAATTTTAATATTATATGCTAACTTTTTTAGCCAACAATTTAGTATTTGTTTGGTTCAGGTATAAGCGGATTTAAGGGTGAAAAACGTCTATTTCGAAAAGCAAAATAACTAACTCAAGATTTTGATGTAAAAACAAATCTATATTATCAAGGACAAACATGTGTGCATAACGATGACATCTTTTTGCAAATGGTAACAATTTGAAATGAAATACTGGATTTGCAATTTTTGCTACTGCTAATTTTTAAACGTTTAAGTATTGCACACCTTCAATTTTTAGAACGTCATATGGAAACAATCCATTTTAAAATTATATTTGTTTATAAACTATTTTAAATGGCCGGTATATTATGTTTTTAAAATAATTTTCAAGTACGATTCTTCGTAATTTATCTTATCACATGCCGGCTTCAGTATATAAACATTTTGTACACAAAACAACAAAATTTCTTCAATATTTATTTTTGACTAATTTCCCATAACGAAATTAATATTTCCTGTATGAATGATTCAATTAATAATATTAAAAACATTTGTAATCGAACAATTTAATTTTTTAGGCAGCGAAATAGCAAAAAAAAAAAAAAAATCATTTAAATGGAATTTGTTTGAAAAGTTCATTTGAGTTCATTGATTATACATGGTTTTAAAAAAAACTTGAAAGGATAAATTGAAAAAATATATTCCATGCTATATCTTGCTCTTAAAACTAAGGTTTCATCATCATTTTCTTAAGGCTAATATTCCCTAAAAAAAGATAAAACTTCCTCTATATGTTAAAATTAATTAAAAAATCAAAATAAATCAAAATTTAATAGACATATAATTGAGCTACATGTTTAAATCTATGAAATTATCAGAATATAAAAGATGTACCAAGCAGTGTTGAATTCGGACACTTTTCTCCGAGAGGGACTTCTGTGGCTCTGGGGGGGGGGGGGGACATTATAGAGTTCCAGGGGTGGGGGAATTGCACTTTTTAACCAATGAAAGCCTAAAATCTCAAATTTTTCGGAGGGGGGGATATTTCATTGCTCTGGGGGGAATGTCTCCCCGGGTGCCAAAGATGGCATCCCGAGCACCTTTTTCCATTTGCGATTTTCGAAAAAAAAGTTTAAAGTGCTTTATCTCTGAAACGATGCAAGATATTTCGTTGCAGTTTATTTTATTTTAAAGATAATATTTTTCTTTGCTTAAAAAGATATATTCCATTTTGAAATATGTATTTAATTATTTTTACAGGAGCCTTCTAAAAAAAATTTTTTTTAACAAAGATAATTTTTCTCAAAAACGCCAATTTCAAAAAATTTGATTTTTTTACTGTTAGTCAATACCATTGAGTTTTACCTTCACTATAAAGGAGAACTTCCACTTTTGAGTTTAACGTGTTTTAAAAACATTTCAAGAATTTAGAGAATTTTACAGGAGCTGCATGTTAACAGTTCCAGTAAAAGTCTCTCAATTTTTGTTTATTTGTGTCATATGTAGCCTATTACATATCCTAAACAAGTTAGAAATCACCCGTCAAACGTGGTAAACGAGGTGCATTCGTACTATGACTAGTTTTATAAATATTTAGATCTTGGAGCAATAAGTGTTACACTCTTGGGAAATTTGGCATGAATACAAAATTTATAATGTTTCTATATATTAAATTCAGTAATACGGAAGTAATATGAATCAATCTTAAAAAGAACGTAATCACCAGGGCAACTTAGAATCATTACCTATCATGGGATATGATTGAATTAATTATGCGTGTTATGATTTAATAGGATGAATAAAACATTTATTAGTATCTTTTTTTCAGTTTTAATTTGACTTTCATAACATTTGACAACATTTTCCAATTTGTTGCTTTTTTTATTTTGAAGGTAACATTTTTCTGTTCGAAATGATATATTCAATTTTGAAAAATGTATTAATATTTTTTGAGGCACCCTTCTGATTTTTTTAATTAAAAAAATCAAAAATGCCAATACTAAATTTATTTTATTATTATTATTATTATTACTATTATTACTATTATTATTTTTTTTTGTTGTTGTTGTTGTTTAATACCATTGAGTACTTACTGCATTCCTTATATCGAAAAACTTCCACTTTTGATTTTGACAAGTTATCGAAACACATGTAGAATTTTACCGTATATTTTAACAGTTACTGTATGACAATCATATACTGGTCTTAGGAAATCAAAATCTTAGTCTTGTTTGAATAGCATTTTATTTCTTAATAAGTATAAGAAACAGACAGCTTTAAAAATAGCTTATAAAAGAAAAAAACATATACTAAAGTTCACAAAATAAATGTATAAATTTCAAAACATCCTTCCAGTGTACTCTGCTTAGAACTGAAATTAGAAATTCATAGACTTTATAATTTGTTGAACTGCATCTGTAATTTCCTTTGATATTTAGTGATGCCTTCCTGTTTAACCAATAGGGACTGGGGCTTCCATAATCCTTAAAACTTTGTGAATAGGAAGTGAATACTGGTGGAGGTGTTTCTGTCTCAGATATATAGAAACATAATAAATTTTGTATTCATGCCAGTTTTCCCAAGAGTGTAACACTTATTGCACCAAGACCTAAATATTTATAAAACTAGTCATAGTACGAATGCACCTCATTTACTACGATTGACGTATGATTTATAACTTGTTTAGGATATGTAGTAGGCTAAACATGACACAAATAAACAAAAATTGAGAGACTTTTACTGGAACTGTTAACATGCAGCTCCTGTAAAATTCTCTAAATTCTTGAAATGTTTCTAAAACTTGTTAAACTCAAAAGTGGAAGTTCTCCTTTACAGTGAAGGTAGTACTCAATGGTATTGAATAACAGTAAAAAAAAAAAAAAAAAAAAAAATCAAAATTTTTGAGATTGGCATTTTTGAGGAAAAATATTGTTTTTTAGAATTTTTTTTTTTTTTTTTTTTTTTAGAAAACTGCTGTAAAAAAAAAATAAATACATATTTCAAAATGTAGTATATCTTTTTAACCAGAAAAATATTATCTTTAAAATAAAATAAACTGCAACGAAATATCTTGCATCATTTCTGAGATAGAGCACTTTAAACTTTTTTTCGAAAATTGCAAATGGAAAAGGTGCTCGGGATGCCATCTTTGGCGCCCTGTATCTCAGTCCAGAAAGTTTTTTGGGGAAAACAAAAAAATACGGGAGTTTTATTTTTTCCTGAATTTTAACATATGTTCAATTAAAGAACTTCTGAGACTATGAAGGTGACCCTCCCCCCCCCCCCCCTGCCTGAATCGACATGGATTCGACCCAATAAGATTTTGGATAGGAATTCTGAAATAAAATGAAAATTTTAACGCACGACGCAATAGAGTTAGTTTTCTTTACTTTGGGAATGTGAAATTTTATATAGAATGGTATATCTAAATAAAACATCCTCCTGCGAATAAAAATCTACCTATCCAACGAGTGCGTAGCAAAAGCAAATTTTAAAAGAAAGAATTTTTTTTCTACATCATAGACACCAAACAGACTTATGCGGACTATGGGTTGAGTGATGTGTTGCTCCTGTGGGTTTTTTCTTATGCAGGAGGACAAAAGGTAAATAAGGAATGGTATGGTCATTTAATATAAAAACGTAGAATTGTAATCGAAAAAATATGACGGGACGGAAGGGGGGGATGATACTGTGATGGCTGGGGGTGACACCATTTACATCCGCCCCGGGTGTCACCCATCCTAGCTACGCCACTGAGATGAAGACATTTAAAAAAATTTAATTTTGCGATTACAAATAGGAGACAAAGATAACCATATTTTATTTACTATTGAAAGGAAGGGGAGAAGGTTACCAAACGACTGATAATCTACAATATTAAAGATTTACAAATAGTGCACAAAAATAAAAAGTAAACAAGTTAAGAGTTCTTCAACGATTATTTTTTGTCACAATAAAGTAACAGATAAATCAAGAAAAGATTTTTAAAAAGCAATAGATTATTAAGATTTTAAACTTTAGATATTAAAGGGCCAAAAAGATAAATTTTTATTATTTTTATTTTTTAGAAGAGGGGAGATTTATTAGATAACTTATTTACATTACTAAAAATTTGCAAATATACGTAAAATACTAATAGCCCAGTGGTTAGTTGGTAGAATTCGTTATTAACACGTTCGCTGCCGCTTACATGAAGATGTGATCGGAGTTAATGCCGCGCTGTTGAAGTGAGTTTTTCCCAAAAGCCGATTTCCTATTTATAACAAAGAATCAGTCAAAGATTTTCCCGCGCAAGCGCGTGACTGGCTATTGGTCAACACCCCACATCACGCGCTGGCGCGTGAGTGGCTCCTAAACGTTGGCGCTATATCACACGCTTTCGCGTGAGCGGCAGCGAACGTGTTAAGGGGAAACAGGAAATTGGTTTAATAATTTCATTTTATGTCTACAATAAATACATATTTTTTTTTTTTTTTTTTTTTTTTTTTTTTTTTTTGTCTTACTAGGCGAGCGTTAGAAAATACATATAGATTTAAAATAAAAAATTATTTAAATAAAACTCTTATTTAAAATAAAAAATTAAAATAAAACTCTTTTTTAATACCATAATAATACCTCAAAAACAACTAACTATCAAAAACATTAAAACAAATGTTGTAGAGCTTTTTCCTTAACTGCTATTAGCGGTCTCACCAGACCACTGTGTTTTTCAAGTTTCAGAGTTTAATTCGTAATTTTCAGCGTAACTATATATATACTGATCAAATTTTGTTTCGTTTGGAATCCTATTACTATGCTAGAGAGTTTTAAATAGCTGAATTTTATTTATAATAGTCCTGTATATAAAGTTTTATATAAAAAAAATAGTGTTCTGAGAGTTACTTTAACATTTTATTCATCTTTAGATTAATCTGCCTGACAGACTACTCGCAGTAGTTTTGTCACAACAGTTAAGGGTTAAAGTTCTGAATAAAATGAGCGCCTACAATTAAAATTTTTGTTGGAAATTAAACCTCACTGTTCTGTTTAAAAATTTTAGCTTAGTAGTCAGAGGTAAAACTCAAAATTAATTAGGAGAAAACTAAGTTGTTTTAATCCCTTCAGTTTAAGTCTAGAATTACCCCTCCTCCTTCGAGTTCAACGTTATAGAAAATAGGTACACATTTATAGCCGAAAAACCACTTAAAAAAATATCTTAGGAATATCCCAAAAGATCTATCAAAACAAACAATGTCAAGTCAGATGTCTTAGAATTTGACATTAAAAATAAAACGAGTAACCATATTCATATTTTTGTCGAATTCTATTTCTAAATTTTGCCTTAATTGCTAACAAAATAGTGATGCAAGGAAAGACCAAATTATCAATCCGCACAGCCTCTATTTGTTTTACATGTTTTAAGTTGTTAAAGCCTTTACGATGTTGTAATTATGCTAGGGCTTTATTTTGTATATTTTGAGGATTATAATTTAGTAATTATCGATAAAAAGGTGCATGAATGATAGCTGTTTTACATGTCCAACTGATATCACCAATCTTAAACCATCGTTTTAATTTTACGTCAATACTACAATACTTTATTTCAATATTCCGAAGATTTTACAATTTTATAAGTTTAACCTGACAGAAATTGTCATAACTACTGTGAAGCGATCTCCATCGAAAGATGACAAAAAGGCCCGATAAACTTATAGGATGGAATTTTTGTACTAAACATCTTGTGTTCTTATAATAAAAATTCACCTATTAAAAAGTCTCTGATGATAGTATAAAAGTTTCAAATGAAAAACTTCGGTAACTTAAAATGTGGTCGTATGCTAATTGAAAATCTTTTTTTTTTTTTTTTTTTTTTTTTTTTTTTTTTTTTTTTTCTTTAACCATGTTTATTTTTTAAGGAAAATATCGAAGGTTAGAATCGTGCTACTAATTGACTTTGAATTTCCTCTAGCGAAAAGGCTTTTGCACACTTATTTGTTTGCTCCCCCCCCCCCCCAAAAAAAAAAAAAAAAAAAATCTCGCACTTTTTTTTTAAATTTTCTTACTTATAATAGATGTGCACTGTTATTTACTCTGTATGCACATACTTCAAAAATCGGATATAATAAACAATGTTTACCCTCACTTACGAAACATTTTTTAAATATTTTAAAAATAATGAAAAATGCAAATTTTAAGATATTGATAAGTTCGTAGAAACAAAAGCTCTTCTGGAAGTAGGAGGAAACTTACTTCATTGCAAATTTATCTCGAATAGATTGAAGATCTCGATAATAGATCTCGAATAGATTCTAGCTTTTTCATAATTAGTTGCGACATTGGGCTATAACCCGTAATCATGAGGTTAACACAAAATTTTTTTTTAATACATCCACCCTAAATAATAAGTCAATATCTTTAAAAAATACTTGTATATAAAAATCAGAAGCACTTTGAAAAGCACCTCGTCTGTTGGGGTTTAAAGCTCTTGCTTAGTAATTTAACTAAAACTTTGAAGTAGAATTGTAAAAATTCAACAAAAATATTGACTGTCGGTACTCATTTTATTCAGAATTTTAATCTCTATAACCTTTGAATTGAGAATGCTTTTGATAAAAATAGGTTTTTTTTTTTAGATATTTTTATGATAATTAATAAAGGCTTTTTTTTTCGATTATAAATATATTCATTCTAGACCTACAGGGATATAAACAATTTTCAACTTTCCTCTAATTGATTCAAATTTTGACCAACCACCCCTCCACCACTGGGCTCTAAAGAGTTTTATACATTTTAAAATTCTATGCGTTTTTTATGAAAAGCGCTTAGAATATATAGCATAGAGCGCAATATGAAGGGGTGAGGGAGGAATAGGGAAATGGAAATTTCGAGTGGTGAGAAAAATCTTATTTGGCAATTTATTGTGAAAATAAAATAACATATAGAACAGATTTTATTTATTTTAAATTAAAAAGTTTTACAGAGTTTTTAAACTTAAAGTTCTGTTACCGTATGGGATGGAGAAAATTCAAAAATAAAACTTTGAGGGTGAAATTCAGATGAAATTTTTAATGAAATGAAAGTGATGTAATCAATTGCTAATGAAATTTAGGTTTGATTATTCACTATAAAGTAACAAATAGAAT
Organism: Maratus speculifer; assembly: GCA_964019185.1. NCBI lineage: Eukaryota > Metazoa > Arthropoda > Arachnida > Araneae > Salticidae > Maratus > Maratus speculifer. Next base: position 239,993,926 of record OZ025290.1, on the reverse strand, counting down.
AGAAAATAAATTTTAAACACTTTAATCTCTTGTATTTTGGAGAAGGAGGCAAAAAGGATAAGGGAAATTTCGGAAAAAGAGAAAGGCATTGTTGGGGCATGATTTGTTACATTAAACATTAGAAATTTTGCACTTGTAATAAACGCCCACGTATAAAATAGTTATCTGACAATGATATATATGTAATTAACAGAAAATAATAGAAATATTTACTTGCTAGATCATGCTACATTATAACAAAAAATCAAACAATCTTATCCGAGTTTTCTATTTTTAGTTATTTTGAATCAAGTAGAACTGAAATATCCTCCTCAGACCTGAGACTAATATTACGAAGCACCACAAAAAACATTTTAAATTTTTTATAAAAATCTCCAAAGATATATCAGTCAATATATCGATGCTTATAATGTGCACTCATTCATTAAAAAAAAGTCTAAAAGTAATCTTAACAATTCTAGAAGCATTTTAATTAATTTAAAGAGTGTTCATTAGTGTCTCCTGGGGGCGAAATCAGGACTGAAGAGGTTAAAACAAAATTTAACACATTAAGAATAAATATTTACTTACTTCCTAGCTAGAAATCCTTCTCAATAAGGGATTCAAGATGGAAGTCTTTTACGCTCCTGTGGTCGCGTAAAAAATGATCACGTCATTACTGAAGCCCTTTCTGATTGGCTGACAGGTGAAACTAAGATATATCATGTATTTGTACTATGCGCTGGTAAATAAAATACCCTGGTTACAGATAAAATTTTAGTAAACTTGCAGATTTCTGAAGCTTTACAAAAACTAGTTTTGTAGGTTTACAGATTTTTTTTTTACAGTGTATGATTGTGTTAAAAATTCTAAGTATGAAAGTAATTTTTTTTAAGGGTTGTAAAAAAGCCTGGTAAAATTTTAAAAAGCAATGCTATGCTGGTGGCTTTTGTTAGTCTTAAACGGCTTTTTTTTTTTTTTTTTTTTTTTTTTTTTTTTTGACGTTATGAAGACGTTAATATTGGAATAATTATGGATTGCAAAATTTTCAGCTAAACTTAACAAATCCATACAAATATATTTCTCTGGTATATACTGATCTTAAGCCCCTCCTTTTTTTGTCTTTTACTGTTTCATGTAATTAAAAAAAACAATAGTTGAAATCCAAAGTTTTATATTACTATTCAATCAAAAACGTTACATTTTTACAGGAAAACAAACAATATTAAATAAGTAAAGTCAGCTCTTAGTTTTTTCATGTAGGTTTTCAATGAAAAACAGTGAAACTTTACAGTGGCTTGCGAATGGGGGGAGGAAGAGGACGTTTGCTCTGTGCATGAAAATTTAGGGGATGCCAAATTTATACTACAATCATAACTTTTGGCCTGTCATAAGAAAAAGTTGGGAGAGGGGGGCACCAAATTCGGTCTTTGACCCGGGTACAATTTTCTCTTCGCATGTCCCTGAAATTTTATTCTGCTTCCTAAATTCTTTGACAAAAAATGTAAAAAAAAAAAAAAAAAAAAAAAAAAAAAAAAAAAAAAAAAATTCCAGATTATAAAGCATGCAAGGGGAGGTGAAGAAAAAAATAATAAAAGTTTAACTATTATTATTTTTAAACACCAACCAAACATTGTGAAGCAGTTGATTACTGGAAGGCAGTCCATTACTGGCACATCTACCCTATATAAAGTATACTCCCTCAAATCCGCAAACCCGAAATCCACAACTCTCTAAAATCCGCACATATTTTATGGATGTAAACAATGAAATTTTCAGTTACGATATTGGGACAAAATTTTATTTTTTTAGTTTTGTATTGCAGGTGACGGTGCCTGGGCAGGGTTCGAACTGGAGATCCCTCGATCAGTAAGCGAGCGTCTTATCCGCCGAGCAAAAGGGTACCTCAGGGCTTCCTGCGAGAAACTCGTTTTATTGACCGCGCACGATGGCCGCCACAGTACTCCACCCCCAGTGAGAAGAACGTCGCGTTGACGTTGGACGAGCGATTTGCACTCGTGTTGCGCTGGCGCGTGCCAGATGCGTTGTCGTTCTCATGCTGCCGCCGATTGCACGTGTGACCCATCGATGATGCGCGGCGTGGCAGGCTTTGCTGCTGTGAGCGTTACACAGGCTTTGGTCATGTGCTCTGAGCGTTACAGAGGCTTCGTGCTGCGAGCGTTTCGCAGGCTTTGGATGCTGGGGGTGTTTTCAGTGCTGCCATCTGTTGGACTAGAGTGAAGGTGGTGAAGTGTGTTCGTTTGTCCGAGGTCACCAATGCAGGTGACGGTGCCCGGGCAGGGATCGAACTGGAGAACCCAAGGTCAGTAAGTGAGCGTCTTATCCGCCGAGCAAAAGGGTACCTCAGGGCTTCCTGCGAGAAACTCGTTTTATTGACCGCGCACGATGGCCGCCACAGTATCAATTCCACATATTTTTAAATTTGCAATTTTCTTAATTATACTCTATTCATGATTTTTTCATGAAGGAAGTTTTTTTTTTTTTGGGGGGGGGGGTGGATTCCAGGTATTGCTGATATCGCTGGTAATCATAATCTTACCAAATATAAATATGCATTAATCCAAGGGTGCCCTGAGAGGGGTTTGGTGACTCAAGATGCGTCATACAATTTAGTTTTTTTTTGGGGGGGAGGGGGAATTTGAAAAAAAGTACATTTTTAGGGGAGGGGAGATTTTTAATTTTTTAATATTTCAAAATTTAATAAGATACTTCTTATGCTTTTGCATCCGTATGGTTTGCATCAGTATAGCTTAATTCCTTCTGAATGCAATTCACCAAAATGGTATACTGTTGGGAATATGTATATGCAATATGTGTTTTTAAAAGTCTTACCTTTTTTATTTTTTTTATTTCCAGGTACTTGTTGAACATAAATCCAAACAGGGGAAGTAAACAGCGAAAGAACAGCCTAAAAGATGGCATAATGCCACGAGTATCATCATTGTTAAATAATTTATCGGATTACGAATGGTTGTAGATCATAACTTGTGGCTTGTATTTGTTGTTAAAATTAAACTTTTTTTAATTGTAATTTTCATGTTTTGTTTTTTCCGCTTTTAAATCTAAATTATCTTTCAGACTTATTTCTAATGAAACTTGTTCAATTGCAAGAAAAGAATTTTATATATAATTGTGTTTCCATGATCCTTGTTTAGGTACAATTACACTTTAATGTAGACATGGTAAATTTGCTTAAAATAGAAACAGAAATTTCTGACCTTTTCCAATCAGCAAACAAATGCTGATGGTCAAGGTAGAATTTAGTATCAATGCTTCGAAATTTTTTTTAGATTACTTGAAATTTCATTTATCATAATTTATATTTCTGGTTTGAATTAACAATTAGTATATGTATGGGGAAACATATCTAACCATACAAAAGCAATTTTAAAAATGCATTCCTGATTGTAAATAATGCTAAGTTGAAACCACAATAAGATTTCATGATTTCATGAACTGGAATATTGTTCTGATATCCTCCATTACATTTTGAGTCCTGTAAACAACCAATATTACACATCTTGAAGTACTAATGGAACTCAAATAGGAAGTGCTTTGGAAAGAATTAATAAATTTTCATTTTTTATCAGCAAAGACAATTTAAAAATGCGTTAAGAAAGAAAAAATACTACTTTTTTTAAAATTTGATCAAGAAAATCAAGCTTTTCTAGAAAAAAATATTCAATGATGGGGTTTTAATGAAAACAGAGCTTATAATTTAATCCATAACTGTTTTACTGTCACGGTCTCACATTGTATAAAGGTATGTTTGTAGAAACAGACGTACAATTTCTTTATCCTCCCTCCATCACACACATACACTGCTTAAAATGTCAGATTAGGTGGAGTTTAATTTTAAATTTTGATCTATCCATAAAAGATGCCACACATTTCTTCAATATTTTTTATCTCCCCCCTCCTATTTTGCCACAAAATCTCAAACTTCACCTTACTCCCCCTCCTACTCCCTCTTGTTACATGTCATGCTATGTTGCATAAACATATACTTGCCGTTCAGAATCAAAGCACTACCTTATAGAATGTATTTCACACTATATTTTTAATCTTTAACTATCTGTTTTAATGACGTTTGTGAGCATAACAGTAAAAATTTGTATACTTATTTTATATGCAATAATGTTAAAGTTTATCACCAAAAACAGCAATGAAATATTAATATGAAAGAGCAATAGGAAAGATTAGTAATTTGCAGTTCAAAATATAATTTAATATATTTGGCTTTAAATCTTATCTTTACTTTATAAACACAAAATACTTTTAAAATAACTTGAAAAATTAATCTATTGGTCTTACATGCTTTTATTTTAACCAAAATGTGTGATGTTGCATTTCTTTTTACCCCCTACCACCCCTTTGTCACAGTTTCTCATAACCCCTTTCCAGGCATGACATAATTTATTGACTGCCTCTGATACAATTTCGTTATTAAAACTCACAAGCAAAAGCTTCATAAATCCCTGAATTACTTGTATCTTTTGGATAAATTATGAATGATGGAATATATTTCCTCGATTTCAATGTGACAAATATATTTTTTAATTTAACACTCTATTCCGTTAAAGATCTTTGTTATTCTTTCAAATTAATTTTATTTACATAAGACCAAAAATTATGTAACTATTTAATTTCAAAACATGCATATGAAAACAGATCTACTTTACACTTTTGCATTTCAGAAATTTATTAATCTTCATATAGAAACTTAACAATGAACTTAAGTCTATATTTAAGTATTGCAGTTAAAGAAAAAAATGTAGGGGGACCTGGGGTACATTGATACTTGGGGCACATTGATACACCCCCTGTGCTGCATACAGGGTCATTACAGGAAGTTTCAAAACAGCTCCAAAAGGTGATACTATGAAATTAACAACATACAAAAAGTTTTGGAATGATTCAATAGTTTGATGAAATGGGATGGGTGATTAATTGTTTTTGTCGGTCAAAAGTAAATTTGAGTTGTACAATTGAAATGGTATTATACAACTGTTCCAGTATTTTCAACCGAAAAGAATACCCTCCCTGGCAAGTAACGCTAATCTTTATCAGTTCCTCATTCTTTATTGTTAGATAAATTATGATGTGTTGGATTTGCGACTCATTTTATTTAAAATGGCTGCATGGGGCACAATGATACAGTCTTTGTCGAGGCACATTGATACAACCTAAATCCTTTTCTAGTTCATTTTTTCATTACCTTTTATTTTTACCATACACTCCTTAATTCCACCATTTTTCGTCAAAAAGTTCTACTATTAGTTTTTATTGATGTAAAATAGCTCTAATTTATAGTATTTTTGCAAACAGAAGACGTACAAACTTACACAATATCTAGTGCAAGTAGAATTAACAAAAGAAATGGACAGCAGCCTGGCAAATCACAAATTTATATCGATTCTCCAGAGAAAAAAGTATTATCGACATGAGAAATGTAAGTAAGAAAAACAAGCTGCAGAACAGTACATGATAATTATATTATAAACATAATTTTTAATATAATTATTCTTTATTTTCTGTTTGTAAACAGATTTATAAACAGAAAACCTGGTAATTCTTTCACCTTTCCTAAGAATGGAGAGAATTCTGGGGTTAAAGTGCCAGATATGACAAAGTTACCACAGCCAACAAACAGACAAGGAACAGCCAGAACATCAGGTCATTATATATTTCATTTTGATTGTTTTAACATCGCTTACAAATAAATTGTGTGCGATTTTAATGTCTATAAATATATATAAAATGGTTTGCTAACTATTTTTCTGCGAAAAATATGCTTGGTGTTAATTTGTCTCCATTTTTTCCAGACGTTTCAAAGTGTATCAATCTGCACCGGGGATGGGGCACTTTGATAGAAATTACTTTTTTTGATTTTTTAAAAATTACATGCAAAAATAATATATAAAACAACGATTGTACATTTTTGTAACACACAACACAGGTTTTGCTGACATCACATAGAAAAATAACTTGAAATTTCTGCTTTCTAGACACCAAATTTTTTTTTTTTTTTTTTTTTTTTTTTTTAAGCTGTATCAATGTCCTCCAGTTCCCCCTACATGTTATCAAAACTTGTAAAAATGTTATGTTGATGTACTTGACAGAAATACTGCTTCAGAGAGAGGTGTATTTGTACTACTTTTGTAGTAAACTATTTTTATCAATATAAAAATGTTATATTTTTGAGTGCTTTATTCTATTGGTAAACTTGGTATTAAAAGCTTGTTAATGGATTTGAAAAGAATTCACCAGTTTTTTAGAAAATACACCTGGTTTAAAGATTTTTTTTAATCTAAAAATAAATTTTAATAAGTATAATGGTCCATCAGTCCAAAAAGACACAAGGCATTGTATAGTATTTCTTACAACTTCCTTTTACTTAATGTTGTGAAAATAATTGTAGTGAAAAAAATAAAAACCTGAGAGCACTTTAAAGTGTGTATACTAATTAAAAAAAATTTTTTGTTAAAATAACCTAATGTCACATCCCAGTTAACTCATGCTTTAATAGGGCTATAATCATAAGTAATTAAAATTTTGTATAGCATATTATTGTCACATGTTTGATATCACTATTGTATGGAGGTATTTTTCTTTATTTCTGAAATTCTGATGTCAAATAATACAAAATTATAATTAAAAGTAATTACGTTTAAATATTCCATACACTTTTCAACCTATGTCAATAATTTACTATATGAAAATTAAGGTATAATTTACAGCTACTGAAAAAATTACAAATGATCTATTTAAAAGCATGTACATTATGATGGAATTAAATTAACCAAAAAAAAAAAAAAAAAGGGGAATCTACAAAAGTTCTCAACTGATTATAAATTTAAAAAGCAAAAAATACTGAGAAAATGCAAAATTGTGTAACTAAAAAAACTAATTTTATGTTGAATAAGCTGCAAAAAGTTCCAAAGGTAGGTGAGTAACATTTAAAAAACAAAATTTCGTAAATAAACAGCAAAAAGTACTGAAAAAAAGGTGCCATAAAGTCAAAACAAAATTTGCTTAATTGACCTAAAAAATTGCTGAAAATCAACGAAAAAGCAGTAAAAACAAATTTTAGTACATTAACTGCAAAAAATACTGAATAACTACAAACGAGCAGTTAAATCTGAAAAACAAATTTCAGTAAAATAATAACAAAAAATGCTGAAAATCTACAAAAGTACAGTAAAATCTGAAAAAGAAATTTTAGTAAATTAACAACAAAAAATGCTGAAAATCTACAAAAGTACAGCAAAATCTGAAAAACAAATTTTAGTAAATTAACAGCAAAAAATGCTGAAAATCTACAAAACTACAGTAAAATCTGAAAAACAAATTTTAGTAAATTAACAGCAGAAAATGCTGAAAATCTACAAAAGTACAGTAAAATCTGAAAAACAAATTTTAGTAAATTAACAGAAAAAAAAGGCTGAAAATTTACAAGAGTGCTGTCAAATCTGAAAAACAAATTTTAGTAAAAAAACAGCAAAAAATGCTAAAAATCTACAAGAGTGCTGTAAAATCTGAAAAACAAATTTTAGTAAAAAAACAGCAAAAAATGCTGAAAATCTACAAGAGTGCTGTAAAATCCGAAAAACAAATTTTAGTAAAAAAGCAGCAAAAAATGCTGAAAATCTACAAGAGTGCTGTAAAATCTGAAAAACAAATTTTAGTAAATTAACAGCAAAAAATGCTGAAAATCTACAAGAGTGCTGTAAAATCTGGAAAACGAGTTTTAGTAAATTAACAGCAAAAGATGCTGAAATTATAAAAGACTGCTGTAAAATCTAAAAAACGCAATTGCTGTAATTTTGTAATTGCTGTAATTTGCTGTAACTGCAAAATTTACTGGCACCCATATTGCCAGCATTTTTTGCAGTTTAATTATTGTGATTTTTTTTTAAAGTGTAGAAAAACGGCTCAGAATTATTCTCTGACATCCACAACATTACACAAACATCTCAAAATGAAAAACCAATTAAAAAAGATAGGGATGCAAACTGTACTAAGGGCTGGGGATGAGGGCGTATTAGTAGATCGTATTAATGCATTCAGCGATTGGGGCTACTCAATAGATTCACTTACCCAATGACTACTAGTAAAAGATAACACAGAGCAGGGCTGAATTTGTATTAAATTCTACTTCTGCAATTCGAATATAATTTCTTAAAATAAATTTTAATTTTTCTTGATTTCAAAGTTGTTTTCTATTTTTTAAAAAGGCATATCTTTACTTGTATAATATAAAATAAAGGCTTGGTTTTACGGTAACTTCGTGTTCCTATTCCTTTCTTATCATTATTACCTGTTTTTATTAACCCTATTAAAGTTTCAATAATGATAAATAAAGATTATAACGTTTGTTCCGATTCATCTCTATGTGCGGGGTGATTCGGAACACCGTTAAAAAAATAAATAATATACATATAAACAGTAAAAATGTTTCCCAACTGTTTTTGCTTAAAAAGTCTAGAACAAAACAAGACCGAAGTTTCTTGTAAAAAAATAAAAAAGCAGTTGTTGCTTTTTTTTAACGTTAAAGATGAAAAGTGTTCCGATTCATCCCATTTTACGATAGGGCTTAATGCAGCGGATTTTAGAGTTACATTTTTGGCTTCCGCTCCAGCCACTATACTTCATCTCTATTCTTTCCCTTTACTCCATGAAACGAAATTGAGTACTTCTGTTCTCACAGTTACAAATTTTATTGGCATTAAAAATTACAAAAATATTATACCTAAAATATAAATTGAGGTACAGCTTTTAAACAAATTTCATTTAAGAATACACATTTTCCCTATACGAATGTGTATACGAATGCAGCATCTTTTCAGAAAGTCACAAAAACATAACTTAAGAATTCTGAAAATTATCGTCGATAGAATATGACCAAAATCCATTATTCCCAAAATGAAGCAAAAATATGAGAGCTATACAGGGTGTATCTAAACTCTCCGGCAAAACTTTAAGGAGTGATAAAACACATCAAGACAAACAATATTAAATTGGAAACTAAGGTTCCCAAAAGTCTTCTGAAGGAGATAGTCGCCATTAAAGTTTAGAGTCCAAAATTTCAAATGATTATAAAAGACGGAAAAAATAGGCGATTCGTTTGCGGTTTTCACTAAAACTATTCTTTATGTCAGTATTTTCTTGAAAATAAATTATAAAGATAAATTTAAAAAAATGCCAATAGAGAGTGCTTTAGACAAGCTTAGTTTTAAAATTAAATTTTGAGCTCAAAATCTTAATCGTTGGAAGTGATTAAGTAGAGCAAACTGAACTGTGTTCAAGGGGGGTGGAGAAAGGTTCAAATTTCAAATGATTGTAAAAAACGGAAAAATTGGCCGATTCATTTGGAGCGGTTTTCGCTAAGACCATTTTTTATGTCAGTATTTATTTGAAAATTAATTTTAAAGATAACTTTCAAAAAATTCCTTTAGAGAATGCCTTAAACTAGAGTAACCTATTGATATATCTATTGATTAGTGTCAATATAGCACACACACCGTACTGCTATATTTGGACACAGACCCTTATCTTTTTGCTTATTTTGGAAAACAACGGATTTTGAGCTTATTCTATAGTGAATAATTTACATTATTTTCAAGCTATGTTTTTGTGATTTTCGCAAAAGTTGCTCTATACATTTAGCTGACACATTATGCAAATTATATTTGGATTACATTCATGCATGGGCAGTAAAACATTTAATTTGATTGGAAGGTATTATGTACAATATTGTTTGTCACACTTTCCGAATTTATTTATTTTTTATATATTAAGAACTGTGCAAATTATAAGCAAAAAACTTCTCAAAATTTTTACTACATTAGTTTTGACAGAGCTATCCAAAAGATCTTCGAACTTTTTCAATTTGTTGACGGTCTTCTATGGGATTTCGGTGAAAAATATTCGCGGAAATATATGACTTGTTCTATTTTGCTTATACAATTAGAGTTTCATAATAATTCCTCATCCCCCCCCCCCGCATCTATACTAATAAAATCCGTGCGCCTCTGTCTGTCTGTCTGCCTGCTTGAAGCCGATTACAGTTCGCAACGCGGGCGAGTTGGAAGTCGCGAGAGGTGTCTTTCGATTGGAAAAATTCTGGGGAAGTCATTTCGGGCATTTTCGAGACCGTGGGACCAAAATTAAAAAAGTTATGAATTAAAAACCCCTTGGGAATCGGAACGAAAAGTGTGTCAATTCCCAAACGGAGCTCCGAAACAGAACACTGCGCCACCTTGCGGTGAAGGTAATGAATTTTTCCCCTTTGGCTAAGAGAAGAAACAGCCGAAAACCTCCTTTTTCTACCGGCGCTAATTGCGTTTTTTTCCGCATCAATTTTTTTGACTTGCCGTAGAATATTTACCGTAGTTTTCGCTAAAATATTGAACTTAGAAATAAAACAGGACTATCAAAACTTTTTTTTGCGCGTTTTTTCTTAAACCATCATGCAGACAGTTTTTAAAGTAGAAAAAAACTGATTACATATTCAGAATCTGCGTAAAAATCTGCTTCTGATGAACTGAAAAATACGAAAAAAAGTCTTATGCGCGCTTAGCGCCCACCGTGCAAAACCAAATTTTTTAAAGGGACTATGGGCGCGAAGCGACCATAGCTCCGATCCACAATCTTTTTTTTTTCAAGTGCACGTGGCCCACCGTGCGAAATCACATATTTTTAACGGGACCATGGCTCTTTAATTTACTTTTTTTGTGCTTGAGGATTCGAACACCAAGACTTGCTTATTAAATGAATTTTTTTGCTTATTATATACTGCTTAATACCAAGATTCGTTTGGAAAAAGTGGCCCAGCTAGCGGGCGTAGCTCGCTAGTATTTAACATAAAATCTGAAACCGCAAGTGTCCGGTCAATCATGGCCATATAGTGAACTCCGTTCCAGTTAACTCAGACGTTGGGCAACTTAATTACTGATACCGCACGTTTTAGAATAAATTTATTACATTGTATTCTAGCAATAAAAACGGTGAATTAATTAGTAATGCTCCTCTTAAATTTACATAAGTTACTTTATTGTAATTAATTAATACTCATACAAACTTTAACAAATCTATTACATAATGCCATAAATTTTAAATCTTATTTTACTCTTAACCGATACCGTTTTTACTTCAGTTAGAAATAGCATACATTGGCTTATAAACTGTTTTCCTTCTTTAAAAAAGGAAAAATTCATATAAATGTTATTTTACTTTCAATAATTTCATTATCGAGATTGATGCATTTAGTGTTTATGTGTAACATACTCTGTTCCGGCTGATTGAGACATTGGACAACCTTTTTACTGATTGCATATGTTTTGAGATAAACTCATTATGTTGTCCTTTATTAAGCTGAAAAAACAGTGAATTCGTTGACAATGTTCTTCTTTTTTCTCAAATTAACATAAGCTACTTATTGTAATTAATAGTTACTCATACAAAATTCAATAAATTTCTAGCACAATGCCATGCGTTTTAAATCTTATTTTTTCTAAACCCATACTGCTTTTATAGTAGCGATTTTCCTCTAAATACAATAAGATTCTTTAGCTTATAAACTGTCCAAAAAATGTAAACTGCTCTAAAGAAGTATGAATCAAAATAAAGATATTTTTCTTTCAATAATCTCATCATCATGATTGATGCCTTCCGTGTGTAGCATATTGTGTTCCGACTAACTGAGACATTGAGCAATTTTGACAGCAATTTTGAGACGATTTTGACAATATCATGCTAAACATAGACATGGAAAAAATCGCCAAACAAAATGTACATTTGGGACACTTTCATCCTAGCGCCCGGGGCACATGCCCTTTTCCCCCAACCCTCTCTTAGTTTTGGCCCTGAATGTGAATAAAGCTCTTTTTCTTTTCTATCACAATTGTCAAGTACTTATTAGCAGCAATATTGTATTAGATATTGTATTAATTCAATACTAGTTTTTTTTAAAAGTCAGTTATTAAAAAATGTCAATTTGTGGAGAATCCCTTAAGATTCAGCCGTTTTTAGAGAGCAGAGTAAAAACATCTCACTAAAATAATTATATCTTTTTGAATTTTCACGATATTTGATTGGATTTTTTTAATAAGTCATTCCATAGAATTGACTATTAAATGATGTAAAAAAAATGTTTTTCTAGTTCGCGCATGCGCAGATAAAAATTATTTTATACAACTACTCATATTTCATAAAATATTTAATATATTTATGTTCCAATTGCGCTACATTTTTTCTACTGCATTTTGCCAATTTTTCTGAAATTTGCGTTAAATTTGGTCAAAAACCCAGCATGATATAAACAAAAAACATACCAGAATTTTTTGAATTTTTCAAAAAAATCGCTCTATCGCCATAAATATACATGCTATTCTCACAAAAATTAGTGTACATATTCTACTGTATTCATATATTTGTATTCTAAAGCGATAAGTCGTTTCGTTCATTTTCATGTGCAGGGCGATCCCAAATATTTCTATTATTCTTTGTTTTTTTGCCGGCCCCCTAATTACCCGCTTAACAAATGAATGTAAATAAATATAAAGTGAAACATAATATTTATATTTCTGAAGTTCCAGAAGAATCCGACCAGTATATTTTTAAATATTTGACAAAATGTCAAAAACTGAAAGTGTACAAATACTTTTTGGTAGATAGTGTATTTACAAATCTCTTTTTTTTTTTTTTTTTTTTTTTTTTTTTTTTTTTTTTTTTTTTTTTACTTTTTTCCATTTCAGTTGCATATATTTTATAAAATTATATTCACTTTCAAAACCGGTTCCGAAAATATAAGTGTTATGAAAATAAATATCTACAAGAAAAATCGAAATCGCAAAAGAGCGATGTAGCGAAAAGAAGAGAAAAGTGAGCCTTAGCTGTTCAATGTAAAAAAAAAAAAAAATAATAATAATAATAAAATAAAAATAATAAATAAATAAATAAATAAATAAATAAATAAATAAAAATGTCGAAATGCGAACGAATTATTAGAAAATAACCTGTCCTTAGGAATAGCATTAACTCGCGAGTGCCTTCGCTTGCTGTGGCAGGAGTCTTAATTACTCATAACACACGTTTTATGATAAATTCGTTACGTTGTCTTTCAGTAGGCGAATAAAAACTGCAAAATCATAAATAATGCTCCTCTTTTCTCATACATTCACATAAGTTACTTTATTGTATAATTAATGTTTACTCATACAAAATTCAATATATTTCGTACATAATATACCATGTATTTTAAATCTTATTTTATTCCAAACAAATGTAATAAATAAACAGGATACACAAAAGTCTTTTCATCATTCCTGAATTACTCGCAAGTTGATTTGCTGTTGAGGATACCGCTCAAGAATCAGACTGACTCGCTGTAAACATCTTGAAATTCGTTAAACATTACTTGAAATGCCATTGATAATACAATGATTTCACAACATTTTTCATTGTCTCTATTAAAAAACTATTTTATATCCACGCGCATTCAAGGAAAATTACGATAGATTTGAGTCGTTCACGAAACTCTATGAAATTCCCCATGTTTGTGTCAACGCTTAAGCTTAGTATACAATCGATTGTCGTAATGAAACTCTTTTACACAAAGCGCTAACACAAAAATGGTGGCCGAAATAGCGGCATTTTTTAAGCATTGACATGGTCCCCTGAATTTAAAGACCAGTAATTGACTAAAGTTTTCCTTGTCCTTTTTAACCTCAAAAAATGAAGCAGGCAAAAAAAACTTACAAAAAAATTTTGTGTGTAAATTTAAGAGAACGTTCATCCGCAGAAAAAATTACCGCCTACGACATTCGCCATTTTTGTGCCAGCACTTACGCCTACTATTCAGTAGGCAGTGATAATATTGACATTTTAACACAAAGCGCTGTCACAAAAGCACTGCCACAAACATTTGAACAGTATCACAAAAAGGGCAGCTGAAGCATTTTAACGATCATTATACCATCTAAGCATTATATGCAAGAAGCATACGCGATTCCATGAATTTAAACACTAGCATTTTACAAAAGTTTTCCTTGATACATTTTTTAGAAAAATAAAGCGGAAAAAAACTTAAAAAAATATATTTGTGTTCAAATTCAAAAGTGCGTACGCACACAAATAAAATACGCCTACGACATACGCCCTTTTCGTCTCAACGCTTAGCCCTGCTTTTCCATAGGCAGTGGTCATGTTGACTCTTTGACACAAAACATTGCCACAAAAGCTGCGACACAAAAATGGCGGCTGAAGTAGCGGAATTTTTCAAGCATTTATGCGATCCCATGAATCTAAACACCAGTATTTTTAAAAAGTTTTCCTTGACCTTTTTAATCTCAGAAAAATAAATTGGGAAAAAAAAACTTAAAAAATATTGGTGTTCAAATTTAATAGACAATACACACACCAATAAAAATCCCCTTGCGGTAGCCGCCATTTTTATGTCAGTGCTCAGTCCTACACTCTAAAAAAACCGGCCGATTTTATGGAAATTGTACTGGAAATCGAGACACTAGTACAATTTACTGTATTTTAACGGGAAAAATGTTCGTAAATTCCAGAAAATTTTTCGAGTTTGTTTTTCGAGTTTTTTCTGTACTTGCTTTCTGTAAATTGTACTGACGTCCCAGTACAATTTCTGCAAAATCGTCTTTTTTTTTTTTTTTTTTTACTGTGTAGTATTCAGAAGGCAGTGGTAATGTTGACTCAATCAGATTGAGCTTTGACATTCTGTGAACATCTAACCTTAGAAAATTTCAGTAATAATATTCCTCACAAACAGTAACATAAAAATTGTAAAATAAATAAATAATTGAATAAAATAAAATAATATCTGTTTTGAAAAACAAAGAACATAAAAATACTTATGTGTCAACTTGCTGTATCATTGCTAGATTAGCAAAATCTTCGACTGGTAAATTCTAATTTCAACCCATTTTATTTCATTTCATTTATTTATTTATTTTTATCAAATGTTAAATTTTGAATTTAATTTGTACGATAGCCCAGATTTTGAATTTTTTAGCTAGTTGTGGATTATGCAAGGATGAAGCCGTTACATGTCACTTGTAAGATTTAAGATTAATTTGGGCCTGACGATTCTACCTTGGTTCCACAAATATTTTCATTTTCCCAATCTTTACTACATTTCAATTCCTTGTTTTGCCTGATATGCTGATAAATTTTTTTAATTCATTATGATTAAAACTTCATTTTTAGTTTTCAAAAAACTTCGTTTATGTTTCTGAATTCTAATTGTAGATGACCATTTGTAATTTTTAAAATAGTTTTATGTAAAATAATTTATTATTACTTTTTTTTTTTTTTTTTTTTTTTTTGTATGCATCATGTTGGTTAAAGAGGATCTCATGGAAGTGGTATGTTTTTTTTTCTTTTTTTTTTTCTTTTTTTTTTCCTTTTTCTATACATTTACATCAGCATTTATTTTTAATTTTGATTTTTTCTTTTTCGTTTTTTTTTTTTCTCGTTTTTATTATGAGTTCGTAATTCTAAATTCGTATTATTTAGCTTTTTTATGGCTAATACCAAGATGAAACAGCACAGTTTATTTGTAATGCCAAAATATTTAAGGCCTGGCGATTTTGCTTTCTTTCTACGAATATTTCTATTATATTCTTTTCTTTTATTTTTTCTATGTTTCTTTGTAGTAATTTGTAGTTAATTTTAATGGCTATATATATCATATAATAGTCAGTTGTATTCGAAATGGATGTCGATTTGTAGTATTACATAATGTATATCTTTCCATAAATATATATATATATAGATATGTACAATGTGTATATATACTACCTCTGACAATAAAGTTCGTTGAATAATCCTGTAATTTTAATGTATAAGAAATATTAACGAAATTTATCATACCATCCTTCGATATAGTCATCTCTCATAACTATGCACTGCTGAGATCTGTTATACATGTCCTGGTAAATTCGCAAGAACTCTTCTTTTGGTATGGCGTTCAAAAGCTTCGTCACGTTTCGTTGAATGTCAACAATATGGTCAAATCTCTTTCAATGAAAGTTTGAGTGGTGAAACTAGGAAGAAGACTGGAGGATTCAGATCTGGCGAGTATGGTGGATGTTCAATTTGCACCCTCTCTCATGAATTTCTTTCGGTGTCTTGAAAAGCTTAAAACCAAACTTTAAACTGATCTTTTGTTCGTTCATTTTTCTGTTTTCAGTTGAGAACCAACACACTGAACAAGCACTTACTAAAGCACGTCTTACATAGAACATAAACGATTCTCAACTGAACAACGGTGGAGGAGGATGGTCAACACTTGCCTCTATGGAGGTACAACATTTTGTTTCCCTAGGGCTGCCAGATCGGACATTTTGAATTCGTTCACCCACTTTATTGTCAGAGGTAGTATTTCATTTTAATAATGTTATTATGATTTATTTTAAATGTTAATGTGGTTTTTTTTTTCATTTTATTTTGGTTTTTTGTGTATTGGTAGTCCTAAATTCGTATTATTTCGCTTTTTCATGGCTAATACGAATATGAAACCACACACTTTGTTTGTAGTTCCAAAGTATTTGTGGGTCTAAAGATTCTACTTTGGTTCTACAAATTTCGGTTATATTCCTTTTAATTTATTTTTTTCCATGTTTCTGTGTGGTAATTTTGTATTAAATTGAATGGTTTGTATATATATATGGGGTCTAATGAATCTACCATGGTTTCGCATACTTCGAATATTCCTTTTAATTCAGTTTTTCATGTTTTGTTGATATATATATATATATATATTACAATTAATAGTTATATATACATATATATATTTTTTCTAAATAAATCCAATGCAACATAGAAACTTACCAAATTTTAAAATTGAGTAAGACCAATAGATAAACTATATATATAAATACATTTACTAATTTTAAATCCTGTCTTCATAATTCTGTATATCGTAATATAACCCTTAATCATTTATATAGAATAAAATGTTTATGTTCTTCTCATTTAATTAATACAAATATTAAAAAGCTTGTTTATGATATTATAATTAATGGTTTTCCTAAAAAATTCATGTATTCTTTAATATAAAATTAGTAAGTACATGATCTAATAATTAATTAACACTATGCGTAAAAAAGTACAAAAAAGCATTAAAACATAAAAAATAAGAATAAAAAATTTAAAAAGTGAAAAATATATTAAAAAATGTATATAATAGGTTGGTTGGGTGGGTAGATGTTAGAATACGGAAGAGGGCGGTGTTGTCTGGATAATACGCAAAGGATAATTTAAAATATTTAAAAAAAATTGAGAGTGGGAAATTTATTTGTTAATTTGGTACAAAATTTCTATGGAGTTTAAATAACACCAATGTATGGATTATTGTTTAGTTATATCTATTATATTAATAATTTTAACCATTTACATTATTAAATTGCACTTCACTTTTAATAAATGAGTGTACGATATCACTACTAAATGTATAGGGTACATTTCTTAATAAGATATTTTTAATCTTTAATCTTCCTTAATTAAGATATTGAGTTCAGTCTATCATAGTCAAAATAAATGTTATTGATTTAAATAATAATAGGGTAAACTATGGTGTATAGTTTAATTTTTTTGTTATTACATTATTCTGCTTTTAATTAATCTATTAATTTAATATTATGATGTGTACGATAAGTCGCTTTTTGTTTTTATTATTTTATTATCTTCATTTTTCTGTCATATTATATATGAATACATGTTTTAATTTACCACGTGTGATATCAGGGTTAAGATAGTGCATTTGGGATTCATTCTACTTTATAGCTCATAACTGTTTTATTTTCGCCATATCCACTATAGATTACATAGTATATCTTTAATTAATTTTGGTTTTATGTGTGTTGGTAGTCCCAAATTCGTATTGTTTTGCTTTCTCATGGCAAATACGAAGATGAAACCACACACACCATTTGTAGTTCCAAAGTATTTGGGACCTGAAGATTCTTTTTTGGTTCTACAAATTCCATTTGTATTCATATTATTATTTTTCCTTCCATATTCAATGTGATATAAGTTATTAAATTCAATGGTTAATTTCAAATGGTTAATATTGTTTACTATTAATGGTCTTACATATATATATATACACTATCTACCGATAAGTGTTTGAAAAATTTGATTTTTGACATTTTCTCAAATATTTAAAAATATACTTGTCGGATTCTTCTGAAACTTCAGGATTATGAAGATTATGTATGACCTCATATTTATCAACATCCATTTGATAAGCAGGGCAATTAGGAGGCCGACAAAAAATTAAAGAATAACAGAAATATTTGGGATCACCCTGTACATGAAAATGCACGAAACGATTTATCGCTGTAGAATACAAATATGTGGATACTGCACAACATATACACTGATTTTGTAAGAATAGCATGAATATTCATGGAAAAAGAGTGATTTTTTTAAGAAAATTAAAAAATTGTGGTATGTTTTTTGTTTATATCATGCAGGGTTTTTGACCAAATTTAACGCAAATTTCAGAAATATTGGCAAAATCTATTAGAAAAAATACAGTGCAATTGGAATATAAATATATTAAATATATTATGAAATATGAGTAGTTTTATGAAATAATTTTTATCTGAGCATGCGCGAATGATAAAAACGATTCTTTTACATCATTTAATATAGAATTCTATGGAGTAACTTATAAAAAAAAAATCCAATCAAATATCGTGAAAATTCGAAAAGATATCATTATTATAAGTAAGCTGTTTTTACATTGCTCTCTAAAAACGGCTGAATGATAAGGGATTCTCCACAAATTGACATTTTTTATTAACTGACTTTTAGGAAAAAATTAGTATTTCATGTATACAATATCTAATACAATATTTCTGTTAATAAGTATCTTGACATCAGTGATATAAAAGAATAAAAGCTCTTTTTCTTTTCTATCACAGGTGTCAAGATACTTGTTAGCAGCAATATTGTATTAAATATTGTATTCATTAAATAGTACCATTTTTTTCCTAAAAGTCAGTTAATAAAAAATGTCAATTTGTGGAGAATCCCTTATAATTCAGCCGTTTTTAGAGAGCAATGTAAAAGCAGCTTACTTATAATAATGATATCTTTTTGAATTTTCATGATATTTGATTGGATTTTTTTTATAAGTTACTCCATAGAATTGAATATTAAATGATGTAAAAGAATCGTTTTTATTGTTCGCGCATGCGCAGATAAAAATTATTTCATAAAACTACTCATATTTCATAAAATATTTAATATATTTATATTCCAATTGCACTGTATTTTTTCTAATAGATTTTGCCAATATTTCTGAAATTTGCGTTAAATTTGGTCAAAAACCCTGCATGATATAAACAAAAAACATACCAGAATTTTTGAATTTTTTTAAAAAAATCACTTTTTCTTCATGAATATACATGCTATTCTTACAAAAATCAGTGCACATGTTGTGCAGTATCCACATATTTCTATTCTACAGCGATAAATCGTTTCGTGCATTTTCATGTACAGGGTAATCCCAAATATTTCTGTTATTCTTTAACTTTTTGTCGGCCCCCTAATTGCCCTGCTTATCAAATGGATGTTGATAAATATGAGGTCAGACATAATCTTCATAATTTTGAAGTTTTAGAAGAATCCGACAAGTATATTTTTAAATATTTGAGAAAATGTCAAAAATCGAAATTTTTCAAACACTTATTGGTAGATAGTGTATATATATATATATATATATATATATATATATATACACCAATATATGGATATTTGTCTATTTTAATTATAGTTAAATAGTTATATTTTAATTATCAAATTAATTTTAATGTTATTGATATAATTTTTGGTATTATTATTATTAATATTATTACTATTATTTTTATTTATTTATTTATTTATTTTTATTTCATTAATAATTATTTATTTTTTATATTTTATTTTTTTATATATATTTTTTTAATTTTTTTAATTTTTATTAATTAATTAATTAATTTATTTTTTATTTTTATTTTATTTTATTATTTTTTTAATTTTTATTATCCTATATTAAGATAATGAGTTTATACTATGTAAAGTCACAATAAATGTTACTGATTAAAGTAACAAAATGGTATTTTAAGTTATAAGTTAATATGAATGTTATAACCTAATTCTAATTTAATTATTTTATTAATTTAATTTTATGTAAATATCGTTCATTAATTATTTTCTCCGGTTCAATTATATTTCCATTCAGCTTTATCTTTTTTGTTCGTTATGGATAAATCATAGCAATTTTTTTTTCTTCTTTTTCAAATTTTTTTTCGCCATTTGGCGCGCATGACATTCTATTTAAAAAAAGAGCAACCCTGCTGTTCCTGCTACGATCCGATGCTTGAATTTCTAACAAACTGGTTTTTCTACGTGATACTGTTTTAACTCGTATAGTAAAGTATTGCTTCTTGCTTTTATAATTTATTAATAATTCTATTGCGCTGTCCTCTACATTCATGGTGATAACCAGATAAGTTCCCTTTTTTTTTTTTTTCCCTCTCAATATCTTGTTTTCATACTTTTTATCGAAATTATATATGCAAGTAATGTTTATCATTTCCACGTGCATAAATAGGGTTAATTTGTACTCTTGTTACTGACACTATTTGCTGCACGCTATTGTTTCAATATATGTATATTTTCATTTTTTCAACTATTTATTTCTATGTTCCTTGTTTAATAATATGGTTTTTGTGTGCTGGTAGCCCCAATTACGTATTATTTTGCTATTTCATGGCTAATACGTGGATGAAACCGCACACTTCATTTGTAGTTCCAGAGCATTTGGGGCCTGACGATTCTGTTCTGTGGACTACAAATTTCCTTTGCATTCATTTTATTTTATTTATTTATTTATTCAGATATTCTCGTTTCACTATATTTTTTTTTTTTTTTTTTTTTTTTTTTTTTTTTTTTTTTTTATAATTCAATTCTATTCAAATCCTTCGTTTTGGTTTATTGTTTTATTGATAAAATCTATTGGTGAATTTTGTCTACTTTTAATGGTATTATATATATATACATATACATACATACATATATATATATATATATATATACAGAGAAAGAGAGAGAGAGAGAGAAGCAGTAATTCTCACATTAATTACACAGATAATATTAACAGCCTTGTATGTTTTTAAATTTTTTAAAGCAATTAATTTTTTTATTGGGGTTAAAAACTTATTGTCCAAGTACATTGTGAACTTAAAACTATTATCTTTCAAAAATATCGTTTGCATAGTAAAAATTCATTTTCTGCAGTCTTTGAAAGCAATACGTGTGAATTATTCACAGTATTATTATAAATTAGAACATGAAGAATAAAATGGAATGAAAACACAGTCAGTAAAATTTCTGACATCATCAAACGCTTTTGTTTAACAGATACACACACATGCTAAAGCAATAAAGAGTCATGAAAAATATGTTTTATATATATCATTTATTACAGTATTTTTAAACAAGTTCTATAGTATAAACATAAATTACAGTTACTCTGTTTGATGAATATTCACAAAGTGCTGAACATATAAATGAACAAAAATTTACAATATAAGTACTGTGAAGATTAAAAGATACTGGATAAAATGGATTGTCTAACAATTCGCAATTCAAAGTAGGAAAACCTTTCTGTGTGTTTTTAATATCCAGCGAATTAAGAGTTATTTAACTCATTAATAAATGAAATCTAAAATTAGTATACCATAAGCAACTTGATAATCATTACTATTATTATTATTTTAATTTCATTAGTTATTCAGAACTTTAATTTCCTTTTGAGTAGTTATACATTGCTTTTATTATTACACTAAAATTAAATTTTATTGCATTTTCAATTATTTTACATTTGTAAATGGTTTTAAATATTTTATAGTGATAATAAATATCTTATAAAAATTAATCTGCCAAAATTCATGGCATTTACGTTTTGAAATTTTTTTTTTCATTAATAAAGCAATAGAATGTATTTATAAAGAATAAAAAAAAGATATTTATCAAAAAATTCAGCTACAGAATTAATTTAGATTGAAAAATCATATTTTATCAACTGCTTTATAATTTCTGTACTGAATTCTTATGAAAAATATATGCACTTATATGCAATATATTTTTTCTTACATATCGTTCTTAATCTAAAATACTTTTGTAACATGTTAAATAATTCAAACTAATTATTAATTAATTTATAAAAAGAGAAGAAATTTGTATTGCTATTTTAAAAAAGTCGTTTTATTTACAATTTTACAAGATATATTACCTTCTTCATACACTGTGATAAATTGAATTGCACTTGTTAATAAATATTCAATATCTTCAATAAATACATGACATGTAAAAACTAACATAATAAATATCATAAACAGTAAAAATAATTTTCATATACAACTGTTTCGAGACTTTGTAAAAGTATGACTTTTTAAATGAAAATAAAAGAAAGAATGAGAAAAATATATATAAAGCAATAATTTATGTGTGTACTAGAGCAGGTTAAGAAGAGTTTATTCTTTAGCACTTACTAATTATTCGTGTTTCCTTTTAAACTCGAATTCGCCATTGCATTATTTTTTAATTACTCTTTCTTGTTACAGCTTTGTAAAATGAGAATAATTACTAAATTTTATTCAAATAAGAAATTATTTATCCATTTACACAAGTAGTGATAAAATAAAATTCTGTGGGAGCATTTCTTTATTCTGCGCTTTAAATATGCATGATATTTTTAAATGATCAATCAGAACTACATCATTTACTCTCATTTGCATTTAAAAAGTTTAATTTTGAAGTTTGTACTAAGTAATGATAATTCTTTCATACGAATCTGTTAAGGAAATTTAAGCATTATTATTTTTTTATGTTTATGAAGTATATATACATACAGTCGACTTTCGTTAATTCAAAATCGGATAATTCGCATCTTTGCTTAATTCGAACTAAACATGAAGTCCCGAAATTTTCAATGGCTGAATAACCTTAAAAAATTTCATTAAAACAAACTCATTTTCTCTTGACTTCGTTTAATTCAAACTAACGAGAATTTTGATTTTTCATTTTTCTCTTTTTTCTCATGGATTTCAGATCATTTGAAAAACTTTATTTCTTTGATTTTAGTAAAAATTGTTCCAAACAAGTATACCTATAATGCAACGTATTTGATATCCACTTTCTTAGTGCCCCATCTGTTCATCAGTGACGTTTTAAATTTTTCTTCCATTGTGTTTGTTTCTAATCTTTTAATTAGTTTATGTATTTATACATTCTAATTTAGTATTAAGTCATATTCTAACGATAACAGACGAAATAAATTACAAAAACACTGTAACATTAGTTCCTTTGTATATATATATATATATATATATACGCATAAGATTCTCATCAAATATGCACTGCCTATTCTCAAAAACAAAAATTTACACCTTTTTGGAATACTTTTTGTCACTAAATTAAGAACACATTAATGTGTTGTGTGGATTAGAAAAAATCAGATACAAAAGATTTTTTTGTGTGTTGTGATTATGTTCTTAATATTTTGCAAAAGTGTTGTTATCTTGAAATGTGTTCTTAATATATTGTAAAAGTGTTGCTATCAAGAAATGTGTTCTAAAAATAGTGTTGTTAATTGTGTCGAAATAGTGTTTTAAATAGTGTTGATGAACATATGTTCTTACTATAGTGTTGTCCTGCACAACACTTTGTCACCAAATTAACAACACACTGTAAACACTACACAATTTAGAACATTATAAAACAACATACAAAGAACTCAATTCATTTGTAGAACTGAAAAAATTACACAATTTTAAAAATGAATGTTTTGAAATATGTTTTGAAAACATATTTTTTCCTCTTTTAATTTTTAATAACACTTTTTGCACAATGATTTTATTTGGCACAACACATTCACAACACAATTGAAAATGAATTTAGTTAAAAGTGTTAATTATTATATGTTCATTTGGTGTTGCAAAAGTGTTTCAAATATTTGCAGTTCGAGATAAAACTTTATGTAGATTCGTTTCTGCATATTATAATACGTTGCATTCACTGGTAAATATTACATGAAAAAAAAAATCTATTGCCACTGTTATAATAAATGAAATATATTCTATTTTATTTTTTCGATGTTACATTCATCTTTATGGGTCTTTTACAAAAATAATTTTTTAAACCGAAAATGGAAGAATATGCACATAATCGTAAAAATAATCGATCGTCACATAATCGTAAAAATAAGATTTGATCCGCCATCGAGCGTTTTTGAAAATTAAAATCATATTTAAAAAAAATATATAGCTAAGAAGAAGATGAAATATGAATTTCAGAAATTTCAAAGTTTATATGGTATTTATTTCTTTTTTCTTTATATTTATTTATTTATTTATTTATTTTTGTCAGAATGTAACTTTTTTGGATTTGAGAATAACTTTAATTTTCCCCATAAACTAACATATTTTCTACCGGTGAAGGGAGAACATCCCTAATGCATGCAAGATATTTGTTTGGGGTTCGTAATTTCATGAAATCACTTTTTGATGGCATCGTTACGTAAATTTAAAAAGATTTAATTTATAAATAACTGCTGCAATTCCAATGTATAAAAAAGGAAGCAAAAATTTTTCAATAAAATTTCTGTTCGTCATTTCTAGAGAAAATTGCTAATGTTTTTAAAGCACAGATTTATATCTATATCTATTAGACAATTTTTTTTCCAAGTTTGACAAAGTTCTTCATTTTGTAAATAAGTTGAAAACTATGAATCAACAAAATAAATAAAGTTATCAAAAATTTTTTCGAGATAATAAATATATATTTAATTCGGTTATTTTAATATAAATTCTTTAGACAGTTATATATCCTATGTAGAATTTCGTTATTATTTTTTTTGCAAAGATTACAATTTACAACTGTACAATACATACAAATCACACATACAAATAAAGCAAATTAGAAATCGCAGTTTCTTATTAGACAATCTATAGTTTTTACAATTTACATTTCATCAAATAAATATATTTAATTTTCATAATGAACTATTAAATTTTTAAGTATGTAGATCGCAATATTTAATCAGGTTACATGCATAATCTAAAACTTTAAGCTGGTCCGTTCTGCTCCGAAATTTTAATTGTAGTTAGTTATCCAATAATCTTTATTGCCATAAAAAAATATTTGTATTATTTCTATAAAACGTATTATTTTATAAATATATTTTTACCCTTGGTTCGCTTATTATCATTTTTTTAAATTTTACTTATATTTCCTTTTGTTCAATCCCATTCTTGGACGCTATCAATTTATTTATAATTTATTTTTATTCAGAAAACGAAATTCTTGTAAATATATAAAACTTAATTAAAACACAATACTATTACTGAATTTTTCATATTTTCTTTTTGTAAAAATGTCATTATTACTTAATGAAGAAATGCATTAAAATATTACAATTTTTACTTTCTAAATTAAGCATAAAACTTTCTTAAGCATCACACTGAATATATTCAAACTTAAAAATTCCACTTTGTAAGTGATCTAGCACAAAGCTAATCTAATTTTTAACTTGTAGTATTACACCTATGGAAATTATGTTTTCTTCATTTATTTTGACATAAGGTCTATGGAAAATTCTGTTGCAATAAAAACTAATTTTGCTGTATTACTGAATTTAAAAGTCAATTACATAGCTTTGAAATGAATCTGTACAACTATAGACATAATACACTTTTTCTCTCACAAGTAAAATTTAAATTAGTGACCTATTTACAGAGTTTTTTATTTTAACAAATAGGCGACGATAATGAATGTGGTGGGGGTGCTAAGAAAGACTGTCTGTCCACACTAGCCTGGTGGTGCTGTGCAGCAACTGCTGCGGCTGCGTGAGCAGCACTCTCGGATGCCCACGGCTGTAGCGTCTGTAGCGCGTGCAAAGATGCGTTGCTGATGCACAGAGGGTCCCTAGATTGGTCGTATATTGACTTGGAAACAACCTCAGCTTGTAGGGACATCATAAGTCGATTTGCTGCCTGTCGCTCTGCTTCCCTTTCTTCTGCCGTCTGACGTCTGTAAAAAAAGATGATAAAGAAATAAATGATTTAAATAAGTTTACTGTAAAATAAAATAAATAAATAAATAAATAAATAAATAAAAAATCTGTAAAATTATAAAATTTTTTCTATGAAACTTGGATTTCTAGAACTTTTTATACAACCATAACAGAGAAAAAAAAAATATGTAATAGAATCGGTTAAACGATTTTTTGCTGTTACAACACTGTAAAAAAAAAAAAAAAAAAAAAAAAAATCGTTAAATTTATGGCAAAAACTGCTTGTAGCAGTGTTACCAGCCGTTTTTCCCGTAAAAATTGCAGTAAAGTTAGATGTAAATTTTTTTAATTAAAATGACGCCTTTAAAAAAATGATAAAGAAATAAATGATTTGAATATCTTTACTGCTATATTTGCAAATTTTTATTTTATTGCTGATACATGAATTTTTATTACATACAATTTTCGAAATCTAACATATTTATAAATGCACAAAATGGTAAAATGGAACTTATAGACGCATCGCCAAAAAGAGATGGAATAAACTTCTGACCATCTTTTCTGAAAATTAATTATAGTTTTATTTAAAAAATCAGAAACGCAAAAGATTCTATTTGGAGAAAGTAGTTGATAATTGCCCCTTCCCTTTTTTTTTGGTACTAAACTAATGAAATCTGTAAAATGTCCACATAAATTTGCATTTTTTGCGAATATGTTTGACGGGAACTATGATGATATTTGCTGGAAAAAGTCAGCTGATTAGATGCAATATGGCATCATTTTCAAACACAATTTGCATATATAATACTGGAACATATTATGGAACAAATCTTTAAGCTATTCGGCAGCGTCAAAATTGTTTGAATCTTGGGGATAGTATGTACCATGTTGATTGTAAATTCATTTTGTTTTAGGATGCAAAGAATGCATAGGCTTTAAAATCTTACCCAAGACACTGAAAAGCATCATAAATTACGTTTAGAAATGTATTCTTTTTCATGTCCTTGCACACATATATAAAAAAGAGAAAGGAAAAAAAACGCGACTTTTTTTTAAAAGCATGATCGCATAGTAATATGAATAAGTGTAACCATCGAGTAAAAAATTAATTTCTAAGCAGAAATTATTGAAAATAAATATGATCTATTTGGCATAAATGTATTAAGAATCTTTGCGTCAATATATATTTAAATGTGATTGATGTCGTGTTCTAATCATTAAAAATCAAATTTGTAAATTATAAAAATAGCTTTTTTTTAAGTGCAGATTGTATTCATCTTGTAATAAAAAAGGCGAAATAAAAAGAAACGCATGCAATTGTTTGAAAAAAGCGTAAATAAATTGTCATTGGATTTATGATAATATTTAAGAAATCAATAAGTAATCTTATTAAGATTAAAAGAAAAAAATATTTAAAAACATATTTAAAAATTAATGGTTCCCAAACTATTTAAAACTAAATTTAAACTCTAATTAAAAAATAGGGAGAAATGTATTCGCAAGTCTTGTTATATAATTCAATTATATTTAATTAAGTTGCATTTCTAATCAAAATTTTAAAGGAAATCAAATAAATATTAATTAAAAAATAATAATTAAAAATAGGAGCACACAAACATGTTATCCTATTATTAATTAAAAAAATGAACATTAAACGTTCATTTTTGTAACATCTAATGAATCATATAAAGTATGCAATTGTTTCATAAATATATATATTATTAACGCAAAAACGGAGGCGCCCCAAATAAGGCTGTAAAACTCCTAATGATGAATTGGGACTTAATTAATAAGAATCAGTTAATGCCAGAGTTAAGCGCTTTCTCGTTAGTTTTAATTAATTCATCAAGAAAATTCTCATTAGGATAAGTAATCACGTGTTTTCTACACACTTTCTGCGTGAAAAATGGGATATAAGAGTAAAGAAAGTAGAAAAACTGACATCTTGGATTAACTTAATATCCCCGAAAAGAAAAGAGGAATTAGCGAATCGCGCTATATGAGAAAATAATCTATAAAAATAATTAAAAAAGCTTTTGATTACGCGTAATTTAATTATTTTTAGGAGGTTCAGGCAGTAAATGAAATTATTTTTATATGAAGTTAATGAATTTCCCATGTGGCAAATATTTCTATAATAATTTTATTAAAGATGTTTACAAAGAAATAATTACATACAGAAGCGAAAATTAAAAAACGTTACTTAAACCATGTGTCTTGATCAGTGAATTTTTTTGCATGAATTAGAAAATTCGTCTATTTCTTTTAAATGCATATTATTGTTCAATAAAAAATCAAAGTATAGCATAATATAGACTTCATTTAAATTGTAACAACTTTTAGAAATTTGAAAAAAAAAAAAATGAAATGAATAATGAAGTTAATTAATATCTAAGGGGGAAAAATATATCTGCATTAATTGTATCTAAAATGTCTCAAAATGGACTGATTGATTTTATAAAAGGAAATTAGGTCTCCACAACGCTACTTTTTTGTCATTTTTTTACACATTATTAAAGTATTCTAAATTTAAAACTCTTTAAGCGCAATTACATTGTTTACACATCAATAACGTGACTTTTAATTATATTTTAGGATTTAATAAATCCACACGAAGTTCCTGACAGCTTCTATCTTTATATTGTACCTGCTATTAATGATATGTACAAAAGAATAACTTCACAATGAAATCAAGCTTATAAAGCTAACACTTTTTTCCATTGACAAATATACACATATAATTAAATTCACATTGACTTGTAGATTGCTAAACGCTGCATTTTCTTAGAATTTCTAAACTTGTTAATACAAATTATTTTTGAATTATAAGTTTCGATAATTAAATAACAACCCCTAAATTAAGATTATGCGTTTTAAATGTTCATCAAAATAACATTTAAAAAAATTGAAAAACCAATAAAACATGTATTATTGAGTAATCTTCATCTTAAATACAGATTGTAAAGCAAGATAGCCAAAAAATTCTAGCATTACATTTTAATGCGATTAAATGCATTTTTTATCATTACAATTACTATTATTTTTAAGTCAATAAAAAAATTAATAATCATACATTATTATGTAAAGCACAAATAGTTTTTCCATTTCATATAAAAACTAGTCGTTGGGGGGACCACCGTAATACTTACCCATCATGGATATGCATAGTATAAAACATGAAAATAATAGTCTGAAAAGTATCTAATAAAATGCATCGGAAATCCAAAATAAAATGTAAACGTATGTTTAAATAGTTTTAACACGTAGTAATGCTCTATTAATGAATTTCGGATGAACCAATTTCCACAAATTACATAAAACGCCAAATTACTCCAGCAGTATCGAATTCCGTAAAAGAAACATCCTTATAACTCCAAAAATAATTATCATATTAATTAACAATTTACTGCGTCGGATTAATCATCTCGTTTCCAACTAAAATATATCTTTGAATTGAAATTTGAATGAAATACAGGGTCATGAAAAATCAAAGAATGTGAAAAACAAGATTTCAAATATCTCGGCAACTAATAATCCGATCTTCTTTGTTTTTTATGCAAAGTTTGTGTCATTTTATTGCCTTTTATGTCCACTCCTTAAAAAAAAAAATTTCGAAAATTTTCATGTACCTTTCAAAAGAACGAATTTTTCGAGAGTTCGAAAAAAATCGTTCCGGATAATCGAGGTTACTGATATTAAATAGGCTTCGTCCCATTCTTACATACTAAGTACATACAAAATTTCAAGTCTCTATCTCAATTTGTTCGGGAGATAGAGCGGTTACAGACAGACACACACACACACACACACACAGACGGACGGACGGCAAATTCTTTTTCCTAAAAATATGTTTTTCGGAATCTCCGATATCTAAAACGTGCAAATCCGGCAAAAAAATTTTTGATTTTCAAAACGATTGCAAGATTTACCCGATACTACGTATGATGGGTAAGTAATAATGTGGAATTCTTAAGAGGAAAAAACAGCTATACAAAATCCAAGCCCAGAGATTTCTTACTATAAAACTAATGGAGAAATGTTACAAGGGAAAAAAATGCATAAGTGTGATATCAGAAATTTATTTATGCCGTGAACTCAAATATTTTATTACTAGAAAAACTACGGGTCATTGGAGTATAAAAATGAATAGAAACTTAACCCTTAAAATGTATATATGATAAATTGCATAAAAGAGTAACATGTACAAAACAGTATTCCAAAGCATAAAATAAAGTTTCTGTGAATACTGACAGATTATTTTGGTATGAGTTTTCTTGCTTCATTATAGCATGATGATTCCATTTAAAAGTTACATGTATTAGATTTAATATAAAATAATTGTTGCAAAGCATTGTTAAAATTTTTTCGTCTCATTTATCTATACCCCCCCCCCCTTTCTCCTCATCAAAATAACGTGTTCCAGGTAGTATTTCTAATTGAGCTCTAATTTACTAATGCAAGGTACCGGTTCAATATATAAGCATCGACAGGAAAATTACAATCATTTATTTAGCTCCACCTATTCGGTGATAAAAAGAAGAGATATCATTTCAGATGTAACTTAAAAACACAGACGTAAGACAGGAGATAAAATTACTAAATTGAAGAGGAGAACCAAATTAGCCGAAAGCAGCCTCCTTATAGGAGAATACAATGCAACATGAATAGATTAAAAAAGAAGAAGGCATTGCAGATGCTGCTTTGATTGGTTCTAAGTATCCGAGAATAACTTATTATGATAGAAAATGATTGGAATTATAACATTCGATCAACTTTTCACCTTAGCTGTTTTCTACTGAAAACCTATTGTTTTATCAAAACTCAGCAAAGCATTTATTATAATTGTTTTTTTCTGATCTAATGACCTTCAATGTTTTGCTGAAGATCTGATGCTATCGCTAAAAAATACGTATTAGTTATCTTTATTTCATAAGATAAAACAATAAAGATTTAAGTTCAGAAAAAAAAACTGTTCCGTTTAAACTAGCTTTACATTAATACTCTTAAAACAATAGATATGATGCTAAATTTTACGTTGCTAAAATTATTTATATTGCTAGATTTATTTATTTATTTTACTTAATAAAATAATAGTAAAATATGAATGTGTTCAGAATTGAGAAAAATGTATTTCAGTATGGCCTTTTCTGCTTCATTATGGCAATGATGCTTAATCCTTTCGCTGGCGGTGCCCACAAAAAAAAGGACACTTAATTTTAATTTTGCTGGCCCCGTAAATGTGTAAATAAAATTTTCAATTTATAACATATTTGAAAATAAGAAAATATCTGTTTTCTAAATTTTTTTTTTTTTATTTATTGTAAAATACCCATTTTAGAGTTTTGATAACATAATTATAAGGTGTTAAAGTGTTAAAGATTAAATATATTATAAATTTCACGTAATTGTAGCACCGTATTTTTTTTTTTTTTTTTTTTTTTTTTTTTCATCTTATTTATCTAGCTTCCTCCCTTTCGCCTTAAAAAAGCTTTTCCAATTGATATCTATAATTGTGTTGTAATTGACATTGATGTTTAGATGAAGTATTATACTGAGATTTCTAGTTCTGAAAATAAAAAGTAGATTAGATGTTAATTTTCTAAGTGTGCGAAAAAAGCCCGAACTAGGATTCGAACCAGGGATGTATTGGCTGAAGCCGCCAATGCTCTTCGAACTGAGCTATCCTGGACGGATATTGGAGGACTATTTCACCCACCAATTAAAAAAAATTAATTCCATAGAAAAAGTAGATTAGTTTATTTATTTATTTATTTATTTATTTATTACACTTGATAAAATCATTACAAAATATGAATGCATTTAGAATTTTATCCAATCACTGTAGATAGTGCTTGTGTTCTGCTGCATTTATTACTGACTCCCCTCCCCTTTTTTTTTACTGCCATAGTTGTCTTTTTGACGAAATCATATGTACTGCATTATTATTTATTTTTATGTAAAGCCCGTAAAGAGTATTTGGATTCTTTTTTTTAATCTTTTTGAATTATACAACAAAACATATTTAATGACTTTTGTAATATATGCACTCTCAAAAAAACTTCCGTCTTTTCACAGAAAATGTACTGGCAGCACTTCTGCAAGTAATTTTCTGTAAATTGATGAATATTTATTTATTCTCTTTTCTCCGTCAAAAGAGGTAAAATATCCGTCAATTCAAAAAAATTTGGAAAAGAAAAAGCGGCAGACGTGGGGATCGAACCACTGACCACACCTTTAGAAGGCGAGCACGATGGCTCGGCGCCATGGTTGTACAGCAACAAAATGCTTTGAAGTAGAAGTGTCGGTTTCATATGGGTGTGGGTTTGGTCTATTTCGTTAAAAAGCTTTTAATTCTGAAGTTAATTTCGGGAAGATTTCGTCTTTAATGAGATTGTGGCTGGAGTTTTTATACGATAGTTTTAATGTAATATAAAAATATGAATTTTAAATATATTTACTAGATTACTAGATTACTAGGGGCAAAATATGAGTGTTCTATTTTTATTTGATAAGATTATTTTAGAGTAATGTAGATTTTTTTTTGCATTTAATTTTTTAATTAAAATATCTTTTAAATGTGCTACTTAAAGAATTTTTTAAATTAGAATATTTATTTATAAATAACTTTGTAAAATCAACTTTATTCAACTTATCCAATTAAATAATAAATTGCGAGTATTTTTGAATGAATGAAGAAATTAATTGTTATTTGTTTTTAAATTCGAAAACATTTTTGTCGTTTTAAACTAAATTAGTCATCTTAATCCATAGAATTTTTTGTTTTTCATTTCAAAAATAAATTTGAATTTCTTACAATAGACCCCATGCACATGCGTGCATGAATAAACGGAATCTCTACCTCTTTTTTAGACGTTCAGAATGAATTCATGGATGAAATGTGTTTTCTAGAAGTACGGAAATTCTTTGTGAAAAAATAACGATAACTTAGTATATATTAACGAATTTTTCTAACAGTTTGTATAAAATTGCAAAATTCTTCATAATTGATGTGCTTTTCTAAATTATTCCTCTTCATCACTTTTTAAGCTTGCAATCTTCAATAGTTAATCTAACTTTTAATTTTCTCATCACTCCATTTATTAATTTCGCCCCAGAGGAGATTTCTTTCCTAACATACTTTCAGTTTGCCATCCCCCTTCCTTCATCCATGTTTCTACACTTTTGGAAATAAAATATTCATTTTAAAGGCTTTATTTTTTAACAAATTTTGAGTTCATTGTTGTTCGGAAATGCATGAAATATTCAGCTGTTCAAACTCAGACGCTATTCGGTCTAATAGCTTTCATCATTTTTCGGTCAGAAGAATTTTCAGAAAATGTTGTTAAATTTTCCATTTTGAACCGAAATTTTCGACACGATAATGCGCGAAAGAATAAAAATTCCAAACATGAGATAACAATCACTTATAAATTCAAGATTTAACTCATTTATCTAAAAACGAAAAATACTGTTCGATTACAAAACACTTAAATAATCATGCCTGTAAGTTTTACACTTTTTCGTTTAAAAAATCAGTCATGTGTCAAAAAGTTTCGCGCTGTTGAGTTGGAGAAAATATTTGTTGAGAAAATTATAGAGCAGCAAAACACCCATTTTAGTGCGGGAAGTTTGTGACATTGATAATGTGACACATTAAACGAGTTCAGCTGTATACATTAAATATAATAGGTTTGTTCTCACATACATTAGGTTATGTTGGAGCTAATGGTGTGTGCTCTTTTATATTTAATTATGTAAATGAATTAAGTACATTCCGACTTATAGGTTTTACTGTTTTTTTATTAAATGAAATTTTTTCTGATATGTGCTTAGCATTTTACTTATAAAAATCGATAAAAATTTACAATAAAAGCATATGAAAGAATAATTTTTCAACTTTTTCTTTAATACTCGAGACTTAAAGACTTGTTTTAGAATAAATCATCGTCACTTGCATATGAAATCTTTATATACTGTATCCTAGAGTTAATTTTCTTCTTCTTTATTTGTTTTATATAATTTATATGTTAAATATTTGAATCACTCTTTAATTTAAAGTACTCAGTATTAATAGATTATGTATTTAAAAATATCAGAAAGCAAATATGTATACGTTATACACTTATGTTATTACACATATCATATATATATTATATACCATTCTTTAAAATCGCAAAAAAAAAATTAGAATATTATTATAATTTTAATTTAAATAAAAAACTTTAATGCATTTTTTATTTAAATAAATGTAATTTATAAACTTATAAGATTGGCTTGTGAAACGTCGCTAATGATTTCTAATACTTATATACCCACTTCTTCAAATGTCCATTCAATCTTATTTGATCGTTTCTCTGGAGTACATAATTATTTTTAAATTAGGCGACTATGAAAGCGATATAATAATCTTAAATCGTCAGATTAAAAACATTTATCAGATCATTATGATGCTTGAAATGACAAATAGCATATTTGAAATGAATTAATTGATGTATTTTAAATATCCTGATCCATATCTTTTTTTTTTTTTTTTTTTAATCAGTAGTTAAGATTTGCGAGATTTTTGAGTGTGATCAATTGAAATGCATTATAATTAAAAAAAAAAATTATATATTTAAATTGATTGATGAATCTCCGTAGTATGATTCAAAAGTTCGGGGAAAAGATGTAATAAACATTTTCCTGAATAGTTCACAGCACCGAAACATATCCACCTTCAAAGTAGTCGCCTTGGACGACGATACACTTCTGCCAGCGTTCATGTAACTTCTGGAAGCATCGCTGGAAGCCATTTTTCGCAACCTCCCATAAGGCCTCATGCAATGTTGTTTTCACCGCATATGATGACGTTTTTTCATTGATGGGCATAGGTAAAAATCTCACGGGGCTATATCCAGTTGATACGGGGGATGTGGAAGCATATATAGTGCGAGTTTTGAGAAGAATTGTTTTAACAATTGTTATCGATGGTGCTATCGAAACGCTAGTGCGTTTTCATGCAGAAAGTACCAGTGTCTGGCCTCAGCGAAGGTTGTCCAACGTGTTTATATTCTTCGATGGATTCTCGGTTATCTTTAAAACGACGATGCCATTCATAAACCTTGTGTCTTACCATGATAGATTCATCGTACACCTTTCTTAGCATTTTCAAAATCTCTATTGGTGTTTTACTAATCTTTGACAGAGTTTAATGCTGCGACGCTGTTCAAAAAATAGCCATCCTTCTTACATCGCGGAGGAAATATAACTAACTTCGGAAGATAACAGCTGTGTGTGCGGTTGAGTCACATGGCATAGACCAAATCTGCATGAGCAAGTAGAGGAAAGTTGGGGGAATACATTTCAGGCAGTTTTACTTTTGGCACTTGCTTTAGTTGTCAAGAATGGCCGCATTCTCGGAATATTTGAATCGTACTACGTATAAAAATGTTTAATGAAAGTCTGAATATTAAAGATAAAACAAAAGTAATAAATTTAATATCATGCTGTAGTTAGTATTAGGGATTCTTAGACAGTTAAAAATAAATCCGTAAATTCAGGGTAAAACTATTGGCAGCAAAGTTGCCGCACTTTTTCCCTTCCATTAGTAGATTTATTAGTAGATTTTCCATTTTGGGAAATAAAAAAAGGAAAAAATCCGTTTGAAGAAGTGGTAACCTTCTGTTATAAAGTTGGTAAGAAATAGTACAATAATCCTTCATCTCGATGACAAAAAGCAATGCAATTGCAATTCAGCAGCTCGTTATAAGGCTCACAAAAGAGCTTTTGTTGAGGTTTATTATTATTATTATTATGTGCAGCAAAGCCACATGTCAGTTTTGTAAACATTGAGATTTGGTGCAGATAATGGAGTATCTTCGTTGTTCCCTTCCATCTCCGTCCGTTTCGTTATTTTCAGAAAACATGATGAAAATTTTCCGATGTTTAACGGAAGATGCCGTTTTGTCATGAAAAGGAACTTTTTCTGTGAAATTCAGGAAAAATATAACCGTGAATTTCAGATTTTTTTTAACAGTGTCTAACGATTAAACATGCATTAAAATTTTGTCTTAAATGATGAATGGTATATTTCAAATAAAGTGATTGATGTATTATTTCATATATTCTACTCCGGAAATATGCTTATCAGAGGTCAAGAATTTAAGAGAGATTTTGGCGTATAATCGATTGAAAACGTTTTCTAAATATAAAAAAAATAGTATATTTAAGTTTGATTGATGAATCAATAAAACAGGTATTTTTAATGTTAAAGGAAATGAAATGGAGTAAATTTAAAGTTAGTCTGTGGTTACTAATACAGATACTGGAACAATAAAATATAATGCATTTCAAATTTCGTTTGAAATGACAGATAGCCTATTTCATTGATTTCTGTATTTTAAATATTCTGATCCAAACATCTATCAGAGGTCAAGAATTTAAAAGAGATCTTAGCGTGTGATTGATTGAAAATGTATTATAATTAGATAAATATGGTAAATCTAAATATATCATTTATTTGATTGATGAATCATAAAATAGTTTAAGGTTGTTCTCTAATCTAAACTGCTATTTTTTGGCGCATTTTAAAATCAATTTTCATTCTGAAACTTATGAAATTGGCAGGCTCTTTTATTTAAATCTACATCCAATCAAACATTTTTTTTTTTTTTTTTTTTTTTTTTTTAACAGAATGTATTTCAAACAATACTGTTAAACATAATGTGTTAAACTGATTGTAAAGGCATGGCAAGAGAGGAAAGGAGGAAAAACTTACCCTCTTGAGACGATAATGGCTTCTAACTCAACATGCTGTTCCTTTATTAATGATTAGTTTATTAGTTATTTTTATTTATTAGTAATTCATTTATTAATGAAAAAAGAAACTTTTCAGTCATAAATCACTCCATTAGTCCTTCCAGCCAGGTGAAGGCTTTCATTTTTAAAAATTAGCTTGTAAATATGTCACAAATTTAACGTTGTTAAACAGTTGATTTTATTGTTTAATATTATTATATTTATGAGAATCATTTTAAAGAAATTTTGAATATTAAAAAAGAACGAAACTGAATAAATTTAACGCTATTCTATAGTTCACAATACGGATTCTGCAACAATAAAACATGCAATTCAATTTGAAGCAAATTTATTTCTCTATTTGAAATAACCTGATCCAGCCATATGTTTAGTAAAGGTCAACAATTTAAGATCTTTGAGCCCGCTCCATGGAAAATGCATCATAATTATTCTGCTTGATTTATGAATCAATAAAATATTTTAATAAAATTCTTAACCTTCTCATGCAGGAGTTTTTTTAAAGTGATCAAAAATATATTTTGCATTTAAGGCATATTTAAAACAAATTCTTTTGGAGAGGGAATAGAAGGCGAGAGATATTACTATTTTAATAACCTTAATTTTATTACTAAATTAGAAAATGATCTTCATGAAGAGGAGCTAAAACATTATTATTAAGCATTGTTAAATGATTTTTGTGATATTATAAATGTTGTACATGTACAGCTTACCACAAGAAAAAAAAATTGACCATGTTTTTGTTTAGAACCAAGAGATCTAAATAAAATTTGTCAATCCAATTTTGACAAAAAATTCTCTCGTTTTCAAAACAAAAGAAGATTGTCAAAAGTAATTTTTTATAACTGAATATTAAAAATGGAATTGGATTTAATATTTATTTCTCTACTTCATAAGCATTATGTAAATTTATATGTGGTTTATATTTGTAACACTGAAAAAATTATGATAAAAATGATTTTGCATTAGTTAAGGAAATTGCCAATATCGATTACAACGGGAGGCTTCTAAACTAAACGAATTACTTAGAAATAGAAAAATACACATACAAAATTTATAAAAAGGAAAAAAAGGGGGAGAGTAACAAATACAAACTGTAAAGTATAAATATTAAATACAAGCACTTGTAAGATTATTATGAATACAAAAATCACATTCTTTTTTATCATTATTTTATTTATTTATTTATTTATTTATTATTTTTTTTTATTTACACTTAATTTTTAGGCTTATTTCCTCAAAGTGTTTTATAGAATTTTATTTAGAATTTTTATTAGTCGTTTAGAAATTTGCTCTATAAACCTTCAGATTAAAATAATAGAATGAAAAAAAGAAAGAAAAAGAAAACATTATATTCAGAGAAAAAAAAACAGACGATTGAAAAAGCTTCATTTAAGAAAATACATAGAAAAAGGAAAGAAAGAAAGAAACACAAAAATTTATTGTAACTTTTAGGGGGAAAAGGTATAAGAAGATTTTTACCGTTTTGTAAAGTTAAAATATGGAAGAAGTTTTTTAATTATTGCCTGTATTACATAAAAACAATGTTCAATCAATGTTCAATAATATCAGCTCTATGCGAGCATATATATAAAATACATTACTTTGATGATGCACAGCGCATGTAATGATGTATTTCTTCAATTTGTTATTCTTGCTGCTTCTTTAATACTTTTTGGAAATATAATATGAATGTAAAAATACTGGTTTCATTGGTTCTTTTATTGGTATTGTCTGAATAACTTTGGATGTATTTATAAAAGTATTTATATATTCAACTTCCATAATGATAAGATGCATAAGCACAATCATTAAAGGATAGTTTAGTCTTTTATGTCATTTATGTTATCATAAGATAACATGGATTCTTGCAGCTTTTAGTGGATTATTTCACTTTAGGCCCATTTTGGCATAAATTAACCTATTTTTAAAAATTTTTAAAATACATTACTTTGATGATGCACAGCGCATGTAATGATGTATTTCTTCAATTTGTTATTCTTGCTGCTTCTTTAATACTTTTTGGAAATATAATATGAATGTAAAAATACTGGTTTCATTGGTTCTTTTATTGGTATTGTCTGAATAACTTTGGATGTATTTATAAAAGTATATATATATATATATATATATATATATATATATATATATATATGTGTATATTGTGAGAGTGATTTGATTGATTGATTTGTTATAAAATATTGCGGACATGAATTTGAGAGCAATAGACAAGGATATTTTTTTTTTCTCTGAAACTTGTAGGTATCCTTTTATTATTGCATTAAAAAAGATTAAAATCCTTAAAGATACGAGAATTGGAGAGAGAAATTTATTTTAAAGTACAAAAATGCAAAAAACAGCAAATCATTGGCAAAAATGACAAAATAACTCTCAGCACTGTTATCTGTCAATGTTATTCTTGAATCCATATTCCATGACCTCTATTATTTCATACATTTACCAACTCACTTCATCGCAGAGAAAAAAAAATCGTAAAAATTACAAAAATATTTTTAATCATTTTTTTTTTCAACTTGTATAGTGTGCTTTTGCGTGCGCGCATATGCGTTAATTCTAATTTTAAGCAAGATAGATTGCATGAAATAATTTCCAAAATGATTCCAACGCACTAATTAGTAGACCAAAGAAAGGTTTTTCTCTTATTGATTTTTACTCCTTAGAAAGACATTAAAAGCATTTATGGCTCTTTGAATAGATATACATCAAAGGAACTTCATTGTTTTATCATAACTTTTTCGTTAAACTTTATGACTATAATTTTTGAGTTTTTATAGCTCTATTATACAAAGATGTTACGGCATAAGCACGAGTTTTCCGCCTCTTTGATAGTCATTTAGAAAAAAAAAGATACAATCATCTTCGGGAAATGAAGCGTATAATTACTCTCTTGTTAATAAATTGTTTCTGAAAAATTAAACCCAAATTGGGAAACATCTTTACAAAATCTTTATCAATAATTTTTTACCGGCCACTGTAAGATTAATTCTGTTATTTTTTTTTTTTTTTTGTTATACGGTTTTATATTATTCTTTTTAACAGAATGATACTTTGATTAATTTTAATTCGTGAATAAATTTTTTAAAAAGACGCTTAAAATCGAATGCTTTTTTTTATTTTTTTCATCTTTTATTATTCTTGTTGTTGTTATTGTTGTTGTTGTTGTTGTTGTTGTTGCTGCTGCTGCTGCTTTTGAAAAAAAAATAATACCCTTTGTAACTTCATTTAAATTTTTGAAAATTCGATAATGCAATGACAGAATAAGAAAATTGAATAATTTAGTCTATTTATT
The DNA here is from genome assembly GCA_964019185.1 of Maratus speculifer. Classification (NCBI taxonomy): domain Eukaryota; kingdom Metazoa; phylum Arthropoda; class Arachnida; order Araneae; family Salticidae; genus Maratus; species Maratus speculifer. Next base: position 239,953,727 of record OZ025290.1, on the reverse strand, counting down.
TTGCACTGCATAAATTCATTTTTAAATAATAATTTTTGAAATTTTAAAATGATTGAGCAATAAATTCTCAGGAGTTACGACTAGAAATTACTATGATATGTTTCATCAAGTTTTTTAATACAAAAAAATTGACGCTTTAAAAAATATTTAAAGTAATATTTACAGCTAAAAAAATGTAAATGGAAACATTACATTATGTGATTATTTTTCCTGATTATAATAAAAGAAAAGCAAGATAATATGCCAAGAGATATCATACAGTTGGATTTATATTTTCTGATTATCATACAATAGAATAATTTTTGCACGAAAAATAAAAAATAATATCTTTATTAAAACCCTTGTAATAATTTTTAATATTCTTTTTCAGATGTGACATCTTGGTTCGTGTGTAAATTTATTTTTGTGCTGCAAAGATAAAATTTATTCAAATTAATCTTAACTATTATTTTAGATGAAATTTATATGTTAATTTTTATTTTATTTTTATGCAATTAGTCTTTATCAAAGTATGCTTAATTCCAACGCTATATTCCAATGTATGATAAAATATAGGAGCTGTTCAATTAACTTATTTAAACAACTTATCATCAGTAAAATCTCAAAATATATTTTTATTCTTCAAAATTTCACGTTAAAGAAAAAAAACATCAAAAATGCAGAATTGCGATCTTACAACATTGTTTTATGACCATTTCCTAAGCTCATTTTAGATCATTGATACTGCGTTTATAACCTTCACACCAAAATACACGTCTCCTGCGATTTAAAATTCAGCATTATTTTCAACAATGAGCATATACCACATCTCCTAAAATCATCCGTAAAAATACTAGAACTCCCATTCCATAACATAAATGTCTGGATTTTATGTCCAATGATGCCCGTGTTCTAAAATAACGCCCGTTATTGGTAGTCCCATTCCCATTGGAAGATCTCCTTACACCAAAATATGATCCCTCTATTCTATATGTCTTTACAATGTATTGCTAAAATATTTACCATAACTGCAATGGACATGATCATACGAGTATCTAAGGTGTTCGTGCCTTCATACTGCTTTGCCTTATAACTTGTCGATCATCTAGCTACATGTCTTATATAGTGTATCGAATTTTTGCAGGAGATATCGTAATAGCTGATACAGAATAAATCACATGGCTTGTTTTTCAATTTGGTTCTTATATTTCCAAAGTAGCGTTTTGAGACGAATGCATTCACATTCCAATAACTGAAATAATTTTGGTTTTGCGCACTTAACTTTTGCTTTTTTCTATGCTGAAACTAAACATCTTATCATAGAAACGCGGGCATGCTTTCTTATAATGCTCTTTATTATGAGACATTTTCTGTTGTATGATGTCACACAGCACATTTTTTTCACTGAAAAAGAGAAAGTGTTTTCTATATATTGTTCGGTAAAATTATGTTTCAATAGTTCAACAGATACGTGCAATGCATTTCACTCGAAATAGCATGTTCTGAAATGAGAATGATGAGAATGTAAGAAATAACTTTAAATTTTAGCTGTATTGTTAATCACATTTTAGCTTCAAAATCATTTCAATGCAACAATTTAAATTATTTTAAAACATGCATGACACACGAAATGGTTGAAAGGCATTTATCTTATTATCATGCATGATTCTCGAACTAGTATATTCTGAAATGAGCATGATGAAAATGGTAAGAAATAATTTTAAATTTTATCTGCATTGTTAATCACATTTTAGCTTCAAAATAGTTTCAATGAAACAATTTAAATTGTTTTGAAACATACATGGCACTCGAAACTGCTGAAAGGCACTCTTATTGTTATGCATGGCAAACTCGAAATAGTATGTTCTGAAATGAACACGATAAGAATGGTCAGAAATAATTTTAAATGTTAGCTATATTGTTAATCTTATTATAGCTTTAAAATAATTTAAATCGCTTCGTTTAAAAGTTACCTTCTGAGACGAATGCATTCTCATTCGATTTTCTAAAATAGTTCAGTTTTGCGAAGTTAAATTTTCCTTTTACTATTTAGATTCATCGTACGATGGAGACACCGGATTCCATTTTACGCAGAAAGAGAAAAAAAAATTAATAAAATATCTAGCTGTAGCACGTAATTTCTTTTATTTTCTTTTGTCAGTAACACAAACTCATATAGCAGTAAAGTTAGAATAGTTTTACTGCTTTTGAATTGTTTTTATTTTAAATCTCGTCAGTTTCGTGTGAAAATCTCCAATTATTTTGGAAATTATTGAATTTCTAAAACTGAAAGTGTAATATTTATATTTTTCAATATATGCATTATTAAAAAATGTTACGATACATATTTTCATTGCGTTAAAAAATAAAATAAAATAAACTTGGTGAAGAATCTTTATTTAGCATTTTTAAAAATAGGAAGAGTATTAGAATTTTTTTTAATATTTTTTCTCGTATTTATTTATGCTTTTTCAAACAATCTCCTAATTTCGAAGTCAGTAAAATCCATTTCCATGTTTTATTTGAACTGATCTTTATAATTTCAACTTTGACTTTACAACAAAAGTTTAAAGCTCATACTCGTACTTAATATTTTTCTAACACCGACCAAATTGCTAAAATGTGTATTAATAAGAAACAATAAAACAAGGAAATTTCTTATCTTAACTTGAGTTTATTAATTGTTTCTGCAATACATTTTCCCTACTTGAAAAAATCTTTTATTAACACTTGAAATATCTATAATCTTTAATATACACGATATAGAATAGTTTTCTTTGAATATTACATGCAATAAAAGAAGTAATACTGAAACTAGTATAATTAAAGGAGGTACAAACAATTCTCTTTTTATTGAAGAACATAAAATACAATAATTATCTAGAAAGGCTCTAATGATGTTCTAGCTATATTATTTTCTTTTCGATATTCCCAGCTATACAATCAATTTGTGTATGAAAAAAAAATGCTTGTTGGGTGCTAAAAATTAACAAATGTTTTAAGAGGGGGGGGGGGAGGTCTAAGAACATATTTGTTCTGAATTTTAAAAAAGGTTTCATTCGCTCCTCCCCCCCCCCCAACCTCTCTCACGAAATATACGTATAATAGCATTTATGTGATTTAGCGAAAACTTTTTTTTGGTCAAAAACATCTGCAATATTTATAACCTTAAATTTCTCCTAACAGACAACTAGGAGACGCCATGGATCAATTTAGTGACAACATCAGAATAGCAAGAACAATTTATAACCTCCCGTAGGCGAGCAATAGGTGAATATGAAACAGGTAGGCAATTGTTAATGACTTTACTGCACTATGATAGCTACGACTAATAGCTCTGCCATTCAAAGTTTGGCAGGAAGCTTCAGTCTTAAAACAGACTTAATGAAATGGTAATATTTCCAGTTACATGGGCTACCGTACCCGCATGTGAGACGTCTGGATTATGTCTACGGGGCATGATAATGCAAGTTGGATCTGCTGACGAATCCATCGGTGCATGAACATTTTTCACGATGCAAGGCGGTATATGTCATACATTTTCAATGAGACTCCTAAGTGGAGAGTTGTTTAAGAAAAGATTCCATGATTGTAACAGATCTCAAATTAGTTTAACAGTAATTATATGATACAATAAATAATATCCAACGATAGCTTTTCTCTATCTCGTCTACAAGTTTCTTTTCTTTACCGGTCCACTAAAAAAATTATCCCAAAATGATCGCAATTAAGTGTCGTCAAAATTCATGAGAAATTTTCATGGAGTTGATGAGATCTTATTAGAGCAAAACATCATTTAGAAACAGTTCTGTAAAAACATTCACCTCGAATTAGAGAAAATTTGAGTTGGTTATCTATATAGTTAAAAGTAATCTTGCAAGTGCCCTCAAGATATTCGTCAATTAAAAACCGCGCATCACTCGCTCTCGAATTCTGCTATTCTAAAGCATGTCAAAGTATTTTTCTTTGTGATTTGATGTTATGTAATTTAACAAAATGGACTGCTTACTTCGTATGCAAAACATTTTTGTCTAATAGCACAAATTAAAAAAATATGAGAAATATTTTTCATTTAAGCCAGATGAACATTATCATCGCAAGCTCAGTAGTAGAATGCAACATAAAATATTATAATTTACTAATTAAATGGCTGTCTTTATAGTTTCAGTCTTAATCATTTCTTACTCTCTTTCTATATATATATTTAAGGATTGATTTTTCATTAAAAGGGCTATCCACATTCAAAAAATTGTTCAATAATTATTTCACAAGTTAAATTTTTCTTTGTTTTTCAATTTTAATAATGTTGTTAATCAGCAATGTGATAAAAACTATAAAATTAGATTTAAAGAACTTACATCGATATGCACATACATAAGTCAGCTCTGTTCTTTCTATTTTTAATTTTAAAATTAAGTAAAAAATGAAGAATTCTCAAGAAATTTAAAAGATAAGTATCAGTAAAAATAAACAGCACTGTTTAAATTTACATTTTGTGTATAAAAATTAATTAAATTTTGAAATTGAATTTGTAACATAATTTTTTCGTTTAAAATTAACACTTTCACGATAATTCATATAATATATGCATAACATTTTAATGCAACAAACTACTGATTTTAATTTAAACGAAATAATTCTTAACAATAAGTTATAAAATTAAATAATTAATAATTAAATATAATTTCAAATCATATCAATAGTGCGAAGTTGACAATAAAAGATTAAACAATTAACCAGAAAATTTCTTCTTTCCTGAAACTTTTTTAAGCTAGTGATACTATGTTCCTGTTTATTTAAGTTGTGCTATTAAACTGACCTAAAATTATCTCCAATGAAGTGTCAATGCATTGAGAAAATTGCAAGTCAAAATGCACAAGCGTTGCAATTAGAATAATTATTAACTCTTTTTAACTCTGGCTTAAATTAAAGACAGCTAACCATTCCTCAACCCAATAATTTCAGTTCTTTTACTGTAGCTTCCATAGATGAGCTTATTCTAAATGATTGAGTACTTGGTGGCATTATTAGCAAACCATCTGTTTTTGTAATGTCATACGTGAATTGGATATTCACATATGTATTATAATTCGGAAGTCGCGTGATGCATTTAACATTTGACACGCAATTTGGCATTTGAGTAACTTGGATATCCTTTGATCAGTTATGTCTTGCAGGTAACTGAACTGTCATTTAGACGATCACATCAAATAGGAGAATATTTTGTAAGAAGTAAGTCGTTTTTTGTGGGACCCACCGATATGGATGAATTGATTTGTGTCAAAGGTAGTTATAGCATTTTATAATTCAATATTAAGATTTTCATTAAACACTTTTATTTATTCATCAATCAAACGTAAATATACCATCTTTTCTAATTATAATACATTTTTAATTGATCACACTCAAAAATCTTTCAAAATCCTAACCACTGAAAAAAATAGGTATGAATCAGAATATTTAAAATACATCAATCAATTCATTTCAAATAGCCTATTTGTCATTTTGAGCATCATAATAACCCGATAGATGTTTTTAATATGACGATTTAAATTATTATATCATTTTCATAGTCGCCTAATTTAAAAATAATTATGCATTCCAGAAAAACGATCAAATAAGATATGAACGAATATTTGAAGAAGTATGGCTGTAAGTATTATAAATCATTAGTGGTATTTCAAAGTACCAACTTTTAAGATTCATAAAAATCTTTTTTATTTGTAATTTTTAAACCTGAAAATAAGAAAATTTTTTAAAATATTTCTTTCACATTAATAACTTAGAGCTGGTTGCCTCTAAAATAAATAAAAAATAATAATTAAATTAATAATAAGGTGGTAGTGTTCAAATTATATACTCAACACCTATAAAATTAATAACGAAATAATTGCAATAACAAAATCTAACAGTATTGTTCAAAAGCTTTCAAAGCTTTTTTCTCAGTAAAACGATACTTTTTTTTTTTTTTTTTTTTTTTTTTTTTTTTTCAGATGACAAAAATTAATTGCAATTTCTAATATGTTTTTATAAAGATTTGTTACTTTTAAAAATAACAAGAAAAAAAACTTAATAAGTATATATTTGGTAATATATGTAGACTTTGAGATTATTTTTTGACATTCTTAATTTAACTAAAACTTAATAACTCCCAATAAACGGATTTATTATTCGCATGCTGCAACAGATATTACATTTGTTTATCAACTCAATATATTTTGTCACTTATTTATTTTTTATTTATTGAAAAAATAACGTTATGTTTTGTTTTAACACTCTAATGCCCATAATAGTACGTATGTTGCTAAATTATTATTATTTTTTTTTATTTCTACCAGAAATTCTGAATAGCCATTCTTATTTTATTTAATGAAAGACGTTCCGTGATTCAATAAAGAGTATAACAACATTCAAATTTATGATATATATATATATATATATCACCTAGGGAATTAAAGAGTTAAAATAAAACTAATTAATATTCCAAAATTAAAAACTGCATTAAAATTACAAAAATTAATGAAAAAGTAATTTTTTATTCACAATTTTAAAAACCCCGCATATGGAAGAACAGGAAAATTATGATTAATAAATAAATTATTTAAAGACATTTTGTTTATACATTTTAGTTTTAGATTTTATTATACACTATATTGCCATTGATTATTGGACACTTGCGATTTTAGACATTTTACTAAATATCTAGAAACATACATGAGGAATCATCTCGAAACTCTTAGTGTATAAATATAATAGTATACGTCATACATCTCCGTGAAGATTTTTTACCGAAACTCCATAGCGGACCGTCAACAAATTAAAAAAGAATGAATATCTTTTGAATAACCCTGTCAAAACTAATGTAGCAAAAGCGCTCAAACTCTAGATTAAGATTGAATGCCTTATTGTAATACACTGAGTTCATTTTTATGCAAATAGCATGCATACTTGCAGAGTAATTAAGGTTTTTATAAAAATGGTCCCAAACTTTTCCAAGTTTTTTCCTTATAATTTTCAGAGTTCTTAATATAAAATAATATTTTTTTTCAGAAAATATGACAAACAACATTGCACACAGTACCCTGTAATCAGAATTAAAAAAATAATGAAAATTGCATATAAAATGAGTTGGTTTACTAAATAATTTTTTACTGCGCATGCGTCAACGATATCAAAATTTCATTTGCATATCATGTTAGCTAAATGTATAGAGCTACTTTTGTGAAAGTCACAAAATCATAACTTAAAAATTCTGAAAATAATCGTCAATTGAATAAGTTGAAAATCCGTTATTCTCAATATGAAGCCAAAACAAGAGGGGTTGTATCCATATATTCATTGATTAGTGTCAATATAGAATAGACAATACGGGATGTTACGACTACTTTTGGATAAAATCCCTCATTTTTTTGCTTCAATTTGGAAACAACGGATTTTGTCCTTTTTCTACAGACGAATACTTTCAGAATTTTCAAGCTATAATTTTGAGACTTTTAAAAAAGTTGCTCTATACATTTAGCTAACATAATATGCAAATGAAATTTTGATATATTTGACGCATGCGCAGTAAAAAATTATTTAGTAAACCTACTCATTTTTCGTACAATTTTTATTATTTTTTATTTCTGATTACAGGGTACTGTGTGCAATGTTGTTTGTCATATTTTCTGAAAAAAATATTATTTTATACTAAGAACTCTGAAAATTATAAGGGAAAAACTTAGAAAAAATTGGGCCATTTTTATAAAAACCTTAATTACTCTGCGAATATGCATGCTATTTGCATAAAAATGAACACAGTGTATTACAATAAGGCATTCAATCATAATCTAGAGTTTGAGTGCTTTTGCTACATTAGTTTTGACAGGGTTATTCAAAAGATATTCATTCTTTTTTAATTTGTTGACGGTCCCCTATGGAGTTTCGGTAAAAAATCTTCACGGAGATGTATGACGTATACTAATAGTAATACTATACACTAAGAGTTTCGAGATGATTCTTCATGTACTTTTCTAGATATTTAGTAAAATGTCTAAAATCGCAAGTGTCCAATAATCAATGGCAACATAGTGTATATTAAAAATTACTATATAACTATTCTGCTTACTTCTATATTTCAGATTATTAAACAAATTTTTGCGATTACTTATTGAATGAATCATTACTTACTCTGAAATATTACATACGAAACTGCTTGACAGTATATTTAAAACTGATTATCTTTTCTCAAACCTATAAAATGTTACAAATACCTAAATTGTGTATTATACTATGAACATAGAAAATTGATAAATATACAAATAGGACTGAGTCACAGGAAGGCTAAATGAGTTAATAATATTTTTCTACATTTTTTTTAAATCTATGAATTGTTATTTTTGCTAGAACTACACTGTAAAAAAAAAATCTGCAAAGGTACTATACTTTATCTAGGAAACTGGGATTCCAAGAACTTTTCCTGTAACGGTAACAGCAAAAATTCAAGTTTCAGAATCGATTACATGAAATTTCTCTATTATCGTTACATGAAAAGTTCTTGGAATCCCAGTTTCCTAGAAAATGTTTAGTACTTTCACAGATTTTTTTTACAGTGTACTTTAAAATATTTTATACACTGTAAAAAAAAATTCTGCTAAGGTACTAAACATTTTCTAGGAAACTGGGATTCTCAGAATTTTTCCTGTAACGGTAACAGCAAAAATCCAAATTTCGGAATCGGTTACATGGATTTTTCCTGTTATCGTTACATGAAAAGCTCTTAGAATCCCAGTTTCCTAGAAAATGTTTAGTACCTTTGCAGAATTTTTTTTACAGTGTATAGCTAAAATACCCGACGTTTCCCATTTTACGAGAATTTTAAGAATGTTGCTTTGAAAAATTGATTTCAAAAGTAAACAAATAGGTCAAAGCAAGGAATTAAAAAAAGAAAAAGCAGTCGAAGTGTTATACACATGAATTCACCCAATAAAAAAATGAAAAAAAATCTGAATCTTTATTTCGATTTTTTACCTAAAATATGTCGGAAATACCTAAATTTCATACTATACTATGAATGTAGAAAATTGATAAATACCCAAATAGGAGTGAATCACAGAAAGCTAAACGGGTTATTGATGTTTTTTTTTTTAGATTTTCTTTTTTCCATAAATTGTTAATGCTGCAAGACTATAATGTTACTTTAAAATATTTTATATTGGCTAAAGTACCCGATTATGCCCGTTAATTTTAAGAATGTTTGCTTTGAAAAATCAATTTGAAAATTAAACATACAATACAAAACAAAGAATTAAAAAAACAGTCGAACTGTTATACATATGAATCCCACAGTATAAAAATGAAAAATATATATATATCATTGTAAAAATAATAATAATAATAAAAAAAAAACTTAAATTATTGTTTTATTTCTTCATTAAGAATTAACTTTAGGGACCTAAATCTCTGAGGAAATTCTTAAACACACACGTATATATGGAATTGATTTAAAAATATCGAAAACAAATTCAGATAAGACATAAATGATGTCACGCTTGGACCGGGGGGGGGGGGGTTCGTGAAATTGTGGCAGATTGTGACAGGAAGTGGGAAGGTGGTAAGAAGAAGTGTGACATCACACATTTTGATTAAAATTAAAGCAATAAAAATCAGCAGATAAAATTATGAAATTTATATTCATAAAATAAAGATTAGATTTAAATCAAATGTATTAAATTCCATTTAAATTTCCAAAATGCTATTGTTTTCAATTTCTTTTTCATATTAATATTTTATTATTATTGATTGTTAATTATGTTTTTTGTTATAAACTTTATTCTTATATCATACAACATAAGTACATGAATTATTTTTATTGTTATGCTCACAAGTATCATTAAAGCACATAGTTTAAGTTTTAAAATAAAATTTTAAATATGATCTTAACATAGAGCTTTGTTGCTGAACTGTAAGTATATGTTTACGTAATATAGCGTGACATGTGACAAGAGGGGGTAGGGGGTAGATGAAGTGTGACCCTTTGAGAGAAAGGGGGGGGGGTCAAAAATATTGAAAAAAATGTGGGGCGTCATTTATGGACGGCCCCTAATTTAAAATTGTTAAAATGTGTCAATATTTCCATAATCTTTTTATCATGTTTCAATGCTTTTTTCAAACTTATATGGCATTATATATTCACCTACCCACGTCCATAATATGTCCTATATGACATAAAGTTCGCTTAATAAAAATAAAAAATTCTCAAATTATTTATTTTATTTTTATTTTTCATGGGGAAAACCTTACAATAAAAAAAATTGCTACGATAAAAATTTTACTGTTACTTTTAATTCTTGGCAACAGCTATAACAAAAAATGTTTAAATTCGATAGAAAATTGCTGTTAAATTGGTGTTTTTTTTTACTAATTAAGAAATTAATTATAAGTTATTTCGATTTCGGATTACTTTAGTTGCTTTGAGCGTATTTTAATTTACAATATCACAATTCTGTTTTCCAAATTGTAGATTTGTGTACATGAGACGAATTTTCACTTTTATATATTAGATTAAAAATACTTACGTTAAACAAACAAGCTTTCAATTTTCTAATAAACACACTTATCTTATAAAATACACTTATCATATAAAATTCATTATCTATATATTGATTGTGATATATTCAGAGATAATGAGGCTTTGAAATAAATACTAATAAAATAACTAAATTTGCGCTCGATAACATTTAGTATTCAAAATGAAGGGCTTATTGCATTTAATGAATAAATATCTACATAATTTCCCCTTCAATTAGTTTAATTTACATTTGATTTATTTAAGTTCAACTAATCATGAAATTAAACAGGTTGATTACTAAATGAACATAATCAACAAAACGTATCGAAAGCTATGTTTAAATCAGTTTAACTTGCAATAGGAGAAAGATTTCAAATTAATTTTTGTTTTTTGAACTTCTTGCCTATTTACAATTTAATGTATTGACACAAAGTTCAATGAATTTATTTTAATAAAAGGAACTAAAGGATAATTTTAAAAGTAAAGGTAAAAAATATTTTACGTTATGTTTCAATGATTTTATGTTTAAAAATTAACATACATAGTGTGAATATAGTTTCATATCCCGTTTTTCTGTAACTCAAAGTGTTTAAATGTTTTTTCCGCTGAATACTAATTTTGATATTGTATAAGAATTTGTTTTAACCACTTTATAAAATAACTAAATAGCGTAATTTGTTTTATGTATAAGAAAAATAAAATTAAATTAAAATAACTTAGAGCTTTATAAAACACTTAAATAACTTAAGTTTATGGCTTCGGAAACCCATCCATATCTATCAGGGATATGCCTTATCAAAATAAATTGGTATAACAATTTTGAAGCAAAGTGGATAATTCTGCAAAACAAATTTATTAATTAAGGGGAAAATTAGCCCCCGTTTTCCTTCACGCTTAAACAACTTATCCCAAAACTAATTAGGGAAGCTTCTCATAGAATGAACCTCTATTCGAAATTTGAAACAAACCGAATAATTCTATGAAAAGTTGTCGCGTTATGTGCATATATATAAGAGTAATACAGCGAGCACTTAGCTTTAAGCTCTTAGTTTTTAGCTCATAGACTTTGATAGCCTGAGAGCTAAAGCTATTCGAAAACATCTCCAAAGATCAGAAACTGCAAAAAAAAAAAAAAAAAAAAAAAAAAAAAAAAAAACTATTTTTATAAATACTTCTTTAAATTTCGAAAATGTTATTTTCTGGGATATCTAAAATTAAAAAATTAAAAAATCCAAAATAATGCGAGTAACTCAGAAGAGAACCCATTATTCGCTCGTGGTTATAATATCTTTATAGAATAAGAAACATTTGTCTTTTTTTGCAGTGCAAAAAGGGATTCTTTATTCGCGCTTTTTATAAAGTAAAAATTTTAATTTTAATTTTTTATGACTAATTTTGACTTTTTAAAATTTATATTACTTAGTATAAAATTTTACTTTGTTTTTCTTTTTTGACACATTGCATGTATAATGTTCTATTACAATCAATAATTACCTCTATAGAAAAAGTTATTTGAATAGAAAATTATTCATTTATTACACGACCCACATGCCTAAGAGTTGAGCAATACTATCTATTTCAGAATACTTGAATACGCACACTAAACTCACACCACACCAACATGTCCATCATTTGGCGATAATGACTTACCTATCATATTAGTCGAACATTATCGGATATAAGTACAAGTCCACTTAATTTTATTCTGAAGATCGAACCCTCGACATTTCAGATTTTCTGATTCAATGATTATTATATCCTGCGTACAACAAAAACAGATATTTTTTATTCTGGGAAAATAATATATATGCCATAATTAAATTAGGCAATAACTCTTCCGAGATATACTTTGAATTTCGAAAAATATTTTATATTTTCAAAAACCTGAGATTTTTTTTTTTTAATTTAAAGGAGCATTTATAAAAGCAAAGTTCCTTCTGTTGCCAATATAATGTCCTTTTAGTCAATAATTACCCCCATAGTATAACTATAGAAAAAGTTACTCGAACCGAAAATTACCCATTTATTACACGACCCACATGTCTAAAAGTCGAGCAATATTATCTATTTCAGAATACTTGCACACGCACACTAAACTCACACCACACCAACATGTCCATCACTTGGCGATAATGCCAAAAGCTAGGCCTCTATCATATTAGTCGAACATTATCGGACGTAAGTACAAGTCCACTTAACTTTATTCCGAAGATCGTTCCCTCGACATCGCATTTAGCTAGGCGCCCGGCGTACCTGACTTGTGATTATCGGTCTCCTCCCATCCTTTATTAGTACCGCCGTAAACCAGGTAAGCACGGGGGTGCATCGGGCTTGTGTCATTGCCTAGGCGCCTTCGGTCTGATGATGGACCTGAGTAGTTAGATTCTGAAGTTGTGGTTATGTCAATGTTTCCGTTTTCCATCCAAATTTCGAGAATACTACTACCACTTTGGTGGTTTTTTTTGTTCAGAAAGACACAAGTAATGCCTGATGTGCATTTTCTTTATCATTGTTATCGAGGAGAAAGATATAATTTGTGCCTCAAAGGAGCAAGGAAAGTGGGGAGAATGATGAGAAAATGCTTAAGAGCACATCCTCAATAGTGAGCACAAATAATTTTGTAGTTTTACTATAGAAAGTTTGTGGATGGACTATGGATTTACTTAAAATATAATCTAGCGTTACTTTACGAATTTTCGTACAAAATACTTTGCGTGTGCTAATAAAAGCATAGTTATAGATTGTACCTATAATCAAATTGTACTTTCTATAGTTTATAATGAGTTAAAAAAATTATGAAAGTGCTTTTTATATAATTGTTTGCGTTCCTAGATGTTAAGTTGTTGCTATGTCAATGAGCCCCTTTCAGCTAAATTTCGAGAATAGCACTATAGTGGTTTTCTGTTCAGATTAGACAAAGGTAATGCCTGATGTGCATTTTCTTTTTCCATAATTGTTATCGAGAAGTAAAATATAATTTGTGCCTCAAAGGAGCAAAGAAAGCGAGGGGAATGATGAGGAAATACTTAAGGGTGTATTCGAAAAAATGATTTTCAACCTTCAACAGTTCGAAATTTTCCGATACAGTTTCAGACTCATTTTTAAAAGTAGAAACATAAAACTTGCTGGGGTGATTTTTGAAGTAATGTTGAAGATGCCGTGTGAAGTAATTTTTCGCTGAATTACTTAGAATTTTATTTATAAGCAATTATTTTCTCGGCGTGCCCTTTTTTTCGTTCGCAGATCTCCAGCTTCTGAAAGTTTGGTCCAAAATGCCGTTTTTGACAGCATTTTTTTTTCTTTTTTTTCTTTTTTTTTTTTTTTTTTTTTTTTTTTTTTTTTTGCAACATTTTCTAAATTTATCAAAAAATCGACAATCACGGCACCTTGTGTAGTTTCTATATAAAGGAATTTGAAAGTTTGGTGCATTTGACAGCAAAAATGAATCTAAAAATAAATCAGAAAAAAGGCAGTTTGGATCGGAACACACCCTTAAGAGCCCACCCCTAACAGTGAACACAAATAGTTTGGTAATCTTACAATAGAAAGTTTGTGAATGGTCCATGGATTTATTTAAAATGTAATCTAGAATTTCGTTACGAATTTTTGTACAAAATATTTTACGCGTGCTAAAAAAAGCATCGTTACAAATTATACCTAATCAAATTGTATTTCTTATTCTTATAATGAGTTTAGAAAAATTATAAAAGTGTGTTTTATACAATTTTTCAGTGCCCTTACATCTTAAAGTTATTGCTATGACAATGGGCCTATTTCGAGAATGACACTTTTGGTGGTTTTTCGTTGAGAAAGACACAAGTAATGCCTAATGGGCATTTTCTTCATCTTTGTTATCGAGCAGAAAGATGTAATTTGTATCTCAAATAAGCAAGGAGTGTGTGTCTGTGTGTGTGGAGGGGGGGGTTAGGGGGGGGGGAGTACGAATTTTCGTACAAAATATTTTACGAGTACCAATACAAGCGTCTTAATGCATTTTATTTAGTCAAATTATATTTGGTAGTGGTATAATACTTTAAAACATGATAAAAATTTGTTTTATTATAACTGTTTCGCATTTTTAGGTAATAACGATTTTAATGGACGAGCTTATTTTCGTACAAAATATTTTACGAGTACTAATACAAGCGTCTTAATGCATTTTATTTAGTCAAATTATATTTGGTAGTGGTATAATACGTTAAAACATAATAAAAATTTGTTTTATTATAACTGTTTCGCATTTTTAGGTAATAATGATTTCAATGGACGAGCTTCCAATCAAATTTTGACAATTTCAATTTGGTGGTTTTTGCACAAAAAGACATCAGTGATACAGGATGGAAAGATGGGGAAATAATGACTGCTGGTCACTAATTTTCCAAATTCTTCTCCGTAATGTTATGTCTAATGAACGTTTGATGCATTCTTATATTCAAAATATCGCCTCGGGAAACTAATATTTTAACTTCTTTTTTCAATGTATGATTATTATTTTTTCCTACTTTCAAAATATTCCTAAAATAAAAGTTTAATTTTATATGATGTGTTAAAATTGTACTCCTACTTTGTCAGTTTTTAAAACATAAAATATTAAAATAAGTAAAGTTTTAGAAATATTTTGAGAACTGAGAGAAAAAAATAATATTCTTTAAAAAGAGAACACTGAAAAAAAAAGTTAAAAATATTAATTTCTTGATGAGACATTTTGAATATAAAAATGAATCAAAAGCCAATCAAACTTAACGTTACGGAGAGGAATTAAAAAAATAGGTGATCAGCAGCCATCCGAGCATTTCCACAGTAGTGATCGCAAATGGTTTTGTACATTTACTAATAAGTTTATGGATGTTTTGTAGTAAGTTTTTAATGTGAATTTTTGTCTAGGGGTTACAAACATCATATATTACGAGTTCTAATAAATGAGTTATTGTAACTTATTAATAGATTTTTTTCCCTTTATTCATGAATTTATAATTAGTTTTAAAAATATAGAAACAAGTATTTTATCATGATTTTTTGTCGTTTTCGGATTTTGGAGTTCTGATTACATCAATGTGTTCATTTTCAATAAGACTTCGTGAGTACCATTTCGGTGATTTTTGCTCAAAGAGACAAGCTAAACCTGATCTTTGCCGCATCATTATTACTGAAGTCTTATTCGCAGGAAGCTATAATTTTTTGGCTCAAATGAGAGCAAAGAATGATGAGGAAATATTTAACAGCGCTTACTCAATAGTGATCACAAATAGTTTTGAATACTTACTACAAATGTGAAATATAAAAGCAATATGTCTTGATTATGTCCAGTAACAACTATATAATAATAATAATAATAATAATAATAATATATTCTTTAACGAAAAGATAAGAAGTTACATTATAAATAATTATTTTACTTGTAAGGCGTCACTTTAATAATAAATTTAAATTTAAAATATTTTAAAAATTGACCCAGCGGAAATTTAATATCAGACATAAAGAACATATAACGGATATACAGGGTGTTTCAAAATAACGTGGACAAAATGATATGACAAATCAAGTATACAACAAGGATCAAAAATCACATAGGAACATAGGGTCGCAAACTATTTCTTGAGTCACAAATACAGGGTGTTTCATTCCAGCTACACCCGGCTTGAAAGTAATAATTTCAAAGGAAATAAAAAATATTGTAATGAAAATGCAATGATATGTACCTTATTTTGTGTGAAACGTGATAACATTACGAAAAGATCTCGAAAAACGTATTGCTCAAGCAATCGATGATACCGCATAAACTGATTATGACAGTCCAAAATGTGAGGTGTCAAGTGCATATTGCTGGTGCGCATAATGCAAACAGCTACCACTTTTATTTGGTGTTATCACACTTAAAACAAAGATGAGAATGTCTGTTAAATGTTTTATCATAATTCAGTTTTCTGAAATTTATTACCGTCAACTCAAATTGAGTTAGGATGAAACACTCTGTATTTGTGGCTCAATATGTGGTTTGCGGCCCTATGTTCCTATGTGATTTTTTATCCTTGTCTTATGCTTGATTTGTCATATCAATTTGTCCACGTTATTTTGAAACACCCTGTATAATAAAACAGAGGGAAAACTGCTTTATCCAGAATAAATGAAAAAGAGAGCATTAGCATACTTTTAAACAAGAGTAAGATTAATTTAATGATCTAATTTTTATTTAAAGTTATTCATAAGAGAGTCCATTAAAATGCATTTTAAAAGTGCGCATGTTTGTAACGATACGCTATCCTTCTGCATCCCGAATACATGGATTGAATGGTTGGGCGGTTTGCAAGATAGTTGGGACATGGATGGTGTCGAAAATATAAAGAGCGTTATATTTAACTTGAATTTAATAATCATTTATTCCATTTTTTTACGTTTATTGTGTTTGTAATTTTCTATTTACATTCTGAAGATGACTCAATAAAAATGAGTTAAAACGTGTCAATTTTTATTACATTTTAAATGTTTTATTATTTAATTGACGTCTTATAAGCAAAATAATTATTTATAATATAAGTTCTTTCTTTTTTGTTGTAGAATATATACAGACTTATGATACAGACTTACTACAAAGTTTGTAAATGTCTTATTAATTCCTTTCAATATATGGTTAACGTTTTCTTTATACCACAAACAAAGTAATACTCATATCTCAAATTGCAGTTCACTTATCAGTCAAATAACGACTATAATCGAATAATAATTAATATTACAATTTTATGAAATTTGTCAAATTGTTATTAACTAATTGTGAACACAAAGTCGGATAAATATATAGATATAATTCATTAATGCGTTTTTGATAAATTTGAAAAACTTTTAATAATAACTATTTTCCTTTGATAACCATCGTTATTGATCAATAAAGATTTTATTTGTAACTTTACGCATGTGTAACTTTATATCTATTATTGACAAGATTCTTTGAATTGCACTTTTTTCGTCATGTTCTAACATAAAAAGTTAAGAGGTGAGGAAACACGAACAGTAACTTATCCACACTCTGTATCATATTAATCGTTTTCGATTCCTTTCCATTCAGGATCCTCATTTTAAAATTTGTTTAGCGGAGGTAAAACTTTTTCATTAACATAGTAAAGTCAGATCTTTTTTTCACCGGAACATAATTTTGTGCAAAACATATGGGCTCAATAGGGAGGGATGTATACATGTTCGTAGGGATGTATTAATAAAAAACGATGATTTTAACGAAAAATTCTAAACAAATCTGAATGAAATGACATTAAAAAAAAAATAATAGTGAATGTTTATATGTAGCTAATATAACATTCATTAAGTTAATATCGTTGACATTAATCGAATATTACAAAAATCTAATTACATAAAGCTATTAAAATTCCGACTAAGTTATTAAATAACATTGACGTGTTAAGTTAATAACTTACCTCCAGGCAATAATTCATAAAAAATAGTTTGTTTATAAATTCTTATTCTAAAATACTATGTATTAATAGCAAATAATAACTGTATAAATGAAAAATTCTAAAAGAAAATTAAATAAGATAAAAGACTTATTTTGATCATGTGATTATTTAAATATAGCTATAATAAACCACTCATTAAGTTAAAACCAATAACATTAATCGAGTATAAAAATTCTAATTACTACAAGCATAAAAAATCGCTATTAAGCGATTAATTAATTCAGACGTATTAATATCTTGCTCTCCAGGAAATATCGAGAAATTAAAATTATTCTTCCTTAACTTACATTGGGATATAAAACCTTGTTCTCGTCCTAAACATATCATTAAAGTAATCAGGCTGCATAACTAACGTCTTTTCCAATCGGGAAACATTAAGTAATACTACGTCATTATAATTTCTTGGTTATTATGCTGTATATAATTAGATATGGAAATCAAGACGGTGTGCATATTATGCTAAACAACTGGTTTAGCTTACGTGATTGTCAGAATAGGCAACATTGCTTTCACACTTTGAGGAATGGTATTTGATTAATATTATTGCTGGTACGTGAATTGATTTTTCAATTTATATAAATGACATAAAAAGGATAAATTTTATTTAAAATGGTAACAATTATACTGAAATTTAATATACTTATACAACCTTTTTTTTTTTTTTTTTTTTTTTTTCAAAAATTAATATTTGTTAATATTACTTCCCAAATCAGAACTTATGAAATCGTTATATATCTTTATTTAAAATGCAAATGCAAATAAATCTCTATTTTAAAACAGAAGTTATAAACATTTCCGTGTGTAACGCTGACGTCATATCGATGGGGGTAACAACTTGGACGATTAACTTAGTTTAATTGCAATAGCTATAACTTCTAAACATATCACAATTTAAATTTGCATATTCAATTTAAATTTTTAAGATGCATTCCAATAATAGTGTATAAGTACATATATATATATATATATATAAGAATGAAAGAAAGAAGAAAAAAAATAATTAATATTATTTTAAAAATTCGAGATTTCTGGATGAATAAAACCAAACTATACACTCCCTCCCATTTAAGTACATAAAGAAATTATTATTAAAAGATGATGCTCTACGTTATTGAATGGTATGTGGTAATGAAATTAAAACTGTCTTAATTTTATGTAACCTCTATTTAGTTAAAGCCATATTAACAGTTGTAATATTATGGTTTTAGAACCTAAAAATTAGAAACATATATCTTCCTTTTGATACAATAAAAGCATATTGCAGAAAAAACGAAATTTAAAATTATTTTTGTTACATTTTTGGCATAGGTAACAAACATGCTAGATAGATGATTGAGAACAAGGTAAATTACAAGCACAAATAGCAATGTTATACCTGTCATTAAGATGGTTTTCGTTTCTATTTTCCCTTTTCCGCTTCTTAAAGTAAGACATAGTCAAGAAAGTGAATGCTTACTAATTCTACTATGTTCGAAGAAATTATCTCGAAGGATAATTGCATAATTTATGTTATTTCAATAATATCATCCATTGAATGTGAATGATAAAATCAGTGATATATAAAACAATGCTATTCTGTTAAGTTTAATTATACAGATGTTAAGGCTAAAAGATTAAGAAAATAATTGAAAATACGCTATATGCTTATTAAATATATTCTTGAAATTTTTAATAGGCTATTTTCTTTTTGCTGTTGAGGGCAAATAATAAAGTTTAATTATATCTAAGAAGTTAGAAGAATATATTGCATAAGGCCAAAACACATCAGAATAACTGCATCTTTTTTTTTCTTTTTTTATTCTTAAGATGGGTTAATTATAAGACATGTCACTTCTATTCTCTATATACTAAGCCAATATTATCTAGAATTTCGTGCATTTAATAGAAAAATGTAAGTCAATATGTAGTATTAATACAAATCAATTTCGTCTCAAGAAATAAATAATCATAGTTTTATCTATATTTATAGTTTTATTTCAGAACTATACAAAGACACACAAATTACTAGTTAATAACTACCATATATGTATTTAAATTATTTATAAGTTATTGAAAGCGGCTGGAGGCCTTTTTCTTTCTGTAATCTGCATTCTACCTCGAAGGCTATTCGCAATTTGTTTCTTAATTCTTTTAGGTTACTCTTCAATTGTTAACTAAATTACGGCTTCCATGTAAAAGATTTATTTCTTTGAAGTAAAGCATGAAAATATCCAGATAATAAGACGTAAAACAAATGAAAAATTCGTCTTCTGCTGATATTTTAACATTCAGCGTAATACTTACTAAAAGGTATTATGCTTAAGGAACCAAATTTTTTCATCTTTCATAATATATTACAGTATTATAAAAATATCCCAACCGTCAGAATCTACGTGCTTGGTATTTAAATTAATTCATTCTCAGAAGACTTAATTATTTTATAACTTTTTTAAAAAAGTTTAAAAAGATGTCTAATTCATTAAAGGAAAAAAAAAACACTAATATAGGTATATAAACTATTCCGAGTACATAAGGTATTTAATACAGAAGAAATTAAAACTATGAAATAATACAAAAACACACACATTGCTAGTTAGTAGCTACCATATATGTGTTTAAATCTTACAAGTTATTGGAATAGGTTGGAAACCTTTTTCGTTCTGTAATCTGCATTCTACCTTCTACCTCGAAGGCTGTTCGCAGTTTATTTCTTATTCCCTTTAGGTTACTCTTCAATTGTTAACTAAATTATGGCTTCCATGTAAAAGATTTATTTCTTTAAAGTAAAACATGGGAAAATCCAGATAATAACACGCAAAACAAATGAAAAATTCTGTCGCTGATGTTTTAACACTCAGCGTAATACTTTCTGAAAGATAGTGTATTTATGGAATCAAAGATTTTCATCTTTTACAATACATTACAGTACAGCTCATATTCAAAATATTAGAATAATTACCTTTTTTTAGAAACTGAAAATATCGTTTGGTAATTTAATGTCTTTTAATGAAAATATGCAAACGATATTTTTATTAAGAACTTATTGTTGATTAAACTTACTTGTTATCTTAAATTTAATATCATTTTTGAAAAGATTAATTGCAAAAAAAAATTATTTTGAAAAGTCAAAATATTAGAATATTTATTCAAGTGGTTCAAAATATTAGAATATTTCACATTAATTCTCCTTTAATTATTACCAATTCTTAACTGGTGGCATCATTGATTAAATTCAGACTATTTTATTTAAAATCAGTATTCTTTTTTGCAGTTTGTTTCTTTTTCGTCTTAAAATGGGCCATGTGAGTGATATTCCTGAATCCACTAAACTTCGTATGGTTGATTTGTATGGGCACGGTAAAAATCAAAGTTTTATAGCGAATTATTTACATTGTTCGCAATCGAGCGTTAGTAAAATACTAACACAATATTCAAAAATTGGAAAATTTCAAAATATTCGCCGAAATGGTGGCCGAAAACCAAAAACATCTGCTAGAGATGACAGGAAACTGAAGCGTATAGTTAAGAAAAACCGTTTTAAAAGTGTGCGATTCTTGCACCGAAAATGGAAAGAAGAAGGAGTTGAAGTTTCTACATCGACAACATTAAGACGTCACCATAAATTTAAATTTGAATCTCGTGTACCGAAAAAAAAACCTCTCATGACTGCAAGACAAAAGCGTATAAGATTGAATTGGTGTAAATCAAGACGTTTATGGAGCAATGAAGATTGGAAAAATATATTATTTAGTGATGAAAGTATGTTTTGTGTTTCATATGGTAATCAAGGTATTCGGGTTTGGAGAATGAAGCAAGAAGCATTTGATAAAGAATGCCTTAAACGTTCCGTAAAATTTGCTGCTAGTGTCATGGTTTGGGGTTGTATGAGTGCAGAAGGACCTGGAAAGTTATGCATCGTCTACGAAAAGGTTAACTCTCTGATATATCAAGAAATTTTAGAATATTACATGATTCCATCATCAGAAGATTTATTTGAAGATGATTTCATCTTTCAACAAGATTTAGCGTCCCCGCATACCTCGGTGTCAACTAAGAATTGGTTCCGCCAACGCAACATTAAGGTACTTCCTTGGCCACCAAATTCACCAGATCTTAATCCCATCGAAAACTTATGGTGTATAATGAAGAAAAAACTTCAAGAAAATCCTCCTTCAAGTAAAACTGAGTTAGTGGCACGTATAAAGTCTATTTGGGCTAATATTGATAGAAATGTTTGGAAACACCTTGTATATAGTATGCAAGATCGATTGTACGCTGTTATGAAAGCTAAAGGGGATGCTACAAAATATTAACTACCATTTACTTCATATTCATAAGGTAATATTGTTGCGTAAAATAAAATATTCTAATATTTTGAACCAATCTAAATTTTATTCTAATATTCTGGTGTGTTTAAGGAAGCTGTATACCTAATTTATTGTGCTGTATTTTATATTTTATAAATGTTAAAATCTTATCTAAACATTCCAGATTTAATTTATAAGAAATTTAATTGCATTTACTTAGTATAAAAAATAAATAAACGACAAATAATTTTGTCTTATTACTTTTTCTCAATTATTCTAATATTTTGAATATGAGCTGTATAATAAAAATATCCCAGCTGTCAGAATCTACGTGCTTGGTATTTAAATTGATTCATTATCAGAAGGCTTAATCATTTGTAACTTGTTTAAAAAGATGTCTATAAAGAAAAAAACATTAATTTAGATACATAAATTATTCCAAGTACATAATGTTAGTTAATACTGAAGAAATTAAAACTATGAAATAATACAAAGACACAGACATTGCTAGTTAGTAGCTACCATATATGTGTTTAAATCTTACAAGTTATTGGAAGAGGCTGGAAACCTTTTTCGTTCTGTAATCTGCATTCTACCTCGAAGGCTATTCGCAGTTTGTTTCTTATTCCCTTTAGGTTACTCTTCAATTGTTAACTAAATTACGGCTTCCATGTAAAAGATTTATGGGAAAATCCAGATAATAACACGCAAAACAGATGAAAAATTCTGTCTTCTGCTGGATGTTTTAACACTCAGCGTAATACTTTCTGAAAGATAGTGTGTTTATGGAATCAAAGATTTTCATCTTTCACAATACATTACAGCATTATAAAAATATCCCAGCCTCCATAGAATCTACGTGCTTGTTATTTAAATTAATTCATTATCAGAAGACTTATTCGGTCTGTCTGCTACAGTGCGAAACTTTTCTTTTTTGCAAAAACCCGAAATTAGATAAAGGTTTAGTGCTTAAGGCAGTTCGCAGTCTCAAAGTTGTTACTTTTTGCCTAATTTACAAAATAAATGTGATTCATTCATGTATAAAATATGCAAATATGCTAATTCAGATTATAAAGAATAAGACATGTTTTTTTAATTTGCTTATTAAGGTAATTCATCTTTGAAAAACCAAATCATACATCGCATCTTCCAACTCTTTGCCGAAAGTAGCGATTTAATTAGATTTTCAAAAAAATATATATGAATACAGGATAATTCAAAATGATTATAGAGATTACAAACGGGTATAACTATTTAATCGAAAAGACTTAATCGATAAGAATTACACAAAATGTAAAAGGAAGTTCAGAAACATTTTTATACTCTTTATAAATGTTCTGTATGACTCTCCAGGGTCACACGGATATCATCTACACATCCTCTTTCTTTAAACATCAGATACCATCTGCATGTGTTATTGGCATTTTGGAGCATTCTGTGTGTTAGAGCTTCATAATTGTCATTTCTATAATCACAGTGTAGAGAAGATTTTATAAGAGGTATAGTCAAGCACCGCCAAATACTAACAACATGCGCAAATGGTATCAGATGTTTGAAGGAAAAGGATATTTTGATGCTGTCTATCAAGTGACCAAAGGGAATCACATATAATATTTATAAGGTATCAAACAGAATTTTGAACTTCTTTTTATTCTGTGTAATAATTATTGATGAATTACTATCGATTAAATGGTTATAGCTTTTTGTAATAGCTATATTCCTTTTGAATTACATTGTACATACATTAGACTTAAATCATTGAATATAGAGTTTAGAAATGCTATATATATATATATATATTCAAAATATTGATCTTAGAAAAAATTTAGAATAAACCTGAAATATTTGTAAACATGAATAAATATACATCTTAATATAGAAACACTGATATACATTACTGAATTAAATCATTAACAAATCTATAGACAGTCAAATCAAAGCTACAAAAGTACTTTTAAATGCATTTTAAAAGATAAATTCATGTTAATAATCATTTTTTCCTACTCAAAAAGGTATAACAGCAATAATAGTTAAAAATTATTCTCAAATCAAAACGCACAACTTTGTGAGAAAAGTAAAAAATACCATTTTTAATTTACAGTCCAATTTAATGTAAAGCTTATTTATTTAATTACAGAGCTGCCAACTTCTACGCCTATTTAAATCGTATAAACATGTTTGAAACCAGAAAAAAATGTTTTAGTAAAATGTATATAAAATATATTCAATGTTATGCATTATAGTATATATTCTTAATTATTTACTAAAATTTCTATTTCTAATGTGTTTATTTAACTGTAAATAGGCGTAGTAGTTGGCAGCCATGTAATTATAATCTTTAAAAAGTATTTTTTCAAAACACTGTCATGCAAAACGTTAAGCTTTAAACTATATTTATAACGCATTTATATTGGCGTAACAAAGTAGTAATCAGCAAACAAAGTTGGATAATCACACATGATAAATTGAAGCATTAAAAAGATATATAAGGACTCTTATTCATAACATATGTATTTAAAAAAGAAAACTAAAACTGTCTTTTCACGCTTTACAGAATATAACACCATGAATTATTTTGAAAGATAAAATTCAGAAATACAACAACCATTTAACTGATTTCATCTAAAAACCCCACCTTACCGGAAGACGTTCATTGCAGAGTTGAATTTTTTAATATTCCTTTTCCTCCTCATATAAAAAACATTTATTCATAGCGGACAGAACGTAACTGAAGTAAATGCTTAAGGACTGACGGACAGGCGTTCATCCATCATTCATCACTGTGTAATCTCGTCAAACCGCGCAGAGAGAAATTTATTCAACGATTCAAGTCTTTTAATTTGAGGATCGTCGCGACGCTATTTACTGGGCAAGTTGCCACATTTAAGATGTGGATTCGATTTCTGTGCGGCGACATAGCTGCGCGTAGAATATGGGATTGGACAGCAAGGAAAATGAATTGAGAGCTCGCTTAGTTGTGAAAGATTACATAGTGATATTTTAAAGAGATTCTGCTCAGGGACCTCGCTAAGGGGGGAGCCTCCAACACAAAATTTGCAAATGCGATTACAGTTGGCAAATTTACAAATTGAATTAGCAGATTAATTCAAAACTTTAATAAAAAACTATAATACACTTTCTATTTCTGATAGATTTGACGAAAGTTGACAGTATAATTAGAAATAATATTAAGCTTTTTATAAATAAAACATATATTACATTTTCTAATTGTGGTAGATTGGTTAAATTATAAAACTAGCTGGCAAACGACGAGAACTATTTATATTTGCTTTTCACTGAGTTGGCAAATACAGTAAAACCCCGATAATTCGGGTTAAATGGGACCAGACCCAATCCGGATTATCGAAAATCCGGATTATCCAGAGAATTAGAAAAATATGAAATAAAATAAAACATATTTACAGAAAATCACCTTTATGTTAAACGCTTTGAACACTACCTATGATTTTAAAGATTTATTTAATAATATCAATTTATCGGATTTACATAATATCATAAATGAGCTTTTTAAAAAATATCAACACGAGTTGGATATATCACATAATATCGATTCTGAATATTTTCATACCTTAACTAATTTCATTATATAATAATTTTATCATGCATGATAACAATATATATATTCAAAATGTTGGTATACCACAAGGTGGTAGTACATCTAGTGTATTATCTGACTTATACTTATATTACTATGAACGTCATTATTTAAATAATACAATACATTTATATCGATATATAGATGATGTAATTTTAATTGATACTGATAACACCTGTATATCTCAATTCCCTGTTGATTATCCTTCTAATCTAGAACTTTCAAAAAACCTACTTTTTAATAATACAATCAATTTCTTAGATATTAAAATTATATTAAAAGAGAACAAATTTATAACTGATATTTATGACAAAAGGAAAGAATTTAATTTTAAAGTTAATACTTTTACTAATTTTAAGTCATGTCTTCATAATTCTGTATATCGTAATATAATACTTAACCATTTATATAGAATAAAATGTCTATGTTCTTCCCATTTAATTAATACTAATATTAAAAAGCTTGTATATGATGCTATAAATAATGGTTATCCTAAAAAATTCATATATTCTTTAATTTATAATTAGATATTACATGATCTTATAATTAATTCTTTGCATAAAAAATGTATAAAAAAAATTATAAAACATAAAAATAATAATAAAAAATTAAAAATGTTAAAAAGTAATAAATATATATATATATAGGTTGGTTGGGTGGGTAGATGTTAAAGTACGGAGGAGGGTGGTGTTGTCTGGATAAAAACGCAAAGGTTAATTATTTATTTAAAAAAAAATGAGAGTGGGTTATTTATTTTAACATAATTTTTAAACTGTTTAATTTACACCAATATATGGATATTCGTCTAGTTATATCTATAGTTAAATAGCTATATTTTAAATATCAAATTATTTTTAATGTTATTGATATAATTTTTGGTATTATTATTAATAATATTATTACTATTATTTATTTATTTATTTATTTATTTATTTATTATTATTATTATTATTATTATTATTATTATTATTATTATTATTATTATTTTATTATTATTATCCTATATTAAGATAATGAGTTTTTACCATGTAAAGTCACAATAAATGTTACTGATTAAAGTAACAATAATGTATTTTAAGTTATATGTTAATATGAATGTTATCTATTAATTCTAATTTTAATCATTTTATTAATTTAATTTTATGTTAATATCGATTATTATTTTTTCCGGTTCAATTATATTTCCATTCAGCTTTATCTTTTTTGTTTGTTATGGATAACTATTATTTTTACTTACTTTCAACTCCTTTTTGTAAAATATCTTTGTTCCTTGTTTAATAATTTGGTTTTTGTGTGATGGTAGTCCCAAATTCGTATTGTTTTGCTTTTTCATGGCAAATACGAAGATGAAACCACACACTCCATTTGTAGTTCCAAAGTATTTGGGACCTGAAGATTCTGCTTTGGTTCTACAAATTTCAATTGTATTCATATTATTCTTTTTTTCCTTCCATGTTCAATGTGCTATAAGTTATTATATTCAATGGTTAATTTCAAATGGTTAATATTGTTTACTATAATTCAATTTAATTTTTCGTTTTGGTTTATTGTTTTATTGATAAAATCCGTTGGTGAATCTTGTCTACTTTTAATGGTATTATATATATATATATATATATATATATATATATATATATATATGTATATATAACAAAACCAAAAGAAATTCCATATCCCCAAAATACATGGAAGTCTTCATCAGGGAGGCCCCTCCATGTAGGGGTAAATAAAGAGAAGTTTCTGAAAGGATGTAAGCTCATAAGCTAAATTACATCCTTAGCCCCCAACTTCTCAGATTTCAGAAATCAAACTCAAACCTTCAAAAATATAATAAATATATACAAAAATTTTTTTTAAAAAATACCAAAGGACAAGACCAAAAATTACACAAACAAAAAAGGAAAATAACCTACAAAACTAAATATAAAAAATAAAATTGTAAAATACAAACCCCCAGGAATACAAAACCCTCTTCAGCTAGTGGGGCCATTCACTAGCGCTTCAATCTCGCCCTAAATTGAAATCAAGCATCTAGGGCGAGATTGAAGCGATAGTGAATGGCCCCACTAGCTGAAGAGGGTTTTGTATTCCTGGGGGTTTGTATTTTACAATTTTATTTTTTATATTTAGTTTTGTAGGTTATTTTCCTTTTTTGTTTGTGTAATTTTTGGTCTTGTCCTTTGGTATTTTTAAAAAAAATTTTTTTATATATTTATTATATTTTTGAAGGTTTGAGTTTGATTTCTGAAATCTGAGAAGTTGGGGGCTAAGGATGTAATTTAGCTTATGAGCTTACATCCTTTCAGAAACTTCTCTTTATTTACCCCTACATGGAGGGGCCTCCCTGATGAAGACTTCCATGTATTTTGGGGATATGGAATTTCTTTTGGTTTTGTTATATACATTTTTTACATTTCTTTTTGTAGCATTTTGCGCATTGGTCTGTAAAAAACTGTTTATTTGTTTCTTCATTTTTTTAAAAATTAATTGAATGGTTTTAATAAAATTGTGTATATATATATATATATATATATATATATATATATATATTTTTTTTTTTTTTTTTTTTTTTTTTTTTAAGGATAAGTCGAGTACTTCGTTTTATAAGCCAATAAAAATTCAGATTGTATCTCTCTCTCTCTCTCTCTCTCTCTCTCTCTATATATATATATATATATATATATTTTTTAATTGATGTCATACAACAAAGAAAACGCACATTCTCCATATTATATATGTAATATATATATGTGTGTGTGTGTGTGTGAAAAAATTTTAACTAAGCATGTGTTAAAAATAACGTAATGCCTTAGTTGAATGTTTCTAAAGTTAAAAAATCTATTTCAATTAGTCCTTTCAATACTAAGAAATGAGTTTGGGAAAAAGGTAATAATTAAAAAAAAATCGTTTGCTAACTATCACATCACTTTCTAATAATGTTTTATTCTGAGGGGAAACTCTTGATATTCTGGTATTCATATTATTATCATCAATAAGGTAAAGACTTTATTTTTAATCCACACGAACTAAATTTTCAGTAATTTGGATGTATTTCTTGCATTTCCTGCGTATTGTCAGAGAAATCGTATACTTCAATCTTATTTACTAAAAAACAAGTAAGAAAAATCATGCGTTAAGCATAGATTATGAAGCACTTTCCAACACTTAATGAAATCTTTAACAAAACTTTGTTATTTAGGGAAATAATAGTGTATAGCCAAATATACCCAAATATGTATTCCAATACATTAGAACAGCCCTGTATTTCATATGTCAGTTCATATAATGGGAAAATTTAGCTTAGCAAGAAAATACCCAGTAGCTTGAAATTTCTTTTTCAGCAATTCATACTATTAGATGGAAACATACTTGAATACTTTTGTTCAGCCCTGTAGTTTACATTGTATCTTTATTACAAGTCAGCATTAGGCTAAAATTTATTGTAAACTAAAACACTTTTAAAACAACTGAAATCACATTCTCATAAATCATCATTCATAGGCGTCCATGTACCGAATTCTTTGCGTGGCCCTGTATATCCCTTTATCTATATTCTGCAAACATTTTTCAGCAAATTGAATGCAGATCAGCGTAAAAATGCATAGCTTATTTAAGAACCACGTTTAAATAATTTACGCTCATATTCAGTAACGTTGGTTAGCTCTTTTGGGTAGCCCTGTATATCAACTATAACATTTATACACACCATATAATGTGCATATATTTAACGAAATATAAACGCGAATATAATAATTAAAATGCATTTCATCCCTCCATCAGCCATCATCAGACACATATACGGTACTTCGGAAAGAATATACTATTTGAAATCTTTTGTATGGCCCTGTAAATGCTATGTACTTCATATTATGCAAGACAGTAGCGTATAATTTATATTAAGCTTCAGTGACATATATCAATTTTATTATACATGAAAAAGCTTAAAATCTTTAAAATATGTCACACAATTCCCCCTTTTACCATTATCTAATGGAATTCTTTTGTGTGGCCCTGTAAATGAATAATAGATACATTTTCACCTTATATTTTATAGAATGCATATTTTAATATGTTTGACAGGGTATAACATCTTTAAAACTCCTTTGAAATGATTTTTTTCCATAGGCCGTAATGTAATAGGAAACTTTTGATTCGCCCTGTAGATAAACTAATCATGGTAGAAACTTCATTTTCGATAGGACTTGTGCTAGGGTAAACGTTAATAACGTCCTAAAATTTCATGGCAATCCGAGTATATTAACGATTTTTCCCCATAGGCCGTAATGCAATGGAAAACTTTTGATTCGCCCTGTAGACAAACTAATCATGGTAGAAACTTCATTTTCAGTAGGGTTCGTGCTAGGGTAAACTTCAATAACGTCCTAAAATTTCATGGCAATCCGCGTATATTAACGATTTTTCCCCATAGGCCGTAATGTAATGGGAAACTTTTGATTCGCCCTGTAGACAAACTAATCATGGTAGAAACTTCATTTTCGATAGGACTTGTGCTAGGGTAAACGTCAAAAAGGTCCTAAAATTTCATGGCAATTTGAGTATATTAACGATTTTTCCCCATAGGCCGTAATGTAATGGGAAACTTTTGATTCTCTCTGTAGATAAACTAATCATGGCAGATACTTCATTTTCAATAGGGTTCGTGCTAGGGTAAACCTCAATAACGTATAAAAATTTCATAGCAATCCGAGTATATTTACGGGAGTTAGAGCGCGGACAGACGGACAGACGGACAGACGGACAGACAAACCGAATGCATAAGCACTTTTCAACTTTGTTGGAAAGTGCTAAAAAGCATCCTGGTTGTAAAAGCTAAAATATTTTAATGCAGTTATGTAAATCGATGCATTTATCTGAAATGCAAGTGGTCGCTATGTTTTATTTCTTATTTTGTTGGCATACTATATCATTAATGCACCACTTAACTAAGAGTTTCATTACCTTAAACGCAATGAGAAGATTATGTTATTTGTGTCATATCGCTCCTAAATAAGATTTACACATTACTAAATACACTAGATACACATTAGATAGTTCCTAGTTAAACTGCCAATTGCATGAGTTTGAGAGTAAAAATGAATTTTAAAATGAGTCAGAAAATAAGCAATTCGTCATTTGAATACATCCCCAATTCTTCAATCACAATCGGTTCGGGAAATTAAATTTAAAATACCCACTTTGACAGCATTTTTAAAAGTATGTCCGCCTTTTATCAAAACACTGAACAATATGGCAAGCTATATAGTTCCTAAATAAGAGAACATGCAAACTGGATGCGTTTGAGAGCAAAAATTAAATTAATAATGAGTCAGAATATAAGCAGTTTGAATTTGAGTACACCCTTAATGCGAATTTTTCATTTTTTTCTGCTATAAGAATTGGTTCTATAAAAACCTGCCATTATAAAGTTGTAGACATTATTGAGAAGACGCGTAATAAATTTAATCGGATTTGATATCTTAAAAATTCACGAAGCTATAGATTTATTTTTTCTTCCACCTTCCTCCTTTTTTTAGTTTTTATTTATTTTTTTATTTTTATTTATATATATATTTGTTTATTTTGCGATAAGAGTTGCTGCTGTAAAAAACTGTCAATACAAAAGTTTTCTATAACATTAAGTAAATTTATAAGAAATTTAATTGGATTTGATATATTAAGATTTGATCAAGTTTTGAATTTTTTTTTTTCTCCCAAGCCTATTTTTTCGCCCCTGGAGTCCATTTTAAATTTTATAAAAAAAATCTGTCATGCATAAACTTTTGGAATTTTTTCAAACGTAATATAAACATTAAACTATCTATTTTAATTTAGAAGTTATGGGGAGTTTTTGGTTTTCACAAAACTCGTCCTTATTTTTTACCCGCTAGTGCGATTTTATCCATAAACGAACTTGATCGAGATTTTATGCCCCTTGATTTTATGCATCAGTTTTTAATTGATTTGAGCAGAATTACAGCCGTTATCGTATCCATAAAAAAAATTATACATATATGTAAACACACACTTATATATAATAGAAAGATAAATAGATAAAGTTTTTTACTGATGGTAATTTTAGGATCGAGGGGGTTATAATCGATGTAGATCTGTAAAAAATTCTCAGAAACTCCAACATAGGAGAGAGCACAATAGGTAGTATTTCATACTAAATCCATTTAATAACCATAAGAATTTAGTAAATAAATAAGAATTTGCTTTCTAAAATATAATTTTATTTGTCTGTTATTTACAAGAATTTTCTTTAATACGATTTATTGTGACTTGTTAAAAGTGTGGTGAAAATGTTGACTGAATCAAAAAGTCAATTTAAGCAAATATTATTAATTGAGAAGTACTACTTTTTAACCAAAGACAGCAATAAACTTTGTTGATAAATAGTGGTTTGCATTAATTTCTTTACTCAGTCTAAAAACTTTTGTAATACCCTAATTATTCACTGTAAAAAAATTTCCCGTTAAATAACGGAAATAGTTCTGGTAATCTAGATGCCAGTACTATTTCCGTTATTTAACGGAAAAAATTTTCCGTTTTTTCCAGCAATATTTCCGTTATTTTACAAAATGTTTCCGTTTTCATATTTTTTTTTTTTTACATAAAAATTTTCTCTTGAAAGCCAAAAAAGAATTTTCAAGGACAAACTGGCTCTTTTACTCTTTAGACAAGGACACATCAGATAAGAACACATACATTTAATTTAAACAACTTTGAAAAAATGTCACTTACCCTTGATGGGGATCGAACCAAGCACCTGTCCCATGGCAGCTTGTAGTACTGTAATACCATTACGCCATAGTTACGCATACAGAGCTCGCAAATATCTTTACTTATTTCGAATGATTTTATAAAGCAAAGGCCTTATGTTGAACGCAGCATTAATTTTTATTGAGAATTATTTTCTATATGAGTGTATAGTTCTAAATGTTTAACAGATTTTATTTCCATAATTTCGAATATTTAGTTTTTAATTTCAGTTCTATACAAAACAAATTTTAGACTTTAAAATATTACATGTATTAAGAGTTGAATGCATTAAAAAGGTTTTTTTTATTTATTTATTTTTTATTTATTTATTTTTTTTAAGGAGATTTTTAAAAGTTTATTGTAATATTATTCATATTTATTTACTTATTTATTTTTGAAAGGATATTCTTAAAGTAATATTAAATTATGTTAAAATTAAAGTTATTTTATTAATATTTTATTATTACTTTTATTAAAATATATTAAAATTAAAAGTCGAACGTTTTTACATTATCCAGATTCCAGATTTTATTTCCATAATTTTGAATATTTAGTTTTTAATTTCAGTTCTATACAAAATAAATTTTAGACTTTAAAATATTACATGTATTAAGAGTTGAATGCATTAATTTTTTTTTTTTTTTCATTTTAAGGAGATTTTAAGTTTATTGTAATATTATTCATATTTATTTACTTATTTATTTTTGAAAGGATATTCTTAAAGTAATATTAAATTATGTTAAAATTAAAGTTATTTTATTAATATTTTATTATTACTTTTATTAAAATATATTAAAATTAAAAGTCGAACGTTTTTCCATTATCCAGATTCCAGATTTTATTTCCATAATTTCGAATATTTAGTTTTTAATTTCAGTTCTATAAAAAAAAAAAAAAAAAAATAAAAAAAAAATAGACTTTAAAATATTACATGTATTAAGAGTTAAATGCATTAAAAAGTTTTTTTTTTTTTTCATTTTAAGGAGATTTTTAAAAGTTTATTGTAATATTATTCATATTTATTTACTTATTTATTTTTGAAAGGATTTTCTTAAAGTAATATTAAAATATATTAAAATTAAAATTATTTTATTATTATTTTATTTTTATTTTTATTAAAATATATTAAATTTAAAAGTCGAACGTTTTTCCACTATCCTACGCATATTTTAAAAAATAGGCTATAAATGTGGTAAACATTATTTAAAAATGATAATGGAAATAAACTAACTGAAAATAAACTAACTAACTAATCTCAAACTTAAAAGAGATTAATAAAATTTTATAATTTTTATTATTTTTTTAATATTGTAAAAATATGTTAGCTTTATATTATTAAAACAGAAAGAAATAGAGAACATTATTATACAAAGTTGTTCATGAAACAACTTTATAATGTTTTTGTATCCCAGATATAGATGGCGACACTGGTGTTATTTATGGAATTTATGCTGTTTTAATACGGAACTCCTCCGTTTTCAGAAAATTTTAGGGAAAAGTTACTGTTTTTATAATCTCAAAATATCAATAACGGAATTTCTGCTGTTTTTTCGGAAAAACGGAACTATTCCGTAGAATTTTAGGGAACAATTTCTGTATATTAACGCATATTTTTTACAGTGTTTATATATGATACAGTGCCATTAAATTCATACGAATACAACTACTGAATTACTCAAGGATTGCCAAATCAACTTCATCTTTCAACATATAAAAAAGAGACGTTTACGAATTCGCGAATGGCATTGTTAACTTTTAATTTGTTGATTAAATCGTACATAGCGGCTTTCACTTGTATTCACATTTACTGCTTATGTATTCGTTTGACTTCAAGTCATCCTTGCACGAGTGAATTATATTAAACGAGTTGACACACCTTAAATCTGCGGAAATACTTTTAGCATTGCAAACAGTTGCACTTCCATTTTAAAAGACCATCAGAAATTATCTCGTTTCATTTAATGAGGATTATACAAAGCGGAGCAATAATTTCTGTTGCTAATGCAAAGCATGAAATAACAATTTTAGAAATGATACTTATCTGAATGCGTGTTTAAGTATGTTAATCTATTGCTATAGAAAAATGTCACACTCTTCATGAATGTGCAAGAGGCATTTAATTTTGTATTTAATTTGTTGAAAATAAAAAATGGCAATAAAAAATAAATACAGAGGTTATGTCATGTGACCTTTCATTACATATAAATATATTCGATGCTCGTTATAACGCCCTATTTGCGGTGCTGTGTGATACTATGTGTTGCTCTCAGACAAAGATTCTGTTGGAAGCCCCCATGAGGTCTTTGTAGCCATAATTTGTATTAATTTTAAGATAAAATGTGCTATTTTTTATTTTTATTTATTTATTTATTTATTTATTTATTTATTTATTTATTTATTTTTTTTTTTGGGGGGGGGGTCTTTTTAAGCGAGAGCATTGTAACTGCCCTATTTTCTCTTGCGATAACTAAGCCCTGATTCTTCGGTTTTTGGATAGAAATTCTTATGAATAACTATTTATATTCATAAATGAAATTCCTTAAAAAATTAATATTTTAAAATTAACTATTTGGAGGTCTTGATTATCAGGAAAAGAATAGCTAAACAAAAATTAAAGTAGTACAAACTCTTTCTCGACCCCTTTTTGAATACTTTTTCTAATTTTACCTTATAAAGAAAACACGAAAAGAGCATTAAAAAGGTACACAATGAATAGACTATTAGTATTCCGTTTTAATACACAAATAGTATAAATAGAAACAAATACTTTCAACTTTAAAGACACAATTGAGATGTTTTAAAATCTTAGGTACTTTCCATTTTTCATTTTGCAGGATGATATATGATATGACATTCTGACATTCCAAAAGAGTCATAATATTTAAAAGATTCATTTCATAATAAATAGTTTCAGGAAAGCATATAGTATTAAGTAATTATGCCAAACCGTCCAATTCAAGAAAAAAAAAATATCATGTTTTTGTGAGCCATTTTTTGTGTTTTAAAAAGAAAACACCCAAAACTCTCAAAACTATAATCACGTGACTCTAAAACTCAGCTGCATTTGGGTGGTATGGCATGAAGACGCTCACACATATACAAAAGAAAGAAAAGTGCCGAACGCATCACAGCAGGGTGGAGCTATGAATTGTGCAGCAGACTTTAACGCAAAAAGATTCCTTACGCCCAACCGTTCAATGAAATCTATATAAATATGAAAGCAATTTAGTCCAATCTTTATTTATATTACTTTTATCAAGTATTATTTCAGATTTTTTACTTTTTTTTCAATTTCTGAGGAAGCATATTTAACGCATGATAGACTCATTATTATTATTTTTTTTATTTTATCGTTAGAAAAATATTGTTTTCCATTTTTCCCAGGGCGTCAGCGTAAAACGTTTCAAATGGGGAAGTCGAACACGTTTGATATGATCTGTATATCCATGTTTTTTCACAAAGGAAATGTACCGCTTATTTGACATGTGTGGAGGCAGGTAACATGCAAATCTTTTGACACCTCTTATCTACCTTCCATTTATTTTTATTCTGTTTTTTTTTTTTTTTTTTTTTTTTTTTTTTTTTATAAAAAGTTATCACATAGTAATTTAACACCCTTATTATCTCCTGTGCTGAAACTTAATCATTTTTTTTTTAACTTACTTTCCTCTTAAAAAAAAAAAAAAAAAAAAAAAAAAAAAAAAATACGGAATGTCTTTTTGGCAGATCAAAGGACCGAACGAGCAAACAAAATAGTTTTACGCAACAAATTTTCTTTGTGAATTCTTAATTAATAAGGCTGACAAGTTAATCTTTGCTGAGAATGTCAAAACTTCGCTATCAGGTTCTAATCCTATAGTTTCCTCGTACAAAATTAAATAATTGTCTTCATTCATGTGTATGCTTGATATGTTAGATTATTGTTCCTAATATATAAATTCTTTTTATTGTAAATATTGGTGCTATCATCAATGGTAAGGCACAGATATTTCAAAAACTTTTAAACAGTTTTCGGGGGACACAATATCTTTGAAACCATCTCTTCAATTTTTAATAATACTGTAATATATGTGGTGACAGAATACTTAATAGTAAAAATTAAATAAAATGAATTTTTGAAAATCTTGTAGAAAAGCCTATTTTATTAAAATTTAATTAAAAAATTAACTTTTTTAAAATCTCTACTACTTTTTTAAATAAGAATATTTTTGCTTCGATCCCCCCCCCCCCCCACACACATTCATTAGAATGTACTACATAAAACTGTGTATGAACTTTTTAATGTATGGGATTTTACATTTAATATGGTTTTTTTTCTCTCGTATCTGGTAAAAAATGAAAAAAATTCAAAAACCTCCAATTTGAATATTTAAAAACAAAAAAACTACAAACTTGAATGTTAAATCCATGCACAAAAATATTAACTACATTATGGAAAGCAAGTAAAAAATTTTCAAACCTCTATCTAAATTAGCAAAAGAGAAAGTTTTCATTTGCATGGGTAATTCCGCTGGATCTATTAACAAAGTTTGGAATATCTCACGATATAATTGTTGTAACAGGTAAAAATGAGGTGTCAAAATATTCACAATTAAAAATGTTTTGAGTTAATATTAAAAAAAGAAAATCGATATTTTGACAAATTTCGAGAAAGACTGTACTGTGTTCCTTTAAGGGTGTATTTCGATTCAAACTGCTTATTTTCCGATTTATTTTTAAATTAATTTTTCTCTCAAAAGCATCAAACTGGCAAATTGTCTTATTTAAAAAACACACAAGGTGCCATGATTGTCGATTCTTTGATAAATGCAGAAAATATTGCACAGAAAGCAATCAAAAACGGCATTTTAAACCGATTTTTCTGAAGCGGGAGATCTGTAAACAAAGAAAAGGTCATACTGAGAAGGTAATTGTTTACAAATCAAATTCTAATTAATTGAGTGTAAAAAGACTTCACACGGCATCTTATACGTCTCTTCAAAAATCCCCTCAGCAAGTTTCATGTTTCTACTTTTAAAAATGTGTCTGAAATTGTGTCGGAAAATTTCGAGTTGTTGAAGGTGGAAAAGCGTTTTTTCGAATACACCCTTAAGGGTGTTCTTAACTGCTCCGCTCAACAAGCGAAAAACGTTTTGACACATTTACAAATTCATTTTTTAACAGAAAGATATAAAATTGAAATGCATGACTATGAAATTGTATGTTAAAACATTCTTTTTTATTCAAAGCTTCCTAAGCTCCTCATATTCTTACTCAATTTAATGTTACTTTCTCACTTATGCAATAATTCATTAGATGATGAAGTAATCATCTAGTCGCCTATTCTTTCAGTATGCGGTTTTTTGCCTATTAGTTTCAGTAAGACTGTTTATTATTATTACAACTATTACAAGAAAAAGAAAGATAGAAAAATAGGCAGTGGCGAATATAGAAGCTTCATATAGATTTGAAAGAATATTTATACTTTGAATTATGTCAGAAATCGATTAATTGATTTCTTTTTCCCCTAGGATATTAATTTAGAAATTTGCATTCATTATGTTTAACACGAATGTTTGCTTAACCCCTTGAAGAGCAGTGGTATAAAATATATACCACTTAATTTTAATTGCGAAATGCCACTTTGACACCGGAATTATGAAATGAAAATTTCAATTTTAACAAATTTGTAAAGAAAAGCTTTTATCTGTTTTGAAATTATTTTTTTTATTAAATTCTGGTGTCATTAAATCCTTTCAGCATTTTAAGAATATAAGTGCTTTGCCCCTCAAAGGGTTAAATACGATAATACTAAACAGAGAACTTTTAGGCTCAAAATCTCCGGAATATAAAATCATGGTACAAAGCTATTTGGGTGTCTTTCCTGTACTTTTCTTCTTTTGACTTTCGTTATATTATTGTCAGATAGACATTCTTAATTAACCTGAATCGTTATTTATTATCTATAAATGAAATAAATTTGTAACATGTCAACATATTTCAAAAAATGCCTCCGATTAATAGCTATTTACATACATGATGAAAAATGGGTATGTTTCTTTACATTTGAAACAATAAATGTTCTCGTGGCATTAGGATTGTTTTAATTTTCACAAAATACGTGATCAAAGGAGAAAATTTACACCACGCTTTAATAGCGGTTTTCTAACATGTTACACTCGAATGCATTTAAAAACAGCACTATAATGCAATTGTTAAAGAAAATGTTTGGGTTGACATTTAGATTTAGATGTACTGTATACATAAAAAATAATTTTTAATTAGACTTAAAATAGATTGTTTATGTTTAAAAGATACTAATCATTTAATGATTTTAAAGCTTATAAAAATTTCGCATTAATTGTTTTAGAATACTACGCGTTTTAGAATGATTGAATACTAGGGTGTATCACGAAAAACTTTTTTTTGAAATTCAAAATTTCAAGTTGATAAAAAGTTGTTACTAATGATCACATATTTACCCCAAAAAATATTTTTGAAATTGAAAAACATTTAGGTCTCCCGGAAAGAAGATGAAGTTTAAACTTTTTGGACTAAAATGTTGTTTTTTCGTATTTTTTAAATATATGAATATAAAGTAATTGTTTTCTTCAAAGTGCAATAACATAAAATTTAGATAGGCATTTGACATTTAAAAAAATTTCGTTTCTGTCATTAATTTTATAAGTCTCCCGGAATCTAATTAAAAATTTCATAATTTTACCAAATATCCAAGATTTTCAATTTATTTTGTTGATGGTTTTAAATTTGTTACAGGTAAATTTTTATATCTGCAAACTTCCAAATTCCATGCAAATAAAATGTATATTAATTTTTAATTAGTTAATTAGTCTAATTTGTCTTGGCTCATGACATTAAAAAGAATTTTTAAAATATCACACACTTACACACACAAATAAAAGTAAAACATAAAAAGTTTAACATTTAGATGAAAAATGTTACAAATACAATCAACATTATGTCAACATTGAATTAAAAAATTATTATTCAAAGAATATCTCGATTTCATTTTCTGTTTATCTCTATAAGTTATCTTGATGGTTATAGAAGAACCATGTTCAACATATTTTGGTTATTTAATTCCAGGCAGTGGTTCTGGGAAAGACATAGTATCATCAATACTAAAATACATGAAATGTAACTGCATTTATGTGACAAGTATTAAAACTCTTGGTTGTATTATAAGCAACAATCACTGGTGTCTCTAATGGATAAATTGTACTGAATTAGTGTGCTTTAAAGCGCACAGTACAAGTAGTGATTTGTTTGCTTCATTTAAATGATTAAGTTAATTAAATTAAGTTAATGATTAATGAAGTTAATTATGAGACAGAGGACTACATCGGTGCCGTTCATTGGCAATCTATTATTGTAACGGAACCATCTCTTATAACTAAATTGAACAAACAATATATTGAGTTGATTGTTGATTCAGGAACTATTTATAGAAATGAATTAAAAAATGTTTCATACACACAGGCAATTTAAAGAATTCTAAAGAAGGTTACATGAGTGTTTAAACACAGGACTGCCACAGGCGACTATTTTTTTTTTAATTCTACCTCGCACCACTTTCTTAAAATAAAAATCTTTCACATACAGTTTCACAAGATTGCAAGAAAACTACATTACTCAATTTATACTTTTAAAACAATGATGCAAATGGAAAAGAAATATGGTCGCTTGTGGCAGCCCTGTAAACACGTTTGTCTAAACACACAAAGATCGATATGGCTTCATTAGTTAAAGATTGCTGGACTAAAAATAAATTCCAAAGTTTGAAACGAAACGTCATTTCACACCTGCAACTACAGCACTTCAAGAATAAAGAACAAGTAAAAATTTTGTCTACAGTATTAATTCAGTAATTTTTTTATTATAACACTAATAAACTTAATTTGATATTTTGTTTAATAAGCATATTTGTAATTCACTGCAATATAAAATATATATTTCAACCGGCCTAAACAAAAACTTTGGGTGTAAATTGAAAAAGCTGCTTGCACTTCTGGTGCACTGCCTAAAACCATCAAGATAAACAGACAGTAAAATTGAGCTTTATTTTGAATAATGTTTTTCAAATTCAATGTTTAACAATTGTATTTGTAATCTTTTTTCATTTAATAATTATATTTTCAAAGTTTTACTTTTGTTTGTGTGTATATGTGCGTGATATTTTAAAAATTGTTTTTAATGTCATGAGCCAAAACAAATTAGACTAATAAACTAATTAAAAATTCATATAAATTTTATTTGGATGATATCTGTAGGTATGGAGACGTAAAAAAATACTTGTAACAAATTTGAAACCATCAACAAAATAAATTGAAAATCTTGGATATTTGGTAAAATAATGAGATTTTTAATTAGATTCCGGGAGACTTACAAAATTAATGACAGAAACGAAAATTTTTTAAATGTCCAAATGGCTACCTAAACTTTATGTTTTTGTACTTTGAAAAAAAAAAACAATTACTTTACATTCAATATGTAAAAAATACGAAAAAAATTACATTTCAGGCCAAAAAGTTTAAACTTCATCCTCATTCCGAGAGCCCTAAATATTTTTCAATTTCAAAAATATTTTTTGTGGTAAATATCTGATCATAGTAACAACTTTTTATCAACTTGAAATTTTGAATTTCGAAAAAAAGTTTTTCGTGATATACCCTATTGAATACTCAGTAATTTTGTGATATCATGGCGAAAACACATAAATAGGGTTAGAAAACGTCATTATAAAGAAAAATAAAATAACTTTACATAATGCATAACGGAAAAAATGACAGTTAAACTTTAAATTTATTGGAAAAACAAATTATCTAAAAAAAGAGTGTTACAAAATCAGATAAAAACACTGACTGAAGTTGCCATTAAATGGACATGTAAAATGTACGTTGACATCGAATGAAACTCCGAGAAAAAGAACTCAAAATATGTAATTTAGTACAGTTAAGGCACTTCGTATGGTTAGAGATTTTCAAACATGACCTCAAAGTGACTTTTAAGAGTATAAGTCAAAAAAGCGCTATAAGTGGGTTTGAGAAATCAAAAATTGCGAAGTATCCAGGAATTTTAGACAGAGATACCGCGAAAACAATGAGAGGATCTCTATGTGTTATATTGCATTTTCTATTATTACAAGAGGATTCTGGAACTAAAAAATTCCCAAGACGTTTGAGAAAGCTACCCAAAAAGGTAAAAAGGCCCGTTATGAAGAGGCTGATCAATAGTAAAATAGCTTTATGTGAACTAGCTAGAAACCTACGGACTACAAATTCAAAAAGAATTATC
Source organism: Maratus speculifer (assembly GCA_964019185.1). Lineage (NCBI taxonomy): Eukaryota > Metazoa > Arthropoda > Arachnida > Araneae > Salticidae > Maratus > Maratus speculifer. The sequence goes on along the minus strand of OZ025290.1, from coordinate 239,911,778 downwards.
AAAATTAGCCAAGCTCTAAAACATTGAAGTGTAAGAAAAGGAAACTCTAACCACGCATGTCTAAAAAGTACCAGCAAAATCGCATAAACTGGGTAAAAGTTTTATATCCTCGAAGTAATATCCTAAAAGAATATTTTCTGGTGGAAAAAAATCAATTTGTATGGTCTTGACAGTTGGTCTTAGTACTAGCATAATCTGTGCAAAGTACCTGAAATATTTTCAAATGGCAGCATAGATTGGTAGCTCATTCATGGTTTGGTCTACATTTGGATTTGTTGATAACGTCATTTTTGTATTTCTATTTCTGTGTGACTGCATTAAGCTACCAAGATCTATTTAAAGAAAAATTGTTGATTTTTGTTGAAGAATCGGTAGAGTCTGCTGAAAGTTTCAGCAGAACAATTCATTATTCATGCACATGTCGAAAAGCACTGGCAAGTGATTCCTGAAAAATGGTGCGCATATGATCTTATGGCCATCTGTTGCTCTTAGTTTAAATTCAATTATACAAGTATGATGTCTACTGGTTATACTAGTTTATTCAAGTGGAAAACAATAACAAATTCAGAAATACGAGCTGCTAACTTTTTCTACTGATAAGAAATCAACAAAAGGACATTAAGAGGCTTGATCTGCTCCATGAATGATCGCGTTTCTAGATTAATTAAAAAAATATGGTGCAGACACTAGTTACTAACCAGTATTTTTAGTCTGTTCTCATATCATTACACAACACGTCAAGATAGAAAAATTCAGTTTCCTTCATTTTAAAATGATTGCTTCCATCTTTTACATATATAAAACACTATTGCATATTTACGCTATTTCGAACATCCTTGGGCATTGTCCCTTGCTTTTATAACATGTTTTGCTTTTTTATGCTTAATAAGGTGAGTGTTTATATAATTTTGAAACGCAATGTACTACTTAATTTATTCTTACTTCTTAAATAAATAAATAATAAATTTAAAAAATGTTATTCCCACTTTTTAGGGTTCCATACTTCAAAAAGGAAAACAGAACACTTGGAGTTTCACTTTGGAAATCCCGATTTTGGAAAATAAATTGCGATCAAATAATAAATCTACATAATAAATCGACTCAGAATTATAAATAAATGATTTTCGGATTTTTCCCCTTACATGTGGTATGAGATATTTCTCCATGTCAAATTTCAGGATTCTAGTTCAATCAGAAATATTCTATAACTTATAGGGTATGTAAGAAACTCACGAGTTTCCATAATCAGACTAACTTCAAGTTAATTCATTGTAACACTTTTTTCTGTTAATTGGCGATATAACATAACAGTACGGAACCTCAAGTTGCGATTCCTGCTTGTACGTGTTCTGATTTTTTAAACATTTTACTGGCTTTCACCGAAAATCTAGGAAGCCTTAAAATTACTTTTCGAAACAAATTTATGCGTTAGATTATTACTTTACAACACTTTTAACTTCATGTTAAAAGTGAAAAGCATGAACTCATTTACTTAAAATAAAAAGGACCGTGTTACTCAGTGTCATTGCGCATCTGTTTGATAAATGGATTAAACCTTTTATGCTTCTGACAGAAAGACTTTGAAAGGGAACAAAATACCATTATTCAACGTAATTGCCGCCCAGTTGCGCTAATGTCTATGATAGATCGATGCTGTGAAAAGCTCTCTTTTGGCATTAAACTGAAGCTATCTGTCCACCCAACGTGTGAACAGCTTTTGGCTTTTTAAAACCTACGCTTTAGCACCTTTTTGTTTGGGTTGATTTCGTTTTTAAAAATGATAAGACTAAAAGGTAGATATTTGCCACTCTCTGGAAAATGAGGTAGTTGGATAAACAAAAAGATTTTTTTTCTTTTCTGTTTTTTCTTTTTTTTTATTTATTTCTTTTTTTTATTATCAAATTTAACAAGTTTGGCCTCCTCAGTTGATGAAATAGAAATGTTTCTACAAATTGATTGAAGTGAAAATGTCAAGAAGAGATTAAAAAGACTATATTGAAAGCATTCTACTAACATATGAAATTACAATACAAAATTAATTAGTAGAAATTATTGTACAACATTAACAACCATTGTTATGCAGAAGTTTTTAGAATTCAACTGTGAATGCACCCTGGACTCAGAATTTGACCAAAATTTTATTTAAATAATGTTTAGATATGAAAATTATGTTTAACAATTTTAAAAAAAGCTCATTTTTTTGTCAAAATTCCATAAAATGTTAAGTATATATATTAAATCTTGTCCAACGATTTCCGAAAAATTGCTCAGTCGTTCTGAATGAAATTGTTAGGTATTGTTCTGTATACAAGTGCATATGGTTTCAACAGATAATATGCATTAATGCTCGATATAATCTATTTTTTCTACCTTTTAAAGTCCAAAGTAATAAAGTCCAAACAAAAAAAAAAAAAAATTTTAGTACCTATTTTTCCAGATAAACTCCCTTAAAATAAATAAATAAATAAAGAGAGAGAACTGATATTTTGTGATTTTAAATTTTTGATTTATACGCCTGGTGGAAAGCGTGGGACATTACACTTGTATACGTGTGAGCGGGCGGCTGACTAAACTTCGCAACCATTTTCTAATAGCATTTCGTTTCCTTGGAAAAAAATAAATAAAAAATATAGATAGTTCAAAATGCAATTAATCGTAATATTAAAAACATTTACAACTGTATAATTTGATTATAAAAAAAGCATAGATATAAATAAAAGGGTATAAAAAACCGATTTGATACAGTCAATTTAATTTTGTCAACACCAATTTAATTAAATTTAATCTAATTATGATGTGTTACATATATAATACAATAGTAGCACGCATAATACTGTACGTATTCAGTCCTCTCAATAGCAAGAGAGCCCAATAAAATTACAATAATTTTTTATTTTTTTTTTTACTTTTTCTTATTATTCCTTTTACTTCTGAAAAAAGAATTTTAAGATCTAATACATGGATCTAATGCTGAAATCGTTTCAGATAAAATTGTTCTTCACTCTCATCAAAGAAGCAACATACAACAACTTGTTGCGACAGAGGAATTGTTCGCAGGACGACATTTGACCTTAGCAATGCAAACATTATAAGTCACTAAAATTGGTAAATAATAAGTTCTTCCCTTTTTTTTTTTTTTAAATCAAATTTTCTGTCAGACAATTGATATAGTAATTCAAAACGATCCAGCTACTGTTTGCAAATGTATGCAACCATCGCCTAATCTTTATTAATAGAAATTCAGTTTTACTTGTTAAGGCGATCTCCTCTGAAGTATTCGTAGAAAGTACAAGTATGAATGGATAATGGTATTAAGCCTTTAATTGAACCGGCTTTCCAACAAGCAGTTTCCCTCAAAACAATGAGTGTAAAAACGAAATGGAGTCTGTTCAGTTTGTTGTCCAGATAGTTGTCGTTAATTCGTTGTAAGCAGAGTATAGATGCGGTTTCAGGACAATGGCAAAGAGATGTAACAGGTATCATGACGATACACTATCAAGCACTACCAACAATTTATATTTAAATTTTAAAGACATAGATATGTCTTTTAGTTTTTAAATGTGTGCGGGCGGCTGACTGAACTTTCTTACCATTTTCCAATAATATTTTTTTTCTTTAAAAAAAAGAGAGAGAGAGAGAAAGAGAGAGAGGGAGATTGTTTAAAATGCAATTAATTATTACAGTAAAAACATTTACAGCTGTATAGTTTGATTTAAAAAAAAATGCATAGATATAAGCAATAAAATGTAAAACACCGCCTTAATACAGTCAAATTTTTTTTAAACACCAATATAATCAAATCTAATCTAATTATTATAAGTTATATTTATATATATTTCTTTTTATCTTTATACAGTCAGTTAGTTGGCACGGGAATACATAAAAGTACGCATGATACTGCGCGCAGACAGTCCTCTCAATAACAGAAACGCTCAATAAGACTGAAAGGATTTTTCTTTTACCTTTTATTATTATTTCTTTTATCCTTGAAAAGGAATTTTAAAATCTTATACATATTTCTTGTGTTGAAGTCGTTTTAAATAAAACTTCTTCATTATCATTAAAAAAGCAATTTATCAAATATACAATAATTTGATGCGACAGAGGAATTGTTTGCAGGACGACATTTGACCTTATCAACGCAAACATTATATTTCACTAAAATTGGTAAATGATAAGCTCTTCCCCTTTTTTTTTATCAAATTTTCTGTCAGACAATTCATATGGTAATTCAAAACGATCCAGCTACTGTTTGCAAATGCATGCAGCCATCGCCTAATCTTTATTAATAGAAATTCAGTTTTACTTGTTATAGGCGATCCTCTCTGAAGTATTCGTAGAAAGTAAGAATGGATAATGGTATTAAGCCTTTAATTGAACCAGCTTTCCGACAAGCAGTTTCCCTCAAAACAATGAGTGTAAAAATGAAATGGAATCTACAGTTTGTTGTCAGACAGTTGTCGTTAATTCGTTGTAAGCAGAAGTGCGGTTTCAGGACAATGGCAAAGAGATGTAACAGATATCGTGGCGATACACAACCAACAATTTATATTTAAATTGCAAAGACACTGGTCTGTCTATTAGTTTTCTGCTATTTCATGTAATTATAGAAGTAAGCACTCTGCATTTATAATATATAATAGTTATATATATGCAGTTATATATAGGACTTTTTTTTTTTTTTAAGGAGGAAAAAAGCATTTGTTCAAAGATACTCTCAGCCTGACTTAACAAAATCACTAATCACATTTTTGGGTGACTTTTCCCCCCAGATTTTATGTAGACATCTTTGTTATCAGCATATACATAAAACGTAACAAATTGAATTAATATCTGCAACATTTTTTAAGTTGATTTAATCGGAATTTCAAAATTTTGCTTAAATTTTTATTTCAGTGAAAGATTATGCATACTCTCGTGCCTTACCAAAGCTTGGGCATGTGGACAATTCCATAAAATTAAATAATTTTAAAATTAAATTTATTTTATCTTTTTTTTACGATTTTTTTTTTAACTTGCAGATTTTTTTAAAGTTATATTTTTAAAAAATTATTAATTTCTCTTACTCAGCTTATATTTTTCGAATATGTGTTTGGAAATAAGGTGCTAGGCAAGAAATGACTTTTGTGGTTGAGCAAATAAAAGGAAAAAAAAAAAAAAAAAAACTATTTCAAAAATTTGGGGGGGAAAACACATACTATTACTATAAAGTATATAAATATCGATGCTTGATTAAAACTTAAAAGATTATTAAAATCATATTTAAAATCTTAAAATCGATGTTTTAGTCAAAATTTACGACCATCAACAGTATTACGATGTTACTTTAGATTAAATACTTAATGTAACACCGTAATCCGAATTATGTACGTAGGTGTCCATTTTAAGATATTTAATGTCTGCAAAAGTTTTAATAAGACATAAATGATAAATTAAATTATATAGTAATACAGTTAAATATCATTAAAGCGAACATGTAAGAGGATTTTTTTTATGTTAAAAGTAGTTCATGTTATCCGAACTTAAATACATTACAAACGGGGCAATCAGAAACAGTTCGTGTTAAAAGTAATTTGCATTATGTGTTGTTTGTGTTAATAAGGTTTGACTTCATTGTAATTTGCTTCTCACAAACACTTTGAAGTAATGTTTTGATTATGTAGCAGTTCAGATTATTTGTTATAAAAATTACAAATGCACAGAAAAATCAGCTAAATTTAAAAAAAAAAAAAAAAAAGAAAAGAAAAAGAAACAGTAATCATTCACCGGGACAAGAAAAAATATATAAATGAAATTATTTTATTATGACTTTTTATGACTATCATGACTATCAGTGACACATGACTACCTTATTTAAACATGTAATTCGCGCGTGTTTATCCCAAATACTTGTTTATAAAACGGAGATGCGTGTAATGCACGAAGATTGAATATTTGAAGATCGCTAATTTAGATCTTCTCATCTTCTTCATTGTATCAATAACCTCCATATATATGATTGTGGACGACTATTTTTTTATTTTTAAAATGTGAATTCATGAAACAATATTATTGTAAACATTGTGAATTTAAATTATAATTGTTAACTAGAAAAAAAATATGTTTATTTATTTATTTTTTTTTTCAAGTTTGTCATAATTTTTCCCCAAATAAGGTATTAAACTCGGATTGCGTGTTACATGAAATTATGGTATTAAACGACTAAATGACGTTTAGCATGTTTCCATTGATATATTCCTAACAGATCGGAGTAGTATGAATTCATGATGACTTTAAACTCTTATTAGTAGCATATTGTAATTATCAATCAATTTTAAATTACGCATTTTAAAACTAATACATAACATATGCCTGAGGACGCGGACGTGAGTATCAAAACTCGACTTATCCATAAAAAGAAATTTTGGGAAATCGCGAAAAAGCTCTAAATGTATCCGTTCATTTTCATCATAAACCAAACTTTTACCATGACAGAAATATATATAGAATAAAATTGTTCTGTTGGATATTGTGGTGTTTTTTTAATGCAGATTTACTAATAGAAAATATTGATATAAAAAAACCAAGATTTCTTTTAAGGAAGACGAATTTTGATCTTAAATCATCCTCATATATACAAATTAAGTTTTTTTTTTTTTTCTTTTTATCGTTTGTTTAAATTGTAAATATGCCTTTGCTACCGAACTGCTGCCTTTTCACTATTAAATTAACATTTTAGCACAGAAGCTACACAAAAAGTTTTGAAGCATTTAATGATAATCAACAAAGAAAAAAAAGAAGAAGAAGAAGAAGAAGAAGAAGAAAGCTTCTTGGAAGTCTAATTTACTTAGATTTACGTTTAAAAATATAATATCATCCGACACTTATTTTAAATATACTTAAAGCCAGTATCATGGTTTGAAAAAGACTGAATGAGTCAGGTACCATTAATTTGCATAACATGTTTTGCTTAATATTATTTTAATAATTTGATATTGTTAATAATAAATATTTTTAATTAAAATTATATATATATATATATATATATATATTTGGTTTCTATTATTAATCTTTTTACAATATACTCTTAACTGTATTCATCTCTTAACTGTTAGTGCAATGAGCTTGGACATTTGATTTTTTTCCCACAAGTTGGCGTTTGAATAATGTAAGTTTTTCTCTTTTCTGTTATTATTGGTCCAATATATGTGTTGTTTTTCATTGACTTAAATTTTGTGATTACGATTTATCGGGTAATTTAGAAATCATTTTTAGGATTATTCCTGATTTCCAATCAGAAATAAATCGTAATTCTAGTGTCTACTTGGTATTACCCTTGAGAACGAACCAAGTATCACTATTTACACTAATATTAGTATTTGTTCCAATATTTCTAACTCCTCTTGTCTTGATTAAGTTTGTTTTATATTGTATAATAATAGTAGTATTGTATAATGATTATATATATATTGATATATATATA